>MU227974.1:3224993-3262818 GCA_018584345.1 Thuja plicata | reverse complement strand
TGCTTTATGTAAAACTCATCACCTAGAAATTGTTTTGTTGCAGGTCCCCCTTGTTGTGAGTCACTTCAATTGCATGGTCAACCTGTAGAAGGAGAATGCCTTAGCTTTTCAGTAGTTTATAAAGGAGGGTAAGAATCACTTATCATAAAATCTTCTATGAGTATGTTTGCATGGTAATCTGTCATATCCTAAATATATTTTCTATGGATTATATCTAAACTTGTAAATGTGATACTACTTTTTATTGCAGGGAGAAAGGAGATTGTATTCATGAGTGGGTTTGAAAGAATAGTAATGGAGGCTTAGAAAAAATAAGAAATGATGGTGAGCCACTTTTAGTAAGATTTGAATTTGCTTTAAATAAATATTTAATGGGTATGATCACAATTAATATTTGTAATAATTACTAGTTGAGAGATCCATGTACATTAAAAATTTCCCCCAAAGGGAAGAAGCCTCTCTAATAAAACATAGAATAGCTTTGACCCCTCTCCCTCCAAATAGAGAGAGAGAAAAAGGACCTTGAGATTAAGGAAAGACCAAGTATTCCCCCCACAAGATGAAGCCTCCCACACCCCCCAACAAAGTTAAAAAATAAGAATACTTTCTTTACGTGAAGGTTTTGGTAAAAATATTGGCAACTTGCTTGGATGTTGGGCAATAGTAGACTGATGACTTGTCTATGAATGAGATCCCAAATGTAGTGTATATGGATGTCAATATGCTTGGTCCTTTGATGATGGATTGGGATACATGAGATTTGAGTAGCACATTTATTGTCTCAAAATATGATTGATGGTTGTTTAGATTGAATACCAAACTCAATAAGAAGATTCTGAAACCAAATAACCTCAGGTTTGGTACTCGGATTCAATAGAAGATGGACCAATAACAAATTGCTTCTTTCTCTCTAAAAAACAAGTCTTGAACCAAGTGAGAAGCTATAACTTGAAGTAGACATGCGATCCAGAGAATTACTTACACAATCTGAATTTGTTTAGTCCGCCGAGTTGAAATCAATGCTCGTTGTGTAGTGAATCCCAAAATTTTGAGTACCTTGATTGTAGTAGATAATTGCATGGCTACTTTCTAGTGCAACCCATGGGGACCACACATGAATCAAGAGACCATTCCCACAACATCTGAAATGTCAATTCTTGTGAGTCAAATAGATGAGATCCCCAACAAGTTATTGTTGCAAAGTACTGACAATCAAGTGTGCAGAACACTAAACCTCAAGTTTGAGTCTAGAAAGAAAGGGACTTGGAGTAGGCCTAGAGTAACCAATGTGAAATATTGAGAGAAATTCAAGAGAACATATGGATTGTGTATTGTGATCGTGGAAGTAGGCAAAGATATCTCAATCTCAAGAAAATAGTGCAACAAGCACAAGTCAATCATCAAACACTTGTCACGGAGGGTAGTTTTCATTGCAAAAATCATGGATGAGGAACTCCCTATGATCAATAGGTAATCAACATAGGGAACCATAAGGAGTGAATTATCTTGACGCATACCATACACCTAAAGATAAATATCTAGACTAATCATCGACTAGGATGTCGTTGGTGATTACTCTAGATATTGATAACTTTTTCCAACTGGCCCAAATGATTCTTGGTTGGTGGAAACTACCAAAACACAAATTGCATCTTTGTGCAAAAATTTCTCAACAAGTTGCAATGGTGCAAAGTTGTCAAATTGGTAACTTTTGCAACTTTTTTACATTTTCTATCAAATGCTAGCTTCCTTGCCTAGATGTGATAAAAAATCATGTCAAAATATCATTTGACATGATTTTGTATCACATCTAGGCAAGGAAGCCAACATTTGATAGAATATTTAAAAAAGTTGCAAAACTTATCAATTTGACAACTTTTCAATTATCATTGCAACTTCTTGAGAACTTTTTGGACAAAGATGCAATTTTTTTTAAAAAAATTCAATATTGGTTGAAAGTTTGACATCCCTTGGTCGAAACATTAACTTAGCTTTACATTTCGACCATTCTATGTCAAAAGTTTGCATTGTGGGTTTGGCATACTGGTCGGATGGGTCAAACATTTCAAACAAACTTGGTCAAAACATTAACTTGGGCCGGTGTATGTTTCAACCATTGTGTGTTGAAAATATGCGTCGTGGGTTTGACATCTTGGTAAGATCAGTCAAAAATTCCAATGAAACTTGATCAACATTTCAAAAAATAATATGGACATTTCAACATGCCAATTTTGACCAACGCTTGCATAGAAATTTTGACTTAAAATAGGATGTGTCGAACTTTCAACCAGAAAAATTCCGACAAAGCAAATTGTGGGTCTTTTGACCAATCTGGGTAGATAATTTGACCAAGTTTCATTGAAAATAGGGGCCAATTCTACTAGTGATGGATTCAGGGGAACCCCAATGTTCTTCCCTACAGAGTGCCTTTAAAGATTGGAATTTTAGAGATTATGAGACAATTGGGTGGATTAAAAGAAGAAGCCTTGACAGGCAAAATGAAGGGAAGTATTTTCCCTACCCTTACAAGAGCCCACCATTTCATCATCATAAAAGGTGGGTGGACACAGTTTGACAAATATTTTGAGCCCTACCATCTAGCAATATCTGTATCTAGGTGTGCAGACAATGAAGGCTTCATTATGGGCATGTTCAGAAAGAGAACCAAGTGCTTGACATTAGAGAACCAATTCAATTTCCCTGAGGATATTGTTAGAAATATTTTTGATCTAAGTGATCAGGAGGTCAGGAAAGAAAAGTGGCTCATGTACAAGAAGTATTTGGAATTTGTCCACAATTTTGATAGATCTTATGATCCTTTAAAGGAATTTTTACCTTGGGCTAGAAAGATTGAGTCCCTGATGACATTATTTGAAGGTATTATGCAGGATCTCAATGAGAAGAAACAAAAAATAATGGAAGCTGAGCTAGAAAAGGCTAAGGCCATCTTAAGAAAACTTTCACAAGGAAGGATAATCCCACCTAAGAATTATGTGGTCTACAAAAGGAAAGGGTGCAATACTATCATGCCCAAGTTTGATAAATCTTTTGATTAGAAAGAAAAGAGGCCAGCAGATGCTAGTGCCCAAAAGATGCTCTCTCCCAAGAAAAAAAAAGTGGAGGGAAACGAGAAAGAGAGTGAGTTATACTCTCCTTCCCAGTCCCCTTTACATATGGATGACCAAGCCATTGGTGAGCAATTGGTTCAAATGGGAAACCCAGGCCAAGTCTTTGTCAGTATACAAGAGCTACAAGAAGGAGTGCCAGAGGCACCTAGGCATACAACTGCTAATCTTACAGTGGAAGAATTCACAGGAAAAGAGTTGGACCCTGTAACCAAACAGGCCAGTGAACAATTTCTTTTAGATGACAATTTTGTTAAGGCTAGGTCCTTTATTCAGTTTCTATCGAGAACTCATATTGATGAGTTCAAAGATAAGTTCCAAAGGTTGCAAGAAGCCCAACCAAATCAAACCAAGGATGATATTGAAAAAGAGGTCAAGCAAGAGTTAATGACCAAATTTGACAAAATCACTCCTGAAGAGGGCAGGGAGTTGGTAAAGAAGAAAGGATTCCTTATCCTACCCCAGTGGGATTTGGCTGATGCCATAGTTTTTTATTTTGTTAGGAAGGAAGCCAAACCATTGAGCACTACTGGAGCATCATTTGGTGCCTAGTTTAGTGAAGATCATGCAGCTTTGGAAATATGGTCCCTAAAGAGGAAGGACAAAAGAAGAATGAAAGAAGATGATCAAACTGAGGATACAGGTAGCCTCATTATCAAAATAGTTTCTGATACCTCAGGTATGGATGCAGCTAACCTTTCTTTTCAAATTGCCAATCTGAGTCTGAAGGTAGCTGAAAAGGAGAAAGATGCTTTTGATAGCCTGAACCAAAAGTATGAATTTGTCCTAAAGGCATACAATGATGAAAGGGTTAAATCCCTACAAAAGGGTTAAATTCTCAAAAAAACCTTTTTTCATGTCTCCTAGTGTGAAAGTGGTCATAAAAACCCTAAGCATTGAAATACCTTCTAATTTCACATTACCTTTTGTCACTTAATTCACGTCTCAAAGGGGTTCTCTTTAAATTATTCTTGTTTTTTAAGTTGTTAATCCTAATGTCGTGGTCCAACATTTTCCTAAGTTCAAGGTCCGCTGATATTTTAATTAAAGTTATTATCTGTTGAGAAAGTTTGTTTTAATCGGACGACCCTCGTAATGGCTTATTCCCAAACCGATCAACATCTATCATCTAATCCATTAAGCCCTGATGCCACGTGCCTTTGGTGGTTTTGATGGTCGTAAAGGTTCTTAGTTAATTAGTGGGAAGATCCTATTTCATCAAATGGTAGACTTAATCGCTTAGTCCCAAGATGCACGAAATTTATCATGTGAGCAATTAAGTGGTGTTGAAATGTGTCAAAAGGAGTGGTTTGGGTCCTGTCGTGGGCAGCATGAAAGAGATTAAAGTTCACAAAGATCTAATGGTTGGTGTAATTTCTTAAAGGCAAGATGCATGACATCTATCATGTAAGCGATTAAGAGGTGTTGACATGTGGCAGTTGGTGGACCCAGGTATTCTGAGCAGGTGAGGATTAAAGTATAGAAAACTTGTTTCTAATCCAACAGATGACTTAATTCCTTATCACAAAGATGCCTGAGATCTAATGGATAAGCCATTAAGTAGTGCTAACAAGTGTCCTAGTGGGTCCAGCTGAGGTCATAGAGATAGGATTAAAGGAACAACATGTATAGAAAAATCAACGGTCGGCTTAATCACTTGACGGTAAAATGCTCAAGATCTAATGGATAAGTGATTAAGCCGTAATGACACATGGCATAAAAGGTGGGTCCTATATAGCATAGTTATCATGTTAATAAGGTTCCAAGTATGAGAATATCGGATGGTCCACTTTATGGCTTAAAGGTAAAGTGCTCAAGATCTAGCGATTAAGCCATTAAGCCATGTTGACACATGTCCCAAGTGATGATGTTGCAAGCCACAATCAGTAAACTTAAGTTGAAATAACTCATAAACACGTTAAGATGAACCTAATGGTGGACTTAATCTCTTAAGTAAAAGAAGCACTACATCTATCATGTAAGAGATTAAGTTGCACTGACATGTGTCCCAAATGAATAGTTGTTTCCAGGAAAATAAGGGAATGGTCAGATGAAGAGAATGTTGTTTGAGATCTATAGCCCATATTCAAAGTTATTAAAATGAGTTTCAATGAGCTGTTAAGCCACGAGTTTGAAGCAAACAAATTGATTGCAGAACGTGTGGCCACTTCAGTTCAATTCAATACGAAAGTCTGATTTGATTGAAGCAGTATAATTCATCATTTAAACTTGAAGTCACCATAATTTACCAAAATCATTCAAGAAAAGAATAGAATTGCAGTGATATTCAACTCCTTGTGACAAAATTGTAGAATGCGTAAGTCTTCTCTGATACAGTAAAATTCAGGCTTCCAATAAAGATTTGAAATTTGAAAAGCTTTCAAAATTCCCATTTAAATCTGAATATCATCCCAATAAAAGGCCCTAGATTCAAAAATGTCCCCTAGGATTGAACTCTCTGGGGAGGTAGATTACCATAAGAGAAATGTTAGAGAGGATGTTCTACAACAATTAAAAGGGTCCACAGGTGATGCAACCTAGGTTAAGAGAATTGTCCCAATGCATCCCCGCTTCAGAATAAGAGAGGGTTTATATGACATGGGTAGGTGGGCCAAAGATGTTAAAACCAATATAAATGGTCTAGTTCTATTTAGAACTGCTTACAGCCAAAGGAATGCTCCTACCCAAGATTGTAATATATGGGACTTAGACATGGGAAAATTAATAGTACTCAGGGTGTTTATGGATATAGATTTGTTCATCCTGAGAGCCAACACTTATGATAGAGTATCCAGGGTTGTTAGGGATACACAGGGAAACGTGTTGTTGACTGTCATAGTCGATGAAATTAGAAGAATGTTCAAGTTAAGTGACACCTCAATATAAATGTATGATATTAACTTCAAATATTTTAAGGAGGTATGCCAGACCCAGAGGGAATATTACAGGAATGAGGCTTTGAAAGGGTACTTTAATAAAATAGGGGATTTGATTGTTGTGGAACCTAAGATGCCAGAGCCATTCAAGTTGGATTATTTCAATTGTAAGTCCAAGAAAATGTATAGTTCCCTATGCCTTGTTTTAGGAGAGGATGAAGAAACAACAATGCCTATTCATATGATACTCGTGGTGGTTCAGATTCTACATACCCACCTGTCAGTAGTTTTTGACTATGCTTCTTACATTTCTCAACAAATGCATGAAGGTCTAATAGATATCCAAGATAGTAATATACTCAAACCAATGGGGTGGTATTCCCTTATGATGCACATGTTTCTATTCAATAGTGCTGACATCTTTGAGGAGGAGATGGACCTAACTAAGTTCCAACTAAGTTCCAAGATGATGAAGATTTGCGTATTCAAATGTGGAGTGCTGATCTATCATGTGATAGAAAAGAAGCCAGTTATGTATACTTTGATAGGGTTTTTGTTGCTAGGCTTAAGTCATTGTTATGCAGATAGAATGCTAGGATCCATATAGATATGATGAAATTATTGAGAGCTATGGAGTTTTTGCTAGAATTGAAAATTGCCCATAATTGGGGAGATTTGGTTTTATACCCTATTTCTATAGTGATAAGAGTTTATGGATTCAGGGGAACCCCCGATGTTCTTCCCTACAAAGTGCCTTTAAATATTGGAATTGCAGAGATTATGAGACAATTGGGTGGATTACAAGAAGAATCCTTGACAGGAAAAATGAAGGGAAGTATTTTCCCTACCCTTACAAGAGCCCACCCTTTGATCATCATAAAAGGTGGGTGGACATAGTTTGACAAATATTTTGAGCCCTACCATTTAGCAATGTCTATATCCAGGTGTGCAGATAATGAAGGCTTCATAATGTGAATCTTCAGAAAGAGAACCAAGTGCTTGAAATTAGAGCACCAATTCAATTTCTCTGAGGATATTGTTAGAAATTTTTTTGATCTGAGTGATCACGAGGTCAGGAAAGAAAAGAGGGTCATGTAAAAGAAGTCTTTGGACTTTGTCCACAATTTCAATAGATATTATGATCCTTTGAAGGAATTTTTACCCTGGGCTACAAAGATTGAGTCCCTGAAGACATTATTTGAAGGTATTATGTAGGTTCTCAGTGAGATGAAAAAAAAAATAATGGAAGCTGAGCCAGAAAAGCCTAAGGCCATCTTAAGAAAACTTTCACAAGGAAGGATAATCCCACCTAGGAATTATGTGGTATACAAAAGAAGAGGGTATATTACTTTCATGCCCAAGATTGATAAATATTTTGATCAGAAAGGAAAGAGGCCAGCAGATGCTAGTGCCCAAAAGATGCCCTCTCCCAAGAAACAAAAAGTGCAGGGAAAAGAGAAAGAGAGTGAGTTATACTCTCCTTCCCAGTCCCCTTTACATATGGATGACCAAGCCATTGCTAAGAAATTATTTTAAATGGGAAACACAAGCCAAGTCTTTGTCACTACACAAGAGCTATAAGGAGTTCCAGAGGCACGTATGCATAAAATTGTTGATCTCACAGTGGAGGAATTCACAGGAAAAGAGCTGGACCCTGTAACCAAATAGGCCAGTGAATAATTTATTTCAAATGACAATTTTGTTAAGGCTAGGGCCTTTATTCAATTTATATGGAGAAATCATATTGATGAGTTCAAAGATAAGTGCCAGAGGTTACAAGAAGCCCAACCAAATTAGACCAAGGATGATATTGAAAAAGAGGTCAAGCAAGAGTTAATGACCAAATTTGACAACATCACTTCTAAAGAGGGCAGGGAGTTGGTAAAGAAGAAAGGAGTCCTTATCCTACCCCAGTGAGATTTGGCTGATGCTATAGTTTTTGATGTTGTTAGGAAGGAAGCAAAACCATTGATCACTATTGGAGCATCAATTGGTGCCCAGTTTAGTGAAGATCGTGTAGCTTTGGCAATATGGTCCCTGAAGAAGAAGGACAAAAGAAGAATAAAAGAAGATGATCAAACTGACGATATAGGTAGCCTCATTATCAAAATATTTTCTAATACCTCAGGTATGGAGGCATCTAACCTTTCTTTTCAAACTTCCAATCTAAGTCTGAAGGTAGCTAAAAAGGATAAAGATGTTTTTGATAGCCTGAACCAAAAGTATGAATTTGTCCTAAAGGCATACAATGATGAAAGGGTTAAATCCCTGCAGAAGGGTGAGAGAATTGCATTTCTAGAGGGGAGGAAAATAGTACAAATAATTCCTCATAAGAGGATTGTACAGGGACCCCACCAACCTTTCTCACCAAGTCCCATCATCACTTACCCTCCTTCCCCTGCACCATCTTCATCAACTACATTAGAAGAGCTACAACAGGAAAAAGCCATGTTGAAAGCCGCAAGAGAAGAACTAGAAAGGCAGAAGAAAGAATGGGTAGAGTAATATGAGGCCTTCAAATAAGTAGAAGCATGGGTAAAGAAGAGGTATGCAGATAAAATACATAGTGGTCTTATGCATTGTACTCATGAAGTAGTACCCACTTCTATATATGCTCAAGGTAAGAAGATTGTTAACATTATAAATGAATATCATGAAAACAAAGACAACCTAGATCAGTTGGTGAGAAAGTGGAAAGGGAAAATAGAGGAGTTAAAATTCTTTCACACCTCTTGCAAGAAAATTAATGATGTTGACATAGTCCTAACTGGCACCCACAAATGTGTTAAATTACTTTTGGATATGGACATCAAGAGATATATTGTTGTTAGAAAGGTGCTGGCTTCAAAAAGGGAATATTCACAGAACAAATATGAAATGTTCCCAAACCTCTTTAGGAAGAATGGAAACATCAAGGATGAGGTGTTGTGGCATTGAAAAATGAATTAAGCATTAATGGTTAGAACTAATAGTATATTAACTTTGGAGAGTACACTACTTTTTGCTCAAACCATTGAGATAGTGGGCAAGGCCAGGTCATTTTTTGCATTCTAGACATATGAGATTAAGAAGGCACATGTCACTTGGAAGGAGATCAATAGCAAAAAAGATGAGATCCTTGGTTTCATTTGGCCAAGTGATGAAGTGTACACTTCCTGGAAGGACAAGTACACAATAATTGTTCCGAGTGAATGTGAAGATATGCAGGTGGATGATGAAGCCCAACAAAGCAGTTGATGTAGTTGAAGAGGGAGATCACACATCACTAGCATCAGAGGCAAAAAATTCCTGATGGTTGTCCCCCAATAAGTACAAGGAAAATGTAGTCACCATGCGGTCATAGGACAAAGAATGAGTTAGAATATCTTGTAAAAAATTGGTTCTTCTATCCACTTGTCATTTTGTCCTATTTTATTCTTGAAATTTGTTTTCTATCCTAGTCATCTCAATCTCATTGCATCCTTGATCTTTAAGGATCCCAAGATGAATAGTGCTAGCTATAAATAGTAAGTTGTAACATATTTTAAAGGATGGTAATAACAATACTATGAAGCAGACTTCTAAATTGTGTCTAAGCTTTAGTTTTGAATCAATTTGAATGCATTGAGATTAGGTTTTTATTAATAAAATACAATGGAATCTCCATTTTGATACCAATGATATATTTTTGTATTTACATTTAGCTCTTGTATGTTTAATTTTTAAGGCATCTTAAATGTATTGGTTATAAGGTAGTTGTGTCATTATTTGTGAGTTGCTTTCAAGGAGGGTTTAAACCTTGCAAATTATTACAAAGGGTTAGGGTTTATGTAGGAATTTGATATAGGGGTGTGAGGGTGAGAAGATAGTTTGTAAGGCATTCTATCTAAGGTTTTATTTGTATTTCAAATAAATTATCCCTGGTGTATGTATGTTTTATTCTGACTCTATGGCCTAGGATTAGGCACTGGTCAATTTATGATAAGTGGTTGTTATCATCAATCAAATATTAATCAATATTTATATTTTTTTTTATCTAAAATACATGTCTAGATAATTGTATTGAGTACAATTAATCTTAGTGATTCCTTAAAGAAAGAATCAATAGGTTAGCCTTCCTAAGCCAAGTGGCTTAAAAAAGAAGAAGGATCATGAATCCTTAATCTACTATCAGACTTGTTGAAAGATAGTAGTTTGTTGAAGGTGCACCTGCCTGGGTATGTGGAGCCCAAAGTGTAGAAGGATTTTCATCCTTGTTAATTAGCCTTTTCCCTATGAGAATCTGAATTGGGAACTAAAGAGTCTAACATTCACTGCTATATACTGATTCTACAAGAAAAAGAGCTAACACATACTACCCACTGGATCTTCTCCTTTTCATGGCTCAGATATTTTGTCTAAAAATACACTTAAACTTTACTGAACTCATTTTAAACCATAGTTCCTATCACAACATCACGACCCATTGAATCTCATTGTCGCTTTAAGATTTCACTAACTCATGGTTTCTTTCATGATTTAACACCAGCCACTGGATCCTTTTTAAATTGGATGGCAGTCATGATGTCTCTTTATATTTAACTCAACCATGGATTTTAAAAGAGATCACGTGATGAAAGAACTTTAAACACCTTCTTAACCTTGGCTTCTTTCCGAGACACCATGACTAAGAAAACTCAAAGTCATTGATACATTTCTTAACTCAAGTTTTTACTGAGACTTCGTGACCACTACACGATTTCACTTTAGATCGATGACTATCACTAAATCTTAGATCTTTTGACTTAACTCACATTCTTCTTCATTATTATGAAATTGCATGATACTTCAAACTAACCTTAACTCAACTTGCAACTCTGATCACCTTTCGAGACAACGCGACTGAGTAGACTCCAAGTCACCAAAGAAATTCCTTAACTCTAGTTTTTCAAAGAGATTATCCACCAACCACAAGATCAAGATCTACATCTATGGCTTGCATGAAATCTCACAAGGACTGAAAGCATATTCACTTTTGATAGAGACAACCTAACATAAAGGAAATTGCCAAGTCTCGAAAAGAAAATGAATATTCTCATATTACAACGAGACAATGTGACTTAAGTGAAATGATATGAAATAAAACACATGACTTAAGTGGTCGGGCTTCTTTGAAAGAGTAACAACAAAATAGAAAGGATTTCGATGAACTAGGGTTTTTCTTAGATATGCATGAAAATTTGACCTAGAGCTTAGGTTTTTGCATTCTTTCTTTATTTTTGGATTGAAGATCATTATTGTAGAGGGATTTTGACAACTCTAGATGGTATTTTAAACTTTTAGGCATGGATATGACTGAGAACTTCAAAAAAATTCTGACAACCTCAAAAATTGGAAATACAACCAATAGTGGCTCTATCTAAGGATGCTTAAACTCAAGTTTAATGAAAGAACCACAAATCTCTGGTTGTAGACCATGCCAAAAGACACTCACTGACCTACTGCAAAAAGGAAACACACAACAAAAATAAAAACACCTATATACATATGATACAAAAATTTACTGTGCATGAAACTTGAATTCTCAACTGAAGAAAGGTTTCAAAAATTTCCCATGCACTGGCAATTCAAATTCTTGCTCATCCATGTTCTTCAAAAGATAGGAATCTTTCCAAAAGTTTTGAGAAATAATAAAGGGACCAAGCCATAAAGATTCAAACTTCTTTTTCTTCCCTTCATCTTCATCTCTCACATTCCACTGGAGTACTAGATCACCAGGCATAAATTTTCTATCACCTGCTCACTTATCAAAAAGATACTTCATTTTCTGTTACAATTTTATGTTCTCTTTCTGACCTTCTCTTCTAACCTCATCAAGTTCTGTGAATTTCATTATCCTATCTTGCATTGATTTAGACATTTCTAACTCTTCTTCTTGAATAAACTTGTAAACTGGTAACAAATTTTTCATAGGAATTCTAGACTGTAAACCATATACAAGTTCAAAAGGTGATTACCTGTTGATTTCTTCACTTTTATTCTATCAGCCCATAAAGCTAGTTTTAATTTTGTATGCCAATCTCTTTTATTCTTTTCAAGGGTCTTCTTCAGAATCTTGAAAATTATTTTAATGCTAGATTCTGCTTGGCCATTTTCCTGAGGATGATATGGGGATGAATCAGACATATTCATTTCAGAAATTCTTGATTTCATCTGATCTAAATCACATAGCATTATCCATTACTAGCTTGGTAGGGACAACAAATCTAGTCATAATGTTCTCCATTAGAAAATCAGTAACCACTTTGCTAGTTTCTTTCTTGGTGGGAACAAATTCAATACATTTTGTAAAATAATCAGTGGCAACAAGTATCCAACTATGTCCTCCACTGGATCTTTCTGAAAAATCTCCAATAAAATCAATACCCCACATTGCAAAAGGTGCTTCAACACTCACAGGGTTCAATAATAGGGCACCTGAGAATTTCAACTTATTTGAGAACCTTTGGCAAGGCTCACATTTCCTGACAAATTCATGAGTATCCTTAAATAGGCCAGGCAAATAATGTCTAGCCCTCAAGATTTTATGGGCAGTGGTCTTAGCAGAAAAATATCCTCCACTTAATCTAGCATGCATTTCAACTAATACTTTCTCAGCTTGGCTCTGATATAGACATAATAATAATACACCATTTATATCTTTCCAATACAAATCTCCTTGAACTAGGGTGTACTTATGAGCTTGTAATCTGAGATTTCTCTTCTGATTTTTTGTCATGAGTTCAAGACACTTGGCATTCTTACGATAATAATTGATGTCAACATAGAAGGGTTGTCTCTCAATACTTGTTACTGTTGAATCTTGTATCACTATGTTATTCACTTGCACCAAGTCTAGGTTTTCTTATGTCATAAGTTTTTCTAGACATTGTCCTCTAACCAATTTAGTAATATGGATTTCTAAGTTAAATTCCTGAATTCTATTAATCCATTTACATCTCTTACTAGTTGCTTCTAATTGAGTAAGGATGTCCTTTACCGCTGAATGAGGCACATATGCAAGTACTTTGGCACCAACCAAGTAGGGTCTGAATGATTTAACAGCTTTCACCAAAGACTATGCCAGCTTCTCCATCATTTCATAGTTTAACTTTGCAACTTGGAGAGATTTTCTAAAGAATGCAATAGGATGCTCAAATCCCTCCTCATCTTTCTGAAGTAGAATAGCAGCAATAGTATGAAAAGATGCAAATGAGAATAAAGAAAAGGGATTACTGTAATCAAGAGATATTAAAATAGGGGCCTCATGAACTTCTTTCTTAATCTTTTCAAAAGCTAACTAAGCTTCTTCATTCCACTGGAATTTTGCATCTTTCTTCAATAACTTAATAATTGGTTTGACAATTTCAGAAAAAATTGCAATGAATATTCTGACAAAATTGATCTTTCCTAGGAAATATTGCACACATTTGATATTCCTTGGAGCAGTGACCTTTTGAATAGATTCTATTCTTTCAGGGTCAATCCTTACTCCATCTTTGGACACTATATGTCTCAATAACTTTCCCTCTATGACTACAAATTGACACTTTCTTGAATTCAGTGAGACACCATATTCTAAAGCCTTGTTAAAAAAAAGTTATAGATGTTCACACTAATCCCCTTCTTTCTTAGAAAATGCATTCAAATCATCTTGGTAGATTACCATGAATACATCAATAAACTCTTTGAATGCTACATCCATGACTCTCTGAAAAGTTGCTCCTGCATTTATTAGGCCAAATGGCATTCTAACATATACATAAGTTCTCCAAGGAGTAGTAAATGTAGTCTTAAACTATTCTGATTCTTTTACAAGTACCTGATTGTAGCCTAAAAATTCATCCATCATTGATAATAGCTCACAACCAGTAACCTTATGCAACATTGCCTCCATATTTGGTAGAGAATAATTGTCTTTCAAGGATGCAATTTTCAGATTAGAGAAACCAACACATAATCTTATATCACCATTATTTTTTCTCACTAGTACTAGATTAGAAACCCAAGTTGACTGTCTGATAGGCTGGATGATTCCTGCATCATTTAGTTTCATCAACTCCTATTGCATCTTGGGAGCCAACAATGGATTAATGGGTCTCTATTTTTGTTTGAATGGTTTTACATCTGTTTTGAGTGGTATTTAATGCTGGAAAAGGTCTTCCCTATAAGCTTTTAAATCTTCATATGACCATGCAAATACGTGCTTATTTTTTCTCAATAATTTTATCAAATTTTTTCTGACATGGGAATCCAATCCTTTTCCAATATAAACTATCTAAGGATTTTTTTTATCCTAAATTCATCTCCTCCATATCTTCAATTTTGGCATCACTTATTCTTGATGAATGTTCACTTTGGTCACTAAACAATGCTTCTAGTTCTACCAATCCCTTAGGAATCTGATTAGAACTTAGTTTGATAACCTCATCCCCCAATACACAATCCTTACCATCAATGACCTCAAGTAAAGTATTGCAATCTATGTGTTGGTCTTCATAATGGTCTAAGCATTGAAGAAACCTAAGGATGTCATGGTCATAGTCAAATACTTTCCATTTGTAAATATTGTCAGGGACAACTGGTCTTGTTTTAATCTCAACTATTGATACCCCATTCAAGGTTAAATCATCATTTTTCAAAGAAACATTAGCTAAGAAATCTTCCATAATGTTTTTAGACCTTTCTATCCAATTTATATTGAAGGCATCAAAAAATTCAATTTGGTCCCAAATAGCATGTTTATACATCTTCTGTCTATCATTTATCATAGCATATTTGGACCTGACTTGGGATACTACTAACTCTAACTCACCATAAACTTTTTGACATTTTATACCATGTTTAGCAGCAATGTCTAGCCCTAAAAACAAAGCTTCATATTCTGTTGTATTGTTTGTACACTGAAAATATAACAAGAAAGAATACTTAAATGTTGTACCTGGTGGAGTGATAAGTAACACTCTAGCTCCTAATCCTTCTTTAGAACAGGCTCCATCAAAATACATTTGTCATAAACCATCATTCTGTGTAGTTAACTCCTTCACTATAAGATCAACATTTTTACGTTGATGAGCACTCCTTTTGACTCTGAAATTCTCCATATCAATATCAACACAGTAGTTAATATTTGTATCTTCATGCAACTCTATCATACGAGGTGTCCTAGCTTCTCTAGACACCTTTACATTATTCCCAGCAATATTAAAAGTGGCATAAGACAAATCACACTGAATACTGCCCCCCATTGAAGCACTCTATTTTTTGGACAGTTCATGCCATAATGTGGTGGGATATCAACCACAAGTACACTCATAGTTAATACTGTATCTAGCCATATAGATAATTTGTAAGGTAAGGCCTCAATGGTTCCAACAATAGGGATCTCTTTTGAATGTATTTCTTGACACCTCCCATGAGGAGTATCTACTTGAAATCCCATGCATCTCATGATTTCTACAGGCATGACAGTATTAGATGCTTCAGAATCTATCATGCAATTTTTGAGCATCTTACCATTTATTACCAATGTTAGAAAAAAAGGGATCAACAACCCTTGTAGAAGTATTTGTGTTTAGATAAATCTAAGGGATCTCAAAAATCATCCCCTCAAGTTCCTTTCCCTTATTGTTAGATTTATTTTCAATATATTTTAGTTTTTGATGTTTCACTGGTGATACATTATTAAACACTGAAAGGACCTTTTCTTTGTGTTCTTTTATCCTCATCATTTCTAGGAATGAGACCTTCACAACCATCTGAGATAAACATTGGCCCATATCCACCGGAGTATATTTCACATCAGAGGTTTTTGGTTTTTCTATGATAATATTATTTTCCTCTATTTGAATTTTAATAGTAGGCTCTTCCTTCTTGGATTTCTTATTTTCAACTTTGGGGGAGGAAGAACTTATTTCTGGCACTTCATTTTTTTCTACATGTACATCTTTTAGATCACTAGATTTATTCACAATTTTAACCTTAGATTTGTTTAAATTTTCCCCAGGTCCATCTCATTTTAGTACATAGTTGGCATCTATCTTATTTTCTTTAATGAAGATGCCTGTTGGTTGACTACCCAAATTACCCACAACTCTATTTCTTAAGTGGTAGTTATTTCTTGCTTTGTTCACTAGATCAGCAGTGATTCTATCCTTTTCTTCATCAGAGGGTTTCCTTATGGTGGTAGATCCTTGACTATTCTATGCATATCATCTTATATCATCAACTTCCTCTTCATCACTGTCAGATAGGAGTTGTTGGTGATATACCTCTGCTCTTCCTTGTGAACCATACATGTCATGGTTCTCAACTTGTTCTTTAGAATCTATATCAGAGCATGCATAAGCATTAGTCATATCACATCTATTGTGATCACATATCTCATCTTCTTCACATTCTTTCTCTTTATTAGCAATCATGTCTAGGGCTACAATACAAAAATCAGGGTTGTGTGGGGCTTGACAAACCTCACACCAGTAAGTGTCACTACACATATTCACAACATTTTTATGTAGAGGGTCAGGGGTCCTATTCTCTGGTTTATCTTTCCTTGGTGGAGCAATAGGATTTCCATCCTTGAACTGAGTACGATAAGGATAATTATGCATCCTATCTTGTGGGTTATATTTATTTTAATAGGATGGTCTATTATTTTATGGGGCTTGTACTCTTTATATTTAGGCTCTTTACTCCTGCTAAAGTGAGCATCATCTCTTCTGCCCATTTTCCCTGATACCCTTATGTTTATCTCTATGTTTACTGCTATTTTATATGCATCTGTGAGACTTATACAATTTTTATCTCTAAGTGCATAACCCATTTTTTAATCAAAATCATTTAGGTATGTATCCAAACATACCTTTTCATCCAGTTTGATTTTTTGAAAGAGCTTGTGCATAGCTCTCTGAAATCTTGTATTGAATTCAGTAACCTCTTCATTGAAATTCATTTTTATGTTATTGAATTCATTTAGCAAGAACCCTTCATTGGTTTTGTCACCATATTGGTCATTGAACAAATAAATTAATTCTTCCATAGATGCAACTAAACCATTAGAAAATCCTCTAAACCATTCCCTAGCATCTTGTACTAGGGATTGAACAAATAACTTCATAAGGACATCATCATGATTAATATTTAAATCATCTATGATATCTATGAACTTTCTTAAATGAACTTCACAAGAAATAACATTGTTTCCTGAAAAACTTAGGGATATTTTCTCCAATATCATTAGGAACTGCATTAGGATAAAGAGGAATGCCAATAAAATTGAATTGCTTGTACCTTTCTAGATGCAATGGCATCCTTTGAAATTTGTCATCCTCCTAGAAAGAAGTAGTCTTGGCTTTTGAATATGTAGTATTTTCACCACCAGTATAAGAATATTTAGAATATTGCAAAAAGTCAATCTTTTTCTTCATCTCCAAGGTAGCAACTTTAGCTTCTGCTTTCTCCAGCATATTTTCCATATTTTATTTCTCCCTTCTTGATATTTCAAGGTCAATGTCTATCTTAGACATTTTTTCAGTCAGGATTTTATGAGTTTTTGGTTCCTCAACTTCATTTTCAGTAACTTTCTTTTTTCCTTTATCTCTAAAGGTTTGAGGACCTAAACCTTTGTGGGTATTTGGAGTCTCTTGGTCTCTGCAAGACCTCTCAACATTTTTTATAGCTTGATGTCTCAAAGATTTTCTTCTAAACTTATCAACATCTTTTTGCTCATTTTTTTCTTATTAAGATCTTTTTCCCATTTCTTTTGTTGAAAAAGAGCTAACTACCTCATGAGGATTATTTCCTCTTTAGCAAGCTCTTCAAAAGGAACTTCAGAGTCTGAGCTAATAGTGTCATTTCCTTCTCTTTCACTAGAAGTAGTAGTAATTGCATATGTTTCTAATCCAAGGTCAGGGGCTTCTTTGTACTCTGAGGTGTTCCCTGATTTGTACCCTTCCTTCTAGTGTTGTTTTCTTCATTTCTTGGAGAAGATTCATTAATGTTTGCTTGGTTCTTCTTCTCTCTCCAAGACATCTTAGTTCTTGAAGTAGTTGGTATTCCACTGTCCAACTCAACTTCAGGATTATCTCTCATTCTTGACCTACTATTCATATTTGTAAAATTTGTATAAATATTTGACTTTTGCACTGATTACATAGATTTTCTTTTAGAGTCGCCACCCAACACAAGTTTGGG
The DNA here is from genome assembly GCA_018584345.1 of Thuja plicata. NCBI lineage: Eukaryota > Viridiplantae > Streptophyta > Pinopsida > Cupressales > Cupressaceae > Thuja > Thuja plicata. Next base: position 3,244,628 of record MU227974.1, on the reverse strand, counting down.
AAATATGAATACTACAAGAATGAACTAGATTGGAAAACTCAACTGTGGTATTTATAAATCAATCTTCAACTAGAGATTCTGGAATAGTACTTTTCTTCCCCAATAGAGTCGCTAGTTTGTTAGGGATTTTTCTTGCAAGAACATTTTAAAATAGTATGCATGCTTGCTCTTGTATATTTTCAATTTACCATATGCAAGAAAAGCCTAATTAATGAGGATTGGATAATATCCTCCTTCTTTTTGAGCTCCACAGACTCAGGCAGGTATTACCTTTGAATGATTACTTATTTACTGTATCTATTATAGTGGATTAAGTTTATAGCTAATTGCCTTTTACTGTATCAATACATAGAAAACTATGCAAATGACTGTGATTAATATGATACAAAGCTTAATAATCCAAACCATTATCTTTACAATAGAAAATAGTAATGTGATAAGGATTCTCATCCTTCTTCCTTTTATAGTTCTCTGAACTTAGGAGGGTCAACCTATTGATTCTCTCTTGAAGGAATCAGCAAGCTGAATTGTATACTTTGTAATACAATTACTTGTAAAGATTTGCTTTCTTATGAATGAAATGTAATTGATTGATTTTTTTATATTGGATGATGAATAATTACTTGGAAAACCAAAAACCAGTGCCTAATCCTATGGGCAATAGATTTAATCTCAAATGCAAATCTGCAATTAGGTGATTAATAGAAATATATGCAACCTAGATAGAATGCCTTAAAAACTATCCACTCATTCCTAAAACTTTGTTATCAAATATTAATACCAATATTCAGCTTCCTGGGATCACCTGAAATAATTACTCCTTCCTTGAAGGAGCTCACAAATGACTGCACAACTACCTTGTAATTGATATATTTAAATGCCTTCCAAACTAAATATATAAAATCTTGAACAGAGATAAAAGAGACAACACAAGATATAAAATAGAGATTGCAATGTATGTTATTAGTGTCTAACTACTTCAAAATACATTCAATAGACCACAATATACAGAGGCTCAGACAAAATTTTAGTATCTCACCTTGTAATTATATTCCATCATTTTTAAAAAAGTTACATCATGCTCTATATATAGGTTAAAACCATCTTTGAATCCTTAAGAAGTAAGGATGCAACAAGCTCTAGACAGTTTAATACCTAACCCTAAAAACATGGAAATTGACAAAAGACAAGAAGTGACCAAGCCATGGATGGAAAAAAATGAAGAATGAAATCTGATTTGATCTTGTCATCTTGTGATTACAGTCATCTTTGTCTGTATGTGTTCAGGATAGCCTCTAATATTTGTAACGAGACCTAGTGAATTCCATTATAGGATAATTTACACTATTCTTAAAGATGACTAACCTCCCTATGCTCAAAGAGAAGGTGCCAAGTGTCCTTCTACTCTTCATCAATAATGTCAAGATCAATAGTGATAGGCTTCTTCTCCTTGGGATTTGTAAGGACATCCCATGCTGTGACATCATCTTCTGCTAGCCAATCAAAGCTCTGAATATTTTCCAGTTGTGTCTTCTGCCTTTCCCACCTAGCATCTGTAATGCTCTTGAAATTTATTATGAATTTGCTGAAATCGATTTCTTCCTTAAAGGCCTCATCTAAGATCTTATTATATCTCTCCATATCCAATTCTCCATTTTTATAAATATATACCTCTTTATTAGGTAAAAAAGTATCAAATTCTCTTCTCCATACTCCTAGTGGCTTGATTTGCTGGTCCTCTAACCTGATTGATGGCACAAATCTATTGTAGTCAGGCCCAAACATATTTATTCTGGCCTCAATTTGATTTTCCTTGTCTTTGAAAAAGGACAAGGTCACCCCAATTTCTTCTATCTCTTCTCCAACCTGGGTTACAATCTCTGGTAGATGTGATCTCAATGGTTGCAATGATGCTAACCTCTCAAATAACCCAGTTCTAACTGACCATGTTACATAGTAGGGGTTCAAAATTGTTACAAAATTATTCACTTCAACTTGTAAGCCTGGAAATTTACCATAAGCACCATAAACTATATCAACTTTATCTTTTAATATATTTATTCTATGTTACAAAATTTGCATTAAGACTCCCAAAACAACATCATTATTCTCTTTAATCCCCTGCTTGATTTATTTTGTAGCATATCTTGTATCTTTAGTCTAGATCTCAGCATTTGTTCCTTCTTTAGGTATAGCAAGGGAAACCTCAGGCATCTCTTGTAATTTCTGAGCTAGGTCTACAATTATCTTTTCCATTGCACTAATCTTTATTAGACCTAACTCTCTATCATTGGCAATCAGGCTTGTTTCATCAAATAATTTTTGATATCTTTTGGAAATTTGTTCTTCCTTCCCTCATTTAAGTGAGAAAAATGAGTCAATGCCTAAGAGATTTCTAGGCCTCCTGTATTTTGTATAGACCATATTATTTTGTCTCCTTCCATCTTCTCTTGAACATTAATTAGTGATGGCTTTTGATTCTTAGGAGAAAGAGACCACATTGCAAGGGCTTGAGATTTAGAATCATAGCCACACCCTTTTATAATTTCTCCTATTTGTGTCTCTGTAGAAATTTTTACATCAGACTACCTTGTAATTTGATCTATTAGAAAGGTTGAAGCCAAGTCCCATCCTTCTAGTAGGAGCATCCCACTAGAATTCACAAGTTGCCTAGCTTCACCAGGAGTCATATTTTCATACTCTAGATCATATTCTTGGAGGGCTTGTAATGCTTCACTTGTAATAGCCTCTCCTTCTTGTGATTTCAATTGTGCTGCAACCTTCTCTTGCTTTTCCTATATAAGGAATTCCTTGAACTCCTTTGTCTTGATGAACTCATCATATTTAAGGAACTCCTCTTGCTATAATTCCCTTTCATCTTAACACAAAATGAGGGGAATCTCAACATTATCATCAGTGTCCTCCCTCTTTTTCTTTCCCTCTCTTATCAAATTCCTCAGTTGATGATCATAAGCACTGGTCCCTGTGAATAGAGCACTAATTCTATCATTTTTCTTCTTGTGTGTCTTTGCAACAAAGGGCTCCCCTGCTTCTAGTCTTTTCTTCATTTGGGGATGCTCTACATCCACCTCAGCCTCATGTTCTTATGCTAAATCAATAATATTTTCCTCATTATGAGGTGGCTGGTCTTGGGGTGGTGGGCTATGTATTAATAACTACTACTATATTCTGATGACGATTGTTTGTTGGGACCTCTATCCTTATCATCAATTTGATCTTCAATTTGATTACTGAGCAAGCTATGTGATTCTATAATCTTCTCTAATCTTTGTAGATAGGGAATTCCTTAGAAAATCCACCAAATGGGATCCCTTTCCTCTTTATTGGCTGCTCCAAATGCATCAGATTATGATACTTTGTCAATATTCCTACAATTACATCCTGTTCAAGGATGTTACTGATCAAATCTTCTTCTTTACAGGGTTGATGCCTCTTGGTGATGGGAATAGTAGGTGTCAAACATTTCTTGGAACTTTCTATAAATCCTTTTGTGTCAATATATCTAGATAGGGAAACATTCATCCTATAGTGCCTCAACCATCTATTGACAGGGCCATAGGCCCTCTTTCCAATTGTAAAATCTAAGGCAATGAATTTCCTTGGTGTGAAGGTTCTTTTCCTATGTGAGGCTAAGTGTTGTCTATCTATTAACATAAGCTGCCATAAAAACTCCATTATTACAATTCTAGGTGGTACTCTATAGGACAAGATATGTGGTGGCTGTGAACAACCATATACTCTGATTAGTGTAAATTTTTTGTGAAAATAGAAGTCACCCTAGTTATGATCACCATTCCATTTGTCAAAAAATTGACAAGGTATCAATAATTGTAGCACCTTCAATAGAAGTATGGTCATATCTACTCCCAAATAGCTCAACAATGAGTAAACTACCCAGTTCTCAAATGCACAAAATTCATGCTCCATAGACATATAGTTCCACACCCTTAACCATAATTACACAGGGTTACTCTTTCCATGATAGAATCTTCTGATTTGTAAATTTGATTGGTCCATTATGTTTAAATTGTAAAACATGATGAGATGCATCAGTAATGAGTACTGTAGGAACTTAGGGCTTTCTACCTTGTTCTGACTATCCACGAATCCTTGATGCATTTTTCAATTACAAAATGGATGTAATCATAATAATTACTTACATAAGGGCTCTACAAATCAAAAATTATCATCAACATGTCTAATGATACATTTTCTCTTCCACTGTCTACACCTAAGACTCTGCATAGGGCATATGATATGTATTTCATGTAGAAAGCTAGGTCTTTGTAGAAGTATGGTGAAGAATCACTTGGAATAGGGGCAATGTAGTTTCTAGTTCCGCTTGGGGTGTGGGCCTAGATTAATTTAGACACAATACCAACCTCTCTGGTATATCTGGCAGCTAGGGCCTTCAAGTTAATCTATGTGGAACATGGGTTGTAGATATCAAAAGCTTTCATGAATGAAGCTCGATCTAGGGTTACCAAAATAGTGCCATCATCCTTCTTGATGGTCTTTAAAACAATATCATACCTACTGGCCAACTCTAGGATTAATTCTACATCAATGAATATATCAGGGGCAACTAACTTAGCTAATCCACTGGTCCAAGGGTTTGATATGGGCATAGGGTCATCACTATTGTTTATGGAAAAATTTGAATAAATGATAACCAGAACAATCTGGTGTTTAGGAATCTCTAATATATGCATAATTATCTCCTAAGTGTTCATCATTTACCTTTTTCCCCTTATTAGAGCTTGGGAGTAGTTGAATAAACTCTTCTGAATAGTTTCTCTTCCCTTTAAGGTCCTCATCATCACCTCTCTTCCCGCTAGTGGAGGTGACACTTACTGCTCTTCTCATATGGTCTGGTGTGAATTGTCACTAATCAGCTTTCCTTTTCTTTTTTATTGATATTGGAACAAATCTTCTCAAAACCCTCACTTTTAACTATGAATCAGCTCAAATCTTCAATACTGAAAATCACACTCTGGATTTTGAACTGAAAACTTCTCTATTTACTCTGTAGAATTGATAACTCTAGTCCTACTGAAAATTCTAATTGCTTGCGGCAATTTTGAGGTCTAGATTCTTCAATACTAGTAAGATGAAATAATAATGCTAATGCCTATTAATGTACCAATCTCATTCATGAATTCGCAACCCAATCTTTACTATCTTTACTTCTGCATGCTATGAAATCAATTCTTGCTCCTAGTCATGGCATTTCAAACTAATAGATGATCAATTTCAAATGATGACTTTTCTTATAAAAACCTTATTAAATTTGAAAAGAGATCAAGATTTGATTATATTGGCTCTTTAAGAACAGCTCAGCAACCTTTTAAAAAATGTTGTCATAAACTCTTCATTCCTATTAGTTGTCAACTATTAACATGGCACGGAGAAAACCTCGTGTATTACCTTGATCTCACCATGGTTTCTTTTAGCGATTGAGTGATCTCATTTTTGTAAAGAGTTATCCTTGACTCCAATTATCTATTGAGACTTAATGACAACCACCCGATCATATTTTAGATCAACAGCTATCTCTTAATCGCTATATGAAATCACTTAACTCTTATTCTCTTCGAGACTTCATGACTATAGCTTTACTAAATTATCTTACACCTCGGGTTTCCTTTAGAGATTACGCAACTATAAAATCTCATTGTTGCTTTAAGATTTCCTTTACTCTTAGTTTCTATCGAGATTATGCGACTGTCACGTGATCATCTATTATAAAGGATAAAGTCAAGTCCCATCCTTCTAGTAGGAGCATCCCACTAGAATTCACAAGTTGCTTGGCTTCATCAAGAATCATATTTTCCGACTCTGATCATATGCTTGGATGGATTTTAATGCTTCAATTGTAATAGCCTCTCCTCCTTGTGATTTCAATTGTGTTGTAACCTACTCTTTCGTGTTTAAGGAACTCCTCTTGATATAATTCCCTTTCATCTTGACATGGAATGAGTGTCATCTCAACATTATCATTTGTTTCCTCCCACTTTTTCTTTCCCTCTCTTATCAACTTCCTCATTGGATGATCATAAGCACTGGTCCCTATAAATAGAGGAGGCTCTACATACACATCAACCTCATGTTCTTATGTTAAATCAATAATATTTTCCTCATTATGAGGTAGTTGATCTTGGGGTGGTGGGCTATGTATTGAATAACTACTTCTATATTCTTATGACAATTGTTTGTTGGGACCTCTGTCCTTATCATCAATCTAATCTTAAATTTGATTATTGAGAAAGCTATGTGATTCTATCATCTTCTCTAATCTTTGAAGATAGGGAATTCTTGGGAAAAAGCCACCAAATGGAATTCCTTTCCTCTTTAATTGCTGCTCCAAATCCATCAGATCATGATACTTTGTCAATCTTCCTACAATTACATCCTCTTCAAGGATGTTTCTGATCAAATATTCTTCTTCATAGGGTTGATGCCTCTTAGTGATGGGAATGGTAGGTGTCAAAAGTTTCTTGGCACTTTCTAAAAGTCCTTCTGTATAAATATAATTGTATAGGTCAAAATTCATGTTGTATTGCCTCAACCATCCATTGAAAGGGTCATAGGCCCTCTTCCCAATTTTAAAATCTGATGCAATGAACTAACTTGGTGTGAAGGTTCCTTTCCTATGTGAGGCTAAGTGCTCTCTATTTATTAACATAAGCTACCATAAAAAACTCCATTATTGCAATTCTAGGTGGTACTCTATAGGGCAAGATATGTGGTGGCTGTGAAAAACCATATACTCTAATTAGTATAAAATGTTGGTGACAATAGAATTCACCCCAGTTATGATCACCATTCCATTTGTCAACAAATTGACAAGGTCTCAATAATTGCAGCACCTTCACTAGAATTTTGGTCATATCTACTCCCAAATAGCTCAACAATGGGTAAACTACCCAATTCTCAAATGCACAAAATTCATGCTCCCTAGGGGTATAGTTCCATACCCTTAACCATAATTGCACAGGGTTACTCTATCCATGATAGAATCTTCTGAGTTGTAAATTTGATTGGTCCATAATGTTGAAATTGTAAAACATGATGAGATGCATCAGTAATGAGTACTACAGGAACTAAGGGATTCCTACCTTGTTCTGAATATCCACAAATCCTTGATGCATTTTTTCCATTAAGAACTAGATGTAATCATAATCAGTACTTACATAAGAGCTCTACAACTCTAAAATTATCATCAGCATTTCTGATGATACCCTTTCTCATCCACTGTCTACACCTAGTACCTTGCATAGGGCATAGGATATGTATTTCATGTAGAAAGCTATGTCTTTGTAGAAGTATGGTGAAGGATCACTTGCATTAGGAGAAATGTAGTTTCTAGTTCCCCTTAGGGTGTGGGCCTAGATCAATTTAGACACAATACCAACCTCTCTGGTATATCTAGAAGCTAGGGCCTTCAATTTAATCATTGTGGAACAAGGGTTGTAGATATCAAAAGCTTTCATGAATGAAGCTTGATCTAGGGTTACCAAAATAGTTCCATCATCCTTCTTGATGGTCTTTGAAATAGTATCATACCTACTGGCCAACTCTAAGATCAATTCTACATCAATGAATATGTTAGGGACAACTAACTTAGCTAATCCACTAGTCTGGGGGTTTGATATGGGCATAGGACCATCACTATTTTATGGAAATATCTGAATAAATGATAACCAGAACAATTTGGTGTCTTGGCATCTCTAATATATGCATAATTATCTCCTAAGTATTCACCATTTACCTTTTTTCCTTGATTAGAGCCTGAGAGTAGTTGAATAAACACTTCTAAATAGTTTCTCTTCCCTTTGAGATCCTCATCATCACCACTCTGGACTCTTGAAAATGGTAAGATTAAATAAAAATAGTAATGCCTATTAATGCACCAATCTCATTCATGAATTTGCAACCCATTATTTTATGTCTTTACCTCTACGTGCTATGAAATCAATTCTTGCTCCTAGCCGTGGCATTTCAAACTGACAGGTGATCAATTTCAAATGATGACTTTTCTTATAAAAACCTTATTAAATTTGAAAAGAGATCAAGATTTGGTTCTATTGGCTCTTTGAGAACAGCTCAGCAACCCTTTAAAACACATTGTCCTAAACTCTTCATTCCTATTGGTTGTTAACTGTTAACATGGCATGAAGAAAACCTCATGTATTACCTTGATCTTACCATGGTTTCTTTTAGCGACTGAGTGATCTTAATGTCATGAAGAGTTATTCTTGACTCTGGTTATCTATTGAGACTTAACAACAACCACCTGATCATCTTTCATATCAATGGCTACCTCTTAATCACTATATGAAATCACTTAACTCTTATTCTCTTTGAGACTTCACGACTATAGATTTACTAACTTATCTTACACCTCGGTTTTCCTTTAGAGACTATGCAACTGCGTAATCTCCTTGTTACTTTAATATTTCCTTTACTCTAATTTTTTATCGAGATTACACAACTGTCACATGATCATATTTTAATCGGACGGCCCATGTGTAATCTCATTTACTTTATGTACTTTTACTTTTTTATCTGAGACTTTGTGACTGTCATAGATCTTCTTTTAAATCTAACATCTCATGCATAATCTTGTTTTCTTTTCACTTAACTATAGTTTACTTCACGACTTCATGACTTAAGCAGTCTCCATGTCACAGAAGGAAAAATTTTACCTCGGGTTTTCTTTTAGACTTCCCGACTAACTCAAGTCTTTGAAAAATTAGCCACGTGTCTCAATCTGAATTACCATCACTAGATCTATGGAACTTCTCTGACTTTTTGAATTTTTAAAGAAACTACAAACCCATACGATCTTCTCCTTTTCACAGCTCAGATCTTTTCTCTAAAAATACACTTAAACTTTATTGAACTCATTTTAAACCATAGTTCCTATCGCAACATCATGACCCATTGAATCTCACTGTCACTTTAAGATTTTACTAAATCATGGTTTCTTTCATGATTTAACGCCAGCCACTGGATCCTTTTTAAATTAGACTGTAGTCACGATGTCTCTTTATCTTTATCTCAACCATGGATTTTAAAATAGATCACACAACTAAAGGACTTTAACCACCTTCTTAACCTTGGTTTCTCTACAAGACACCGTGACTGGGCAAACTCAAAGTTATTGATACATTACTTAACTCAAGAGCTTTTATTGAGACTTCCTGACCACCATAGGATTTAAATTTAGATCAACAGCTATCACTAAATATCAGATATTTTTACTTAACTCACATTATTCTTCATGATTATGTGACTGCATGATACTTCAATCTAACCTTAACTCAACTTGCAACTTTGATCACCTTTTGAGACAGCACGACTGAGTAGACTCAAAGTTGCCAAAGAAATTCCTTAACTCTGGTCTTTCAAAGAGATTATCCACCAACCACGAGATCAATATCTACATCTACAACTCGTGTGCAATCTCACAAGGACTGAAAGAATATTCACTTTTTATATAGACAACCCAACATAAAGGAAATCACCAAATCTCGAAAAGAAAAGGAATATTCTCAGATTACAATGAGACAACACGACCTAAGTGAAATGATATAAAATAAAACACATGACTTATGTGGTCGGGCTTCTTTGAAAAATTAACAACAAAATAGAAAGGATTTTGATGAACCAGGGTTTTTCTTAGATATGCATGAAAAATTGACCTAAGGCTTAGGATTTTGCATTCTTTCTTGACTTTTGGATTGAAGATCATTATTGCAGAGGGATTTCGATAACTCTAGATAGGATTTTCAAATTTTAGGTATGGATATGACTGAGAACTTCAAAAAAATTTAGAAAACCTCAAAAACTGGAAATACAACCAAAACTTTGAATGCAAACAAGGTAACTTTGAGAAGAAAGCACATGACAAGAGGAGAACATTATTTATTGATGAAGATTCCACTGGTTTAGTGTACAACAAGAAAGTAGAGGAAGGTGAAACCTTAATGATTACAAGGATCCTATATCATGGGACAAGAGAAGGAATCTATACAAAGGAAGAATTTTTTCATAACAAGATGTTAGGTACAAAACAAGGTGTGTAATGTTGTCATAGACAGTGGTAGTTCTTATAATCGTGCTTCAGAGAAGTTAGTTGATAAAATGAAGTTGCAAAGGATGAAGCATCCTAACCCATATCAGATTGCATGGATTTAGGATGAACATAAGGTACTCGTAAGTGAAAAATTCCTAATTAAATTCAAGAATAGGAAGTATTATGGTGAATTTTTTTGTGATATTATGCCTATGGATGTGTGTTATGTATTTTTGGGTAGACCATGGTAGTATGATAGGCAATCCATACATGATGGTAGAAGGAATGTTTATACTTGTATCATCTTAAAATGGAAGCATGCATGATAAGAACTTTTACCCTTCCTTTTAGCCTTCCCATTTTCCCTTATGTTGTATGTACCCCTATTTTTTGTTTATTTCTGCTTATGTTTTCCCTTTCCCCAAGACCCCAGACACCAAATCCCATGGTGAAACCATCTGAGGGTAGGTCAAGGTTAGCCAATCCCCTTAGGGGTAGGCCAAGGTCAGCCTAGCCCCTAGGGTGAGGCTGAGGTTGGCCTCCCCCTGAGGTGTAATGCATTAGGATCCTGGGCCCATTTCAAGGTTCCACATTCTTTTCTTGCCTTATGCAGTCAACCCTTTTCAATTTTGGTTGTTAAATTGGTATAAAAGGAGGCCTAATCACTTCATTTTGAGAGGGCCAAGTAATCCAAAATTATAGTTAATCAATTGAGTAAGAAATTTCATGTTCTTATAAGCATTGAAATCATTCATTGAAGATCAAGCATTCAGGCATGCAAGTGTTCAAGTAATTGAGGGAGTTTTTCAAGGCATTCAAGATTTGTATCATTCATGCATTCTTCCCTCTAAATCTATCTTCTTTTGTCAAAGAGATAGTGGAGTTGGCCATCAATAAGGGAAGTTCCACATCCATACCTTCAAGATCTATATTCATATCTTCAAGATATACATCTTTCTTCAAGGTGAATTACAAGCATACACATACATGAGGTTTTATTTGCATTGATTTCCTTTCTAGGTTTTTGGTGTTGAGTCAAGGCTATTAAATAAATATAATTGATTTCATTTTAAATATAATTATCTATTCGTTGATATGATATGCTTCATAGTTAGATCTACCTCTACTAATTATTAGCATTCTCTTTTATTGTCTCAATTTTTCAGGTTAAGGTTAATTCCTAAACCGATGCTTGACCGAGGCAAGCCCCTCCCCCAAAAAAAAACCCTTTTTCCCTCTTGTAGATTCAGGTTTTTAGAGTTGTAGATCCAGATTCAGAGCCTTTGGAAACAATTTAGTCACAGATATAGAACTCGGAAGAACTTGTAGAGCAGGTGGATGCCACCCTTTTCCTAGTCCTGGGAGGATTTTCTACATGTCATCATCCACCCTCCAGGTCATCATAACCCCTCCAAGTCAGTGTATTCTTGATGCTCCTAGATTTCTAGGTTTTGTAAATCTTAGTTTTCTGCTCTTGAACCCTGAATTATTCCAAATTCTGACACGGTCTTCCAGTAGGTTTGTAGGTTTATATTTTCAAGGTAAGTTGACTTAATTTCTTGTTTTCATTACTTTATTTTTATAGATGTCTTTTGGATATTAGTTTCAATCCCCTCTTGTAGGGAAATGAAGAAGTTAATCCAATAAATTTTCCCCTTTGTGAATTTTACACATTAACGCTTCCTTTTGTGTTAATCGGGCCTCCTTTGGTAGTGGAATCTTTGGATTTTTCCTTCTTATGTTGTGGGGTGTTCCAATTTCCCCCTTCAACAATAATATTGTTGCTAATGGGATGAAACAAAATATGTTACCTTTAGAGGAACCTCTTAAGAGTGAAGTGTGTACCAATGCAAACATATGTTTAGTAGATGGCAGGAATTTTTTGAATGGCATGAAGCATAATAATACTTCTTTTGCTTTAGTACCTAAGGATTCTAAGAAGAATGTTTTGGTAGAAGAAAATCCTAAAGAAATCATTGGATTGTTGAATGAGTATGTTGATATCATATCTAATAATGTACCTGGTGGATTACCATTGGTAAGAAGTATTAGTCATTGCATAGATTTGATACCAGGAGCTAGTTTATGAAATAAAGAAGCATATAGGGTGACACCAACAGAGAATGAAGAACTCAATAGGCAAGTGCAAGATTTTTTATAGAGAGGGTTGATCAGAGAAAGTCATAGTCTGTGTGCAATACCTTCTATATTGGAACCTAAGAAATATGGAAAATGGAGGATGTATATTGACTCAAGAGATATTAATCAGATTATAATTAGGTATCAGATTCCTTTACTTAGGATGGATGATTTGATAGATTGTTTGAGTGGAGCAAAGTATTTCACCAAGATTGACTTGAAGAGAGGATATCATCATGTTAGAATCAGAGAAGGTGATGAGTGGAAGGCTACATTTAAGACAAATGAGGATTGTATGAGTGGTTGGTAATGCCTTTTGGATTTTCGAATGCACCTAGTACTTTCATGAGGTTAGTGAATGAAGTCCTAGGGAATTTATTGGGTAATTTTTTCATTGTATATTTGGATGACATCTTGATTTTTAGTAAGAGAAAATAGGAACACCTGATGCATCTTAGACAAGTATTGCAAAGGTTTAGAGAAGAGAAGTTGTTAATAAACATCAAGAAGTCTACTTTCATGAAAGAGGAGTTAGTATACTTGGGATTTGTAGTATTAGATGAATGATTAAAGATGGATCTTGAGAAAGTGGAAGCCATTATTTAGTGGCCTACACTTGAGAGTGTTGGATAAATAAGATCATTTTGTAAGATCATTTCATGGGTTAGCTGGTTTCTATCAGAAGTTCATCCAAAACTTTAGCTCAATCTATGGAATGATGACTGAAACTATGAGAGGTGATAGAAAAGAGTTCATATGGACACATGGAGCACACAAAAGTTTTGACTTGTTTAAGCATAAGGTGATAGAACAACTGGTATTATCTTTACCTGGTTATAATAAGTTATTTCAAGTAGACTTTGATGCTAGTGGAAATGCAATCAGAGCTATTTTGACTAAGGAAGGGAGACCTGTTGTTTATTTCAGTGAAAATTTGAATGATGCTAAGAGAATTTATTTAGTGTATGATCAAGATTTCTATCTTATAATTCAATCTTTGAAGAAGTGGAGACATTACTTGTTACCTAGGGAATTTGTATTGTATACTGATCATCAAGCATTGAAGTATTTGGGTAGCCAAAGTAAGTTGAATCAAAGACATATGAGATGGGTTGAGTTTATGAAGAGTTATACATTTGTGTTGAACATAAGAGTGATGTGGAAAATATATTTGTTGATGCTTTCAGTAGGATGACTTTGTTGACTGAGACAAAGAATGTAGTATTTGTTTTTGATGAATTGAAGACCTTGTATGAGGAAGATCCAGACTTTGTTGAATCTTGGAAGGCTTTTAAAGAACCTAATGTTATATATTGAAGTAATTCATTATATTATTTCATTTAGCATGGCATGTTGTTTAGAGGTAATCAGTTATGTATACCTAGGAGTTCCATGAGAGAGAATCTTATTAAGGAGAAATATAGTGGAGGTCTAGTAGGACATTTTGGCATTGATAAGAAAATAGCTTTGGAGAGTGAGAATTACTTTTGGCCACAAGTTCAGAAGGATGTGAGGAATTTTGTATAGAGTTGCAAGGTATGTCACATTGCAAAAGGAAGTAGTCAGAATGTGGGGTTGTATATACCTTTGACAGTACCGGTTAGACCTTGGGAGGAGATTAGTATGGATTTTTTTCTTGGTTTTACAATCACACAAAGAGGTTATGACCCTATATTCATGGTTTTAGAGAGATTTTCTAAGATGAAACATTTTTTTCCTTGTAAGAAGACTACTGATGCAGTGCATGTAGCTGATTTATTTTTCAAGGATATTGTGATATTACATGGATTACCTAAGAGCATTGTATTAGATAGGGATAGTAGATTTGTTGGTTATATTTGGATCACACTTTGGAAGAAGTTGAAAGTTGATTTAAAGTTTAGTTCTACTTTTCATTCACAAATTGATGGATAGACAGAAGTTGTGAAGAGGATTTTAGGGAACTTATTGAGGTGTTTAGTTGGAGATAATCCTAGAAGTTGGGATTTAATTTTACCTCAAGCTAAGTTTTCTAACAATAATTCAGTAAATAAGACCATGAGGAAAACACCATTTGAAGTGGTAATTGGGTTTAATCCTAATGGAGTAGTAGAATTAAATGATATCATTCATGAAGTTAAGAAGAGTGTTGAAGGAGAAGAATTTGCTGAGGATATGAAGTCATTACATGAAGGAGTGAGATATCATTTGGAAGAAATGAACCAAGTTTATAAATGGAGATCGGATAAGAAATTTCAAGTGGGAGATGAATTTATGGTGTATTTTTAGAAGGGTAGATTTCTAGTTGGTACTTATAATAAGTTGAAGATGAGGAAGTTTGGTCCTTGTAAGATCTTGAGGAGTTTTGGCTCAAGGAATGCTTATGAATTAGAGTTACTTGAGCACGGATATATCACCAGTCTTAAATATTGCTGATTTCTATGAGTATCATGAATCATATTGCAATAGTAGTGGAGGACCAGATGTTGGACAACAGTATCCCAAGAAGCAGATGGAGTAGATAGAGAGGATTTTGACCAATAGAGTTGGTTGAAGTACAAGAGGTAAGTAGTGATGATCATATTTTACCATTATTATATAATGAAATAGTTTTTGAAATGTCGATAACCTGATCATTCAAAGATAGGTTATAGTGCGATCAAAGACAACAATTTATAAATGTCACTAAAAATGCTAAGTGCACTATCACTGACAGACATGTTATAATGTAAATTTAAAACATAACCTAAAGTGAAACCTGATAAAGTAGTTCACCGAGGAACCTGATAGAGTAGTCAATAGTGTAACCCGATAGACAAGTTCATACTGAACACCGACAAACAATCGACAAAGCAAATTGAGAAGTAGAAAGTCTACAAAGACATCACCGAGTGGTGCAGGAGCGCCCTAAGGTCTTTGAAATATATTTTTGGTCATTTTGGATTTTAGGTTGGTTTATCCAAACATTAGTTAATAAGGAATATGTTATAAATTCCCAAGTGTGTTTAAGGTCTGATTAGATTCGGTAGTGATTAGGCTTTTCTAGTGATGAGGTCAAATTGTACCTAGGGGTCTATACCCTTATAAGTCAACCAAAAGGTCAAAGGGTTGACCAAAACTCCAAAATGGAGTGGAAATAAATATTTTGGTGTTTTTAAGTGTTTTAAGGTCATTTGATATGTTTTAGGACCAGGTTGGGCCATTAGAAGCAACAAATTGTTATTTTAGCAAAAGATGTAAAAGTTGTCATGACAACATTTCCTAGTTTTTACAAAAGGGCTTTAATGGTGCCCAAATCCTAACATGAGGGTCTAGACATGTGAGGGTAAGGTATATAAGGTGGGAAAAACCCTAATCCAGGTGTTAGTTTCCATTTTGTATGGATTGTGTGTGCAGAAGGAAGGATTTAGACTGTATTTTCATGACAATGCTATGATCTAGTAGTGTAATGGATTGAAATTGCTTAGTTAATGGATTGAGAACTTTTATTTTGGCATGTACTTACTTATTGTATAATTTAATTGATCATTTTGTGTGACTAGTGAAGGTTTTGTTAATTCTTTTGGTTTCACAGTTTCGTTGTCTGGTTTTGAGGCAGTTATGTAAATATGCCACCCTCTTGAATTCTTGAGGTCAAAATCCTATGGCCTCTTGGATTAAAGTAGGGGACTCCAAGTACATTTCTTATATAGGTTTTTGAGATATTTTATGTAGGGGAAGATATTTTAGCATCAATCCCTAGGCGAGTGCGAGTGTGTTCTGGTTAGGTGCTTGAATGGAGCAGTAGCAAGAAAGCTTGCTCAGTGGATTGGTTGAATCCAATAAATGTTGGGGACATGTAGAGAGGAGAGTCCTTGTTATTTTTATTCAAGGAGAATTTCATGGTAGGTGTGGAAGGAAATCAAAAAAATTCAAGAAACCAAACTGTGTGCATGTTCCCTAAAACCCATGAAAATAGGGGTTTCTTGGAAAACTAGTGTACAGACAAAGTGGGAACTTTAGACCTTGAAAATCCTAGAGTAGAGGAAAACTTAAAAAGGAATATGTAATTAGTTCCCAAGGGTGTTAAGGTATTTTAGGAGAAAATCCACTTTTACAGTGAATAGGAGGGATAATTAGGCCTAAAAGGCTACAAGGTCTTAATTACTAGAAATCTTTAACCCAATTGAAACTAGGGTGAAAGGTTCACAAGATTGGATATAAGTGAGTTTAAAGAGACCTAAAGAAGGTCAATAATCCCATCACAAGGAAGATATCTTAGATGGGGGAGTAAGTGATCAAGAGAAGCCATGGATGAGAAGAGTTATGGAGAAGGACCTAGTGTGAATTTGAACTTGTTGAAGAGATCCTAGAAAGTTAGAGGAACATGATAGGAATGCTCTAGTTAGGGTGGTGATAGTAACCCTAAGAAATACCAAGAGAAGGTCTAGTAGAGAGAGAGAAATCTCTAAGAGTGGGAGCTCCCCATAAAATTGGTATCAGAGCCATTGAAAGGCTTGGGAGTTGATTGGTGTATGTCAGAGAGGAGTGAATCCATAGGTGCGAACATCATCGTGAATAATGCCAAATTGGAAAGGGACTTGTCAGAGCAGTAAGAAAAGAATAGGCTTCTTGAAGAAGTAATGGAAGAAACAAAGATAAAGATGGAAGAGGTTTTGGAGAGAGCCAACAAGATGAAGGTGTAGATGAGTGAAGATAAAGACAAGGAAAAGAAACTAGTAGAGGAGGAGATAGAACCAGAGGGTGACCCTCCTCTACTTGAGGAACCATTTCTCAAGGCACTCAAAGAATTGAGTGGCAAGGCTTTAGAAGGCATTCTAGTGTTCTCTAGTAAGATGGATGTAGAGATGGTTATAGAATGGATTGAAGGTATGGAGAACCACTTCGAATGTGATGGAATCGCAAAAGCATAGAAGGTAAAGATAGCCAAGTCTAGGCTAAGAGGGAAAGCACTCACATGGTGGAAGTTTATGCAAGAATAAAGGGAGAAAGAGGGAAAGAATCCTATAGCAAATTGGAAATCAATGGTGGAAAAAGTGAAGGAGAACTACCTTCCAGAAGACTATGACATTCAGCTAAACAAAAAGAGGAAGAACCTTAGGCAAAAGGACCTAGATGTGCCATCATATAGTGAAGAATTTAAGAATATTTCTCTTAGATAAAGAATACAAGAGACAGAGAGAATCAAGGTTACTCGGTACCTTAATGGGTTAAGGTGGAATATACAAGAAGAACTCAACCTCTTTACCCTAACCTCCATTCATAGTTGTTTCCAAATGGCCTTGAAAGTGGAAGAAAAACTCAGAAAGAAACATGACTCTAACTCCAAAGGAAGAGGAAGGGGTAGAGACAATAGAGGTGGTCATAGAGGAGGTTCAAGTGGAAGAGGTAATGATAGTAGGAGTCAAGGTGAATCCAAATATGTAGAGCAAGGACATGAGTTCAGAAATAGAGGTGGATACAATAGAGGAAGGGGTTCTTATAATAGTGGAAGAGGAAGATCGGGGGGTTCTAGAAGAAGTTATCACTTTTCTTCCATGAAATGCTACAACTATGGACAATTGGGGCACCCTGCATAAAAATTCTCTAACAAACCCTCAGTTTCACAAGGAGAGAAAAAGATAGCCTATGTTCAAGAAGAGGACTATTCTAAACAATTAGAGGTGACTCTAGATTCAGAGAAGGGAGAAAATCTCATGTTGAGAAGAATCTTGATTAAGACACCCACCAAAGATGAACATAAGCAGAGAAGGGTTCTTTTTAGAGTCAAGTGAAGGATATTGGGGAGAGTGTGAAAGTTTATCATTGATTCAGGGTCCACAGATAATGTTATATCTGAGGAGGCAGTAGAGAAGTTGAAACTCACAAAGATTCCACATGTGTGTCCCTATAAAGTTACATAGTTAAACAAGGGGAAAAGCATCTTGTAAATGATCAAGTGTGGGTAGATTTTACCTTTAGCAAGTATCAAGATAAGATACTTTGTGATGTGTTGCCAATGGATGCATGTCATTTGTTTCTTGGCAGACCATGGCAATATGACAGGGAAGCTGTCCATAATGGGAAAGAGAACAAGTACTCCAAGAAAAATGGGGTAACTTTCAAAATTCATTCTTTGATAGAGGAATAAATAGTGGAGAAGACAGAATCTAGTATAATGTTGATGAGTGGAAAGGAGTTCCTACGGGACATGAAAGAGGAAGGAGTTGGCTATGCAATCATATTAAAGCCAAAGGAGGAGGAGACTCATAAGCAAGCTCCTATGCCAATGGAAGTGAAACAACTATTGGATTAGTTTAAGGACATAATATGTGAGGGTACACCAGCTAAACTACCACCAAAGAGGGAGATAAGTCATCAAATTGACTTTGTACCAGGAGCATCTTTTCCAAACAAGGTTGCATATAAAATGACACAGGAGCAAAACAAAGAGATAGCCAAACAAGTACAAGAACTTTTGGAGCAAGGGTTGATCAGAAAGAGCATAAGCCCATGTACTGTCCCAGTGGTGTTGGCTCCTAAGAAGGGAGGTAAGTGGAGGATGTGTACAGATTCTATGGTAATTAATATAATAACTATTAGATATAGATTTCCTATTCCTAGGGTAGAACATTTAATGGATTGTTTGGGGGGTGCTAAGTACTTCTCTAAAATTGATTTGAAAAGTGGTTACTACCAAATTAGGATGAAGGAAGGTGATGAGTGGTAGTCATCCTTTAAGACTGTAGAGGGGTTATATGGATGGCTAGTTATTCCCTTTGGGCTTATCAATGCACGTAGTACCTTTATGAGGGTGATGAATGAGGTCTTGAAAGACTACATAGGTGTATTTGTAGTTGTCTATTTAGATAAAATCCTCATTTTTAACAAGACAAAGGAGGATCATATGAAACACTTGGAGTTAGTATTGAAGAGGTTGCAGGAAGAAAATCTCACCATCAATCTTGAAAAGAGTGTGCTCATGAACGAAGAACTAGTCTACCTAGGATTTGTAGTTTCCCTGTAGAATTTTGCAAACATGCAAATCCACAAACCCCGAATACACCTGCATGCAAGAACCTGATGCAAAGAAGAAGCTAAAAACGAAAAAGCTGAAGAACTCAGAAGTTGCTCAGAAAATGAGAGCGAAATTATAATCTGAATTAATTGATAGAATTACAAAGTTCGACCTTAAAAAGGTGAACAAACCCTAAAACCTAAAAGCTAGGATGCGCAATATAATTAATATAAAGTATTAATTATATGCACTTAAGTGAAAGCATCAGCCGAAAAAGAGTAAACTGATTAATCTAACACCCCCCCTTAAGCTGAACGCAGGGAGAAAGCAAACCTAGCAAGACTAAGAAAGCAAGAAATGGGTCCCGGCAACAAGGCCTGATCAGGTACCCAACAACAAAGAAATCTCTGAGAACCGG
>MU227974.1:3143338-3222448 GCA_018584345.1 Thuja plicata | reverse complement strand
TTTTTATTTTTTTTCAATTTTTTTCGAGAGATGACCTCGTTTTGCGTGCCGTACGGCCCTAGTAGGGCAAAAAAATTTCGCCTGTGCTCCCGGAGGCTGAATAGGTCGAGTCTTATGTGATTTCGACTCTCCCGGGCCTTTTGAACACAATGACGGTGTCAGTTTTGGCTCAATCTGCTCCAGAAAATGGTGCCTCCTTAGAAATGATAGAAAACTCCCAGAGAAGCTGCAGATGACGCTTTCGATTCGTGGCTTCGAAAAACTTCAAACTAGATAGCAGCAGGGCGGCTCTGATACCATGTAGAATTTTGCAAACATGCAAATCCACAAACCCCAAATACACCTGCATGCAAGAACCTGATGCAAAGAAGAAGCTAAAAATGAAAAAGCTGAAGAACTCAGAAGTTGCTCAGAAAATGAGAGCGAAATTATAATCTGAATTAATTGAGAGAATTACAAAGTTCGACCTTAAAAAGGTGAACAAACCCTAAAACCTAAAAGCTAGTATGCGCAATATAATTAATATAAAGTATTAATTATATGCACTTAAGTGAAAGCATAAGCCGAAAAAGAGTAAACTGATTACTCTAACATTCCCAAGATGACTTGAAAATGGATAAGGACAAAGTAGAGGCCATATTGAACTGGCCTACTCCTAAGATAGGGACTAAAGTTAGGAGATTCCATTGGTTAGCCCAATTCTATAGGAATTTTATTAGAAGATTCAATGAGATTTGTGCTCCAGTCCTAGAGACCATTAAAGGAGGGTTGAAAACCAAATTTGTATGGACCAAGGTAGCTAATGAGGGGTTTGAAAGGTTGAAAAGAGAAGTAGACACTCAACCTATATTGTTATTACCAAGTTTTAACAAACCTTTCATAGTAGAGTGTGATGCAAGTAGCATAGTAGTGGGGGTTGTCTTAAGCCAAGAAGGTAGGCCAGTGGCATTCTTCAGTGAGAGATTGAATGAGGCAAAGTCTAGGTACTCTTCCTATGACTTGGAGCTATATGCTCTTGTACAAGCCCTAAAGAAATGGAGGCACTATTTATTGCCTAAAGAGTTTTTTTGTCTTTATAGATAACCAAGCATTTAGTTATATCAATACTCAAGATAAACTTAGTTTGAGGCACATCAAATGGATGGAGTTTTTGCAGTCATACACCTTCACTATTAAGCATAAGAAGGGGGTATAGAATAAAGTTACAAATTCCCTTAGTAGAAGGATACTTAAAATACAAGAGATTTAGTTGCAGAGTATAGGGGTAGAAGGGTTTAAGGACCTTTATGAAGGAGATGCAAACTTCTCAGTGATCTACAAGGTGTGCAAAGAGTTTGAGAATCCCTTTCATAGTGAGTATGCAGACTATACTCTTCAGAATGGATTGTTGTTCAAAGGGAAATAGTTATGTGTTCCAAGGGGATCCATGAGGGAGAACCTCATCCAATAAAAGCATAATGGGAGTTTAAGTGGACACTTTGGATTGAAAAAGACCTTGGATCAAGTGGTGAGATTATATTGGTGGAAAAAAATGCAGAGAGATATAAGGAGATATGTAGAATAGTGTGGAGTGTGAAAAAGAAAAAGGAACTTCATCAAATGCAGTCTTATATCAGCCATTTCCCATCCCAAGTAGACCATGGGATTGCATAAGTATGGATTTTATTGTGGGACTACCTAGGACACCTACTAGTTTAGATAGTGTGTTTGTGGTAGTAGACAAATTCATAAAAATGAGCCATTTTGTCCCATGCAAGATAACATGTGATGCTAGCCATATTGCCCACTTATTCTATAAAGAGATAGTGAGGATACATGGCTTGCCAAAAAGCATAGTTGCAGACAGAGATGTGGAATTTATGGAACATTTCTGGAAGACACTTTGGATAAGGCTAGGAACCAACTTGTCACATAGCTCAACTTATCATCCTCAAACAGATGGCCAGAAAAAGGTGATCAACAAGGTACTTGGTAATTTTTTGAGATGTTTAACCAAAGAATATGGACAAAGTTGGGAGCAAGTGATACCTCAGGCAGAATTTGCCTATATTGATAGCACAAATCGGACCACAGGGAAGATCCCATTTGAGATTTTTTATGGGTTACACCCAAGGGTTGTACTTGAATTGAGAGACCTACAAGGTTATGAAGGCATCAGTGGTCACACTGATTATTTCTCTTAGTAGATGAGAGAGGTACATGAATAGGTTAGGAAGACATTAATGGAGGCCAATCAAAAGTTGAAATCCAAGAGAGATGAGGGAAGAAGAAATCTACAATTTGAAGTAGGTGATCTAGTAATGGTGTTTTTGAACAAGGCTAGGCTAAAAAAGGGGATACCTAGTAAGTTTCAGATGAAAAGGATTGGGCCTTGCAAGGTGTTGGCCAAGTATGGACCCAATGCCTATAACATGGAACTACCCAAGGAGATATCAATTTCTCCAATCTTCAATGAGAAGGATTTGATAAAGTATAAAGGGCCAAAAATGGATGAAGTGAAGTACAGTACTGAGGTGAACAAGGATGTGGGGGATTTGAAGACTCTGGATCAGATCAAACCACAAGCTGAAAGGATATTGGATTCAAGAGTGAAGAAGAAGACCAAGCATAAGATCTATATGGAACATCTAGTGAAGTGGAAGAAGAAACCAGAGTCAGAAGCCACTTGGATAGCTGAAAGTGACTTCAAGAAGCATGGAATCAGTGAGGAGTTCCTAACACCACATGTACCCTAACTTGTTTGTTGTAGGGGGAAAATGGTGCAGGAGCACCCTAAGGTCTTTGAAAGATCTTTTTGGTCATTTTGGCTTGTAGGTTGGTTTAGCCAACCAGTAGTTAATAAGGACAATGGTATAAATTCCCAAGTGTGTTTAAGGTGTGATTAGAGTCAGTAGTGATTAGGGTTTTTTAGTGATGAGGTCAAATTGTACCTAGGGGTCTATACCCTTAGAAGTCAACCAAAAGGTCAAAGGGCTAACCAAAATTCCAAAATAGAGTGGAAATCAAGGTTTTAATGTTTTAAAGTGTTTTAAGGTCATTTGATATGTTTTAGGACCATTTTGGGCCATTAGAAGCAACAAGTTGTCATTTTGGCAAAAGATGTAAAAGTTGTCATGACAACTTTTGCAACTTTGCAAAGTTGTCATGACAACATTTCCTAGTTTTTAGGAAATGGATTTAATGGTGCCCAAATCCTAACATGAGGGTCCATACATGTGAGGGTAAGGTATATAAGGTGGGAAAAACCCTAATCCAGGTGTTAGTTTCCATTGTGTACGGATAGTGTGTGCGGAAGGAAGGATTTAGACTGTATTTTCATTATAGTGCTATGATCTAGTAGTTTAATGGATTGAAATTTATTAGTTAATGGATTGAGAAATTTTATGTTGGAATTTACTTACTTGTATAATTTAATTGATCATTTAGTGTGACTGGTGAAGGTTTTGTAAATTCTTTTGGTTTCACAGTTTTGTTGTCTAGTTTTGAGGCAGTTATGTAAATATGCCACCCTCTTGAATTCAGGTAGGGGAACCCATGTACATTGTGTATATAGGTTGTGGATTTTTTTTATGCAGGGGAAGCAATTTTAGCATCAAGCCCTAGATGAGTTCAAGTGCATTCTAGTTAGGTGCTTGAATGGAGCAGTAGCAAGAAAGCTTGCTCAGTGGATTGGTTGAATCAAATAAATGGTGGGGACATGTAGAGAGGAGAGCCCTTGTTATTTTTATGCAAGGAGAAGTTTAGGGGAGGTGTGGAAGGAAATAAAAACAAGTCAAGAAACCAGACTGAGTGCATGTTCCCTAAAACCCACGAAAATAGGGGTTTCTTGGAAAACTAGCATACAAACAGAGTGAGAACTTTAGACCTTGAAAATCATAGAGTGGAGGAAAAACCCACAAGGAATCTGTAATTATTTCCCAAGGGTGGTAAGGGATTTTATGATAAAATCCACTTTTACAGTGAATAGGAGGGCTAATTAGGCCTAAAAGGCTACAATGTCTTAGTTAATAGAAATCTTTAACCCGATTGAAACTAGGGTGAAAGGTCCACAAGATTGGATCTAAGTGAGTTGAAAGAGACCTAAAGAAGGTTAGGAATCCCATCACAAGGAAGATATCCTATATGGGGGAGTAAGTGATCAAGAGAAGCCATGGATGAGAAGAGCTATGGAGAAGGACCTAGTGTGAATTTGAACTTGTTGGAGAACTCCTAGAAAGTTAGAGGAACAAGATAGGAATCCTATAGTTAGGGTGGTGATAGGAACCCTAATAAAGACCAAGAGAAGATCTAGTAGAGAGAAATAAATATCTAGGAGTGGGAGCTCCCCTTCACCGAGGAAAGACTACAAAGCAACCCGAGCACCAGTCTACCGAGAGACAACTTTATTCTGAGAAATGTGGATCTGAATTACATGTTAGATGAAACACTTAAGTTTTATATTTAGATTTAAATCATATCTTTAAAATGATTTCTTTAGGGACAAGTAAATAATATGTAATCATTTTAATCAGTCTAACTAATTGTAGACATGTAAACTAGGAGATGAAGGTTAAGTTGTAAAACTTTGATCATAGAGTTAACATTGTAAAGCATGAAACTCATTTCGGTCAATTCAATGTATAAATAAATGTGTAATCAATTAGAACAAGATGATATGATGATTATTGTAGCTGAGGAGAACATCTATGGATCTGATACAGAGTTTAATGCAAAAGGACAACAAAAGATCAAATCAGTTATAAAGAATAAGATCCAAGGCTACCAAGTAGAACAGAGGTATTAATCAATCACTATAGGTGATACATATTCATGTGTACTTAAAGGATCTATAATTCATAAATTTAGGATTGCACACCATCAAGTCAATAAGTATTTTTTACTACATTCTAACAAGTGTAGCAAATAGAAGAAATTCTTTAAGAAGGTGGATTTAACAATCCTTTTGTAAATCTCTTAACTGAGTGCACACTAAACAGTGTTGCTAAAGCTCTTAACAGAGTATACCTTAACCATTCTAAACATGTTACTCCTAACAGGATAAGATCATTAGAAGTGATCAAACTTGTAAGCCTTAACTAGCCCCTTACATTCTACAGATAGTGAAGTTTTTGTGGGTTTCATCCCCCACCATATTTTTTACCTTCTAACGGTGGTTTTCTGCATTACCAAATCTTGTTTCATGTGTCATTACATTTCATGAATGTTTACATGAAAATTAATTTTATGAATTGATATTACATAGACAAAGATAGAATAACAGATATGGTCAATAATGCAACCAATTTGATTACTAAAGGAGTAAAGTTAACTGATAAAAAAGTTTTAAGGGTACTGATTCACCCCTCCCCTCTCAGTACACACCATTCCATTATTCCAACAATTGGTATCAGAGCTAGATCTCTTAGTTGGAAATTTTCAAATCACTTGAGAGAAAATATCATACAATGGAAAGGTATAAACTAGACAAGAGTATTGAGAATCATAAGTTAGAGATATAGATCTTCTATGAGCAATATAAAGTAGCAAGAATCAAGATGAGAGAGATACTATATGAAAGAAAGATTATGACATCTCACTCCAATGAAACAGACTGTCATGAAGAAGAGATACCTGATTTATTTGAGTTAATAGGATCTACATCTAGCAATACATTAGACACATTTGAAGGAAGAATCACAAATCTGAATGAAATCAATCAACATTTGAAAGAGAAAGTAAAGATACTACAAATCGGTCAAGAGACACAGATGATAAGGATGATTGATGTTATGAACAATGCTAGACAAGTTGAACAAGAAATAAAATTAGCTATTGATGATAGGAAGAAGATCACTAAAAAGCTACAAGAAAGAGAAACAGAGATACAGAGACTTTCTTAACATCATCATGAGATCACCAATCAAATAGTTCTTATGAGTCGGGAGGAATATCAAGTGAACATAGAACTAAATGGGAAATTTAGAAGCTATTGGTGAGCTAAGAGAAGAAAATGAAAACAAAAGCATGAAGTAAGGATTCAACAACAACACAATGACATGATTAAGAGAGATGAAGAAAGTACAAAAATAATGGATGATTTTCTAAATGGAGAAAGAATAGTAGACAAAAATACCGGACTAGTGTATACCAAGCATGGAGAATCACCATACCAAGATGATCAAAAAGATGTCTACACAAATCCAAGACCAAGGAAGTAGGCATACAATCACTATGGAAAACCAAGCCACACATCAAATGTTTGCAGGAGAAAAATGAAAGGTATTCCCAAATCCACATCTACATTCAAAGGAAATTGTTATAACTATAACAAGAAAGGACATAAAGCATATGAATGTAAATCTAAGGTGAAATAACCAAAGAAAAAAACCTACATGGAAAAATATTGTTCCACTTGAAAAATGCATGGGCACACATCTCTTGAATGTAGGAAGAAGAAAAAGAAAGAATGGAATCCAAAAGAATAAGAAAATGCTTATCAACCGAAAAGAGTCAGTAACTCATATGTTTGGGATTACAATACATGAAAAAACTACATAGTGTGTAGTATATATGGACACATAGCTTCAAACTGCATGATAAAATGGATGAGAAGGTCTAGAAGTTGGACTAACCCCAGAATGGCATGCTTACACTGTCATAGGGTCAGTCATCTAAGTAAGGACTGCAAAGACTGAGTGACAAAGACAAGCACTTTTTTCAATGGAAATACCATTGAAGACATCAGGAAGATGAGAAACAAAATGTGGAGGAAAGCTACAAACATGGTTGATGCTGGACCAAGCAATACAATTGGTGAAACCTTATCCAATGGATCTAGTGATATCACCACCCCCACCTAAGCATAACAAGTAATTATGGAACTACACTACACCAAGTTATACTTTACACCAGTTCCATTATACATTGATAAAATGCCAAACTAGCGTGAATAAAGATGCACTATGGTATTACTTGTTATGAATTTGTCAATCCAATCTCGTCGGTCAATGCATACCAAAAAATTTTAGTGTACATAGAAACCTAAGTTGTTAATGAAAACTGAGCATCATCAGTAATCACATAAAAGACAATCAGTCTTCACCCAATACCGATCACCATCGGTAAACATGTGAAAAATCAAATGAGTTGACACCCTCCCCAAGCATCGCATTCTCACCGAGGATAAATTTGGTATGTTCCCCGAGTGACTCTGCCTTAAAACACTGAGAAGTGGGTAAAAGAATTTATTGCACCACTTAGGGCATTGTCTTTAAAAGGGCGATGAAATAGCTCATTCACTTACCATGCGATTAAGAGAAAAGAATGGAGCGAAGTAGAGCACAAAGCGACGAACAATGATACAATTTCAGAGCGTCTCACAAGAAAACTCATGACATTTAAACAGATCAAAAAAAAATATGGCAAGACAAGTGAGTAACTAAAGACTCACTGAGCTCAGAGTTTATTTATGGGAAAAGATCTAATTTCCAAAAATGATGGCAACCACATCTCATGTTTCCAAGATCAAGAACGCTAAGGATAAAAAGGTTAACCTAATAAA
This sequence comes from Thuja plicata, assembly GCA_018584345.1. Classification (NCBI taxonomy): domain Eukaryota; kingdom Viridiplantae; phylum Streptophyta; class Pinopsida; order Cupressales; family Cupressaceae; genus Thuja; species Thuja plicata. The sequence goes on along the minus strand of MU227974.1, from coordinate 3,214,908 downwards.
GATTACTACATGTGAAGAACCTAAATACAAGTTATGTCTAGAGGTTTCTTCACAACCTGATGATGCTTGAGTGTTTTCAATCATACCACCTAAGGTTTTGTTGTTCCAGGATGTCCGAGCATATATCCACTGCAAAGTTGCAAAAATTAGAGATCTAGAAGTTGAAAAAGCTTACAAGAAGCTTTGCATAGACGGAACCATCATAGATGAACATAAACATATTGAGGTGAAAGGGTTGGCAAACACCCTAATGTTCCCAAAGTAGTCTAAAACTAAGTGGATCAGGATAGTACTAAATAGGGTACATGACCAAAAGATGTGGTTGGATGAGCCAAAATAGATCACTAGGGATGTAATACATGCAGTGACTGGTTATCCCATAACCGACAAGGCCAAGGCACTTAGACACCCTTCTCACCCCAAGATTGAGAAGATGACAGGTGCAGAATGGGATGGCAAAGGATTGAAGGTAAACTCCATCAAAGATCCAGAACTAAAAGTTGGTGCATGCGTATTGGGATACAAGATATTCCAAGCCAATAGAATGAATAGTATTGCATGCGGAGTAGTAGACACTGCTCACAAGATTGTAAAGAAGGGATTACATGAGTTGGATCTATTTGAGCTTCTATTGAAGAAATTGGAGGAGAAGATGAGGACCATTAGATCAGCAAAATATAACTCATGTAAGTTTGGTTCACTCCTCATGTACATATTTTTCTAGTTTCAAAAAATTTTCCCATTTGCCAATAATGTCAACTGGGACACAAACCGGCCAGTGACAATTCAAATTAGTGAATTCATTAAGTCACTAGGGGATAAATTTACATTATTCATGGATGAATATTTCATTGGATTCAAGGAAAGAATGGAGAAAAGGATGAGGATACCAAAACAACTGGTGGATAAATGTAAAAATGATATTTATTTCATGGTGGACATCGACACAACTTTGATTAAACTAGCTATACCAAGGATAGCATGGTTAGCACCACTTGACTATGAGATAAACATAGATCAAGCCACAAATTCTATTGAAGCATTATTGAATAAACCACTCGATAAATCATTACCAAGATTTGGAACCTATGAAGAAGCTAAGGCCAGAATAAAAATAGGTGTAGTTGTTAAAAAGATAGACAGAAAGAAGACCAAAATGGTAAAAAGACACTTCAAAAGAAGTTGTCAGTAAATGAGGAAGAAATAGAACAAACAAAAGACACCAAGGGACATTCACCTATTAGTGAAGGTGAACAATTGAGTGACTCCAAATCAATAGAGTCGGATGCACCACCCCTAAAGAAGCCAAGAACAACTATTGCATCATGAACAAGGAGTCAAACAAAAAAAGATGCAAGCCCATCATTGGTCAAGAAAGGACAAGTGGGGACTTATAAAAGAAAGCCTCAAACTGGGAAAACACCAAAACCAAAGAGGAGAAGGAGACTAATCCAAGGCAAGGAAGATAAGGAAGACACTGAGCAAGATGAGAGTGAACAAGCACTCCAACCTGCAAAGAATAAAGTTGCTAAAACAATTAATGAGGTTGTTGCATCAATCACCAACATAGGTGGCATATCACATGCTAAGGTTAGACAATGGCTAACCTTATCACCCAATGATCAAAAAAATATTGAAGATGCAATCATTCAAGCAATGATCGCATTCAAATATCTACCAGTACAATTTAATAAAATGATTCCACAAGAAATTAATGACAACTTATCAGCAAGGTGGACATATGCACTGAAAACTAAGGAGATAAGGGAAAGATCCCTTGTTTCAATTATTCTACCCCAGTCAAAGATGGAAGAAATTGATGAAATGATGAAGTTGCATTCAAAGAAGTTCTCAGAAAAATTGAGATCCTACAAAGTACTACAGGGAAGCTTAATAGACATTGACAAAGAAAGTAATGATACTTAGAGTTTAATACTTCATCCACCTACAGAGGATTCAAGCCCTGGGAGAGTATTGACACTTACCAAGAAGCCTCACAATGAAGAGAAAGAGGCTACACCAAGCCTTGAACACATCTTAATAAATGATGTAGAGGATGTCAATCCAGTTGATCTAAAAACATAGGCAAACAAGGCCATTGATGACATACCATAGATTTTGTAATCATTAGGGGATAAAAAAGATGAAACAATACAAGATATGACAATAATATATATCACTGGTGATCCTTCTGATGAGGTAAAGGAAGATGAAGATGTCACTGTTACCTCTGAGAAAACCAAGGAACAGGACACAACAATAGATGTTGCATAGGTTAAAATACCAGGCCAAATTCCATTATTGATACAAGCTATCAATATCATCTCAGAAAAGGAGAAGTCACTCGACCGTGATGCATGCATACCTAAGGATAAGGGTGAAGTGGATTATAAAAGAAAAAATGAAGAATAGAAAGGAACATATGGAGAGAAGAAAGATAAAGGTGAAGAAGAGAAGAAATGTGATTCCACTCCAAAGGATACTAAAGGAGAAGTTGAAAATAAAGATAAGGTGGATGTGGAGACATCTACACCCAACTAACAGGTGAATACCGAAAAAAAGGAAAAAGGCACAACACCTCCAAAGCCTTCATCAAGCACATCAGACCAAGCAAAGGAACTTGATATGGTACTGCATATAGGTTCCTCCACTACAATTTCAAAGAAGAAGAAGAAAAATAATAAAAATCCAGTTACATTGGATGAGATTATTGAAATACCAGACTGTGATCCTAGGACATTGGACCCAGAGTCACTTACAAAGTATGCAGAACTTTGTAAAAGGAAATCTATCCAAGATAAGCTTAAAAGGGAGACAAAGAAAACATAGGTACTAGAAACCACAAAGGACATACTACTGCAGATTGTACATGATACTGACATTGATCAAAATGATCCTATACTTGATCAATTATCACTTCTTACCAAATCCATTACATCATAGAATGTCAATGTAGAAAAGGCAATAGAAGAATGTGTAGAGCAGAAGTACCAATACAAGTTAATAGAGAAAATCAGCCAAGAACTGGCCGAGAACAAGGTAAAGCTATCTAAACTAGTTAATGCATTGGAACCAATAATTTCAGAAGCTATAACCTTAGTTAAAAAGTTATGCACAATAGAGAAATTCGCTAAGGAAAATAGTGAAAAGATTGCAAAGATAGTGTTATGCCCTGCATCCCCGTCCCTACATTTTTTTTGTGCAAAATGTTGGGTCCCCCTTTTTTTATTTCTTCTTTTGGCTCTTGCCTTGTCTTTTTCCTTTGTTTCTTTGTTTTCTTTCTCCTGGTTTTTTGTCCTACGGTGTTGGTTTTACTTTGTGTTTTGTCTTGTGTCTCCGGGACCCAGTCCCAGAGTTGGTCGTTCCTTATCCAGGATCCAGATTCTGGACTCCGGGATTCTCTACCACAATGTCTTCTTTTTGTAAGAGGATATGGTCGCACGAAATCCCCTGGCCCAGAGTCCGGAGGTCTACCTATTCTAGAGTTTGTGGAAGGAGAGGTAACTTTATTTTTACCTCGGGTATAAATTGAAATCACCTATCATTTTTACAAATTACCGCAATTAAAACACTTAAGCAATTTGACCAATTTTAGAGTGATATCACAATGATTTGAGCAGAGTCTAGTGTGAGCTATTCTAAACCATTATGAACAATTGTGAGTGGTTTCTTGTGTTGAAGGGTGATCATTTGAAGGTAGAAGCTATTGTAGAGTGTTTGGCACCTCACCTTCCTTCCTTTCTTTAGTTTTCAGGTTGGTGTTCCTGGTTCTTCTTCCGCTTTTCTGCTTTTTCTTTTATTTTTGTTTGTTTGAATTTTCCATCTTGTTTCCTTGTTTGTTTTTGTCATGGTCGTCTAGTTTCCCGCCCGTTGGTGGGTCAACTCTACTAGAGGGTTATCCAACCTTTGTGCAGATATAGTATATTCTATAAATGTTGTAGTTTTGTACATTTTTCTGCATTGTTGTTTAGGGTAGTCATTCTGTTTCGTCTTTGCTATGTATTTAGTGTATATTAGTGTATATCCATCCATTTTGCATGTATATACATTTTAGCTCTATTGTAGGTTAGTTGTATATCTTGTGTATATTCATTTGGTTAGGTTTTGAGCTTGTCGTGCCCTATTTGTTTCCCATTTTGAGTCTGCGAGCTCGTTCCAGGCAGAATACCACCTGGTTGAAACTCAGCTCTTGGCTGGTTTCAACCAGGCAATTTTATCTCTCCTCCATAAACCAACCTGGGCTTCATTTATGTCCCACAAATACATTTAAAATTGTCCAGGTGGTTTCCACTTTTCGCGCATTTGGATAGTTGGCACCACCATCAGCCATAACTTCCATTTATTGCATAGCCATGTGACGCCCACGTGGGCTTGATAGTTCACTTTTCATGCACACCTTACAACGGATAGTTTTCTAGACCCCAGGTCTTCTATCTTCACTAGTCCATGCCTTACTTTCACCAAGTAGGCTAAAACCCCCAGACCCAGAGATTGGTTATTTCCCTTAATTTTGCATTATATATATCTTTCTAGGATTTTGAACCTAAACTAACTTTTCAGGAACACAAACACCGCGGTGGTAAGATCTCCAAACCCCAGAGTATTATTTATCTATGAATTCTGATGGTCATCTTGCCTTGCTAGTTTCCAAAGAAATATACCTTCATCATCTCTGAGGCTTCCACATCTTCACCACCCAGGAGTCCAAAACTTCCTTCCACGGTGGTTACCCAGTCAGTCATCAGATCTAAGATGGAGAGGGCATTAGAGAAACTACCCCTCAGCATGAAGTATGTGAAGGATAGTGTTACTATGGGATCAAAGATTGATTCCAAATTCCAATTAATCACTGACACCAGCATTGGAACATGGCCCGAGATGCAGGCCTTGGTCAAAATAATGCATATTCAGCGACAGTCTGGGGATCCACTGGCGATCAGCATAGGGGATTTTGAGATTCTCAAGGCCACCTATTTTCCATGCTTGGTGCAGGCCCCAAAGTGAATTCTTACACTTTCCACTCACTACAACTCTTCAGTCTGGGCCATCATGTTCGCAGCTCTAGAACCCACCGGATATCCCACCCCTATGGTGTCTCTCAATGCTACAACTTTTCAGGTCAGGTTGGGGATCCCTTAGTTTGACAACCCAACTATCGTCACTAGATTAGATGCATTAGCTCAATTTAAGGAGCTGGAGATCCCAGCTCGATAATACCTAAACACTTATTAGCTCAAGACCCCGAAGAGGGATCCCAAGAAAATGAAACTAGAGATACCCCAGTTTGAATTTAGAGAAAGCATCCAGATGGGGATGATAGCACTTTTTCAGGTCTTCCAGCAACCCCATGCCTAGGAATTCATAGGGTGGATGTACTACTTCTTGCTTGGCATTTCCACCGGTGGAGAATACTTTGATTGGGCCGCCATCATTTCAAACCACGTGGATTCTCAGTTCCTTTAGGTGGTTCAAAAGTGGAAGTTCTATATGACTTCCTATGTTCTCTGGGCCCTAGCACAAAAATGACCCCACACCAATGGGTTACTCACAATAGGTGTACTCACGATCAGCCCAAGTCAGAAGGCTCCCTAGGATTATTTCCCACAGATTCAATGGGAGGCCAGTTTCCCCAACTTATGCCGAGTAAATGATGCATTTATCTACTACAACCTGCTCACACCCACCTGGGATGCAGGGTACCACATTTCTACAAAGCTGATGGATCTGGTCAAAAGTTATGGCCATTATTATATACAATTCCAGCAACATACATACATAAGGGTAACTGGCTTCTCCGGGAAAACCTACTTGTTGCCCAAACATTGTGGGAACAAGATAATTCTCCTGGAATACTGCAGACAAATCATGGAGTTTCATGCATTCTATGCCTTGAAGAAGGTGACAAACATCCCATTCCCAATCACTTGTGGTAATTACTCTTGTATTATTTCCATAGCCAAGGAGGCAGACAACGAGCTCAAGATCTTGAACTTAGTAGAGTTTTATCTAGCGCGGAAGAACTTTGATCCACATGGAAAGATTGCACTGGCACTTCCCTGGGCATTAGAGCCCCATCAATATCACATGGAAGACTTCTAGGAAGATTTCCAAGATGATTTTGAAGTTCGGAGCTGACATTACGTCTAGATGACCTTAGGAATGATGGAAAGGTTAAAGCTCTGGAACTTTCCAAGTGACTTTTCAGACGCTGGCTCCACCATAGAACCCCAGTACAAAGCAAAGGGGATCGATAAATTGGCCCTCCCACCAGTGAATTGGAATGCCTAGGAGGGGCCCACCATTGAGGAGTTTACCCGCAACATGGTCGATGTCAGCCACGCATATTTTAAGAGAGTATGCCCAGGGAGTACCCGTAGGGCTACCCACCCGATACCAAAGCTAACCCTTGGGGCTAGAAGTTCTTCACAAGGAGAAGATACAGGAAAAACAATAATGGAGACTCCAACTATGTAGAAGATCCCCATAAAAGAACAACTAAAGCAATCAATAGTGGCCTCCCAATAAATAAGGGAGAATTTAATCACATGGCTGGCTACCCTAGTGCTCATGACCGGACCCATCCATCCTTCTTCCCCATCACTAGCAGCACTGATGGTCAAGGCAACCAGAGTGGATCCAAGAGAGGAGTAGATCCTAAGGGATGCAGGGCCACCTTTGGTCATCAGGCAGAAGAAGAGGCTTAATCCAAAACTAAAGGTAGAGCCGGAGCTGGTGATGCCTCAAATCCCACAAGTTGAAATCCTTTCTTCTGACTCCCAAGAGCTAGAGGGGGAACCAGAGCCTGTTCATGTCCTGGAAAATCCTCCCCCTCATGATGAATTTGATGATGTTTTTAGAACTGACGAGTTTAAAAATTTACAGGGGGACATTGAGTAGACAGAGGCTGAAATCCTGGAGTAGGAGGAAGCTCTAGAATAAGAACCTACACAAGAGAAGGAAGAATAGATGGAAGAAGAAAAGGAGGTGGAACAAGAAATTGCCTCCAAAGTTCTGGAGATACAGGACATGGGAGTATCAGGGAAACAATAGGAACAAAGTGAACAAATGGCATCAGCTGGGGAAACCGGACCTTCAGGAACAATTGTGACCCCTACCACCATGTTCCAAATGTCACTCCCAAAGGAAACATTTGGGGAGGTAATCACTGTGGCCCAAACATTAAACCTTGGCCTATTACCTCCCCCACTGCCAAAGGACACACCAACGGAAGAAGACACCCCAGCAACAAAGGCCGAGGAAGAACAAGAAAAGGAAGAAGAAGAAAACCCTGGGGCCACTAACAAGGACCCAGATATTACTGAAGAGACAGATGAAGGGGTGAAAGATACAGATACCACCAAAGAAAATATTGTTGGTCAGACAAAAGATAGAGGAAAGGAGCCAGGAGAGGCTCATAATATTGAAGGGCCATAGCAAGATGTTGGGAAGAAGTCACAGGAACACATTTTGGCTACCAAGCCACCCCTGCCACCACCATGGTTGATAGAAACACAAAAGAGGAAGGCCCCTCCATCAACACCCAGAGCCCATCTTTCCTTGGTAGAGATGATGGCTCAAGCCCAAAACCCGCCAAAGGCCAAGAAAGCCCGGATGGTTCACACTCTTCGAACCAGGCCGAGCGGAGAAACAGTTGCAGTGATAGAAACACCTTCCCCAAACTCAGACAAAGCAATGGCCGAGGCTGCAGATTATAACATCATAGAGATATCACTTGGGAATAGAGGGAAATAGGGTGAAGTAGACCTATTGAAAGAGGCAGCCAAGGTAGTAGAAGCTCATTATGAAAAGGAGGCTCAAAAGCTAAAGGCAGAAAAGGAGAAAAATGAAAACCTCATGGGGTTGCGAACTGAGATGGCCTAGCCTATCAATGTTATTCCTCTGGAGGCCTCTACATCTGATACGCCATTACCATAGAGTGACATAGACTCACTATAGGAAATGAAGAAGAAGGCCCAAGCAGTGGATGAATGGGTTACTTTGCAGTTGGGGAATGTCTGACATTTCCTAGTGTCGACCCTCCTGGACCTATATACAGCCTGCCATGTCTTACATCAGGCTGAAACCACCATCAATATATGGGAGGTGGATATCGAGAATTATGAGGCATGGAAGGTTGAGTTAGAATAACTCCTTGGCCTCGAAGAAGATATTGTTTCTGAGTCTAGAATTTTGGGGGAAGAGTCCTTCAATTTTGTGAGATCCCAGCACTCTAGACTTGACCTCACATTGGGGATAATCAAGCAACTGGTGGAGACTCTATGGGATAAAGTCAATGCAGTACAATAATCTTTTAATTTATGCAAGTCTTTTGTTACGAAGGTCTCCGAAGCTAATCCATTCAACACTAACACATGCACACTGGAGGAATATGTTTTGTGAAATTTTTATGAGCTAATGGAGTCGAGGTATCAATCCCCAGAGGGAATAGATGGAGCCTAAAGGATGAGAACAACTCGCATGGTACTTAGTGGCCATGATGCGGCAAAGATGGCCGATGAATTTAAGGGGAATGTTCCAGACCTGGGGGAAAAGATCGAGGTATCCAAGTATCGACGGGCTGGCCTTAAAGAAGTTTATGAAGATGGAATCTCTCATCTCCTCTAGACCTTCAATGACAATAAGAAACAATAAAGATTCTCTGGGGGCCAGAGAAAACCTTAGTTTTTTTGTATTCTTTATTCATTTGGAATGAAAGTTCCCTAATCCTGGAGTCCTGAATCCTATATTTTGTATTCTTTTAGTGACCCATGTCCCAGTCCCCAAGGCCAACTGGTCACTTTCAAAGCAATTAATAAATTTTGTTAGAAGGTAGATAGCTACACCAAGGCACGTCAGATCGGCAAGGGGTTTTTTGATAGATGGTCTTCTGGAGGCGTCACTTCAGAAGTACACCTGGCACATTGGAGATAGGGTGCTGCTTTTCCCATTTATGAGGCATGTAGCCTTGATCCCCAGGGGATCAGATTTCTTCCTTCTCCTTCTTAGCTCTCTTCTCGAGGCTGATTCTTCCACTCTTCTTATCTTTTTCTTCTGACATGACAGGCCTATTCCGTCTCTAGGTCTTTTTTAGAGTGGCGTAGGTAGTACCGGCCACCGGATAATATATTTTATTATATGAATGTAACATAAGTTAGATTTAGGGTTAGGGTTAGATGTATAGGTGTATAAATAGTAAGTCTGGCCCCATTCCAAGGGTCGGCGAAACTGATGATTTTACAGTCCATAGTAATAGAAAAGAAGTATTTCATTTCTCAATTGTAGAGCTCAATTCTCCTTAGTCTTTAAGATTTCAATAGTTAGATGCTCCTTTGGAGCCACCATTGTACCATGCACCAGTGCTTGCTGGAAGAAATATTAATGAAGAAGGGAGAGTTCTTGCAATGATGTTGTTGGCATTCTATCTTCTGAGTTGATGGTATTTTATGCTTTATGTTCTTCATGTCCTTTTCTCTAACACTTAAAAGTAGATTAACGACCTCCTTTCCCTTGCTACTGATGAAATATGAACTAACGGTTGTATGTTTCTTTGGTATTTAGTATAGCGTGTTAGAGTATTGTTGATGTTTTGAATGTTCAGCATAACTATAGGTAGATGGAACATTTCTAACCCTGTGGGATCTTTTTCAGTTTATTTTCTAAGTGTAAACGTTCTTGGAGAAACCTCACCTTCTTGAATCCCTAGATAGAATGAGTTGAAGATAACCAGCTATCCCCCTTGAAAATAGTCACATCTCCCAACTGAGCCCCACACCATTGAGATCCAACTCCCAGGTGCTTGGAGGCCTGGGGAATCTCATTTCCCCAGACAACCTTTACAGGCGAAGTGGGCCGGTACCCCATTACCCGGTGACAACTTACATCTTCTAGCAGACCTGGTCACAAAAATCCCGTCAATAGATAGATGCAAATCTACATGCTAGTGCGCAAGGTCTTACAACCAATGAAAATGCATTTAAGTTTCATTATGACAAGATTATTGAAGCTAAAAGGTTGAGACTTGAGATTCTGGAGGCATAATCCAAATTCTGAGATTAGGTAACCGAGCTCCAAGCTCTACTTCTACCAAATCTCACATTACTGCAATAGCATATGACATTGGCAAGACAATTGATTGTCACCCCAGAAATTTTTGTGACAGAAAGCATATATGATATGCATGCAAGAATCACCTTGGAGATCATGACCCTTGACCACCTAAAAGAACAATGGGAGAAGAAAATGGAGGACATTCTGTAAAGGATAAAATTAATGAATGTATATTAGTGGTGTGTTCATTTAACATGAAATCCCTTACATTTAAATATGTTATGGGGGTAAATAAGATGATCTCCTTCTATCCTTAGATATTTAAATGAAAGATCCAAGTTGATTAACCCAAGAGGAAGGATCAATGCATAAATGAATCAATTATTTGGAAATAAGAATAAGGAAGGAAGATCTTAAGTACCCATGTTTATTGATTGATTGATTTGATTAATTTGAATGTGTATTTTAGATCTAGATAGATTGACAACCTTAATTGAATTGAATAGGAGAAATGCACTAACCTTGAAATATTGCAGATCCAAAGAATGTTGTTTTCTGAAGCTTGTGGTGAGTTTCTGGAAAATCCAAGACCAGATCTAGAATAGAAACACAGAGACGCACAAAACCCAGAAATATTTTTCCATTCCAAGACAGTTCCAATTTGTACCCTCAAGTCAATGTCACCATTTGCTAGAATTTCCAATTGTGCCCTAGGTCACAATCGAACTAAAAAGTCTTAGACTAAAATTTTGTTTTCGAATCCTGAAAGTTTGCCGAAAAGGGTATCCGAATCTCCGTCCTGATCTATTGTTTCGAAATTGTTCTTGTAAGAAAAAAGGGGTTTGTTTTTTGGGGGAGGGGTTTTCCTTATTCAAACCCTAGTTTTGGAATTAACCTAAAATATATAATTGAAATTCTAGAAATAAACAAAATAAATGAAACAATTCACCTTGCTCATGTAAAAGTCCTTGTAGAGGATTCGAATCCTTGAATCCACAAGTATGGATGCACCAAATGAATGTAGAATGTAGAATGTTGGATGTATTCAATAAATTTCTTGTAGATCTTCAACACCAATCTTGAATGGGGTCTTGAATTGGAAGAGGCTTGGAGGAATGTAGATGGATAAATCTTCAACAATAGGACTCCATGGAGCTTGAATCCTTGAATGGCCACCAATGGATTTCCTTGATGAAAATGGATGCTTGAGAAGTGCTTGAGAATGGATGAATGCTTTAATGGCTACTTGGCTTACTTCAAATCTGTCTTCTTTACCTTTGGATCTCACTCTTCAAGTCTTGAAATTTTTAGGATTTTTGATTATTCTTTTTCTTCTTGATGCTTGATAATGATTAGAGAAAATGAGAGAGAAAAGCTTCCTTTTACATGAACTTAGGGCACAATATTCTAGAGAGGCTGACATAGGAGAATCAAATTATAATTGGACCCATGCCCCTAGAAGAGGACCTATGTTAAATATAATTGAGGATTTGTTGTCCCGAAGTCTGAAACAGCTAACCCGAAAGCAGGAATTAACTTTTTCCAGAGACTGACATCCGAAAACCCTGAGCTTCTGGAATTTGGGCCCCAAACCTGAAAAAGGTTGATTGTGACCTAGGTCAAGGTCAAGGTTGACCTTGACCTAGGTCATGTTTGAGGTTGACCTTTACCCAAAAAGGTCAACCTAGACCCCAAGGCCAAAGTCCCAGTTTCTCATTCTGGGTTCCCATAAATAGGCTAGAGAGAGTGGAAATGGGGCAGAACAGGAGGATAAATCCATATCAAAGTTAGGAACCCATTCAAGGTACTTGACATTACCCCAAACCACTTACCCAAAAGGATAAACTAGTCTACCATGGAAGTGCTTACATTTTACAACTATATATTTAGCCCCCACTTTAGCAAGAGTATGGACTCAATACAAACTCTTGGTAAACGAGATCATAAAGAATAGATAAAATTATTGGAATCATAAGGGGACAAAGAAATCCTCATGCCCCTAAGGGACTTAAGTCTTTATCAACCCTAATATCATGATAAGAGAGACATCACCAGTTAAGGAGAGAGAGGGTATGGTTACCTCACCTAATGAGAACTTATGTCCCATTGTGAACCATACAAAAAGGAAAAAAAAAGTGTAACTAGAAAGATGGAGTTGAACTGCCTAGTGAATGTGGCTACTCACTAGTCAACCCATCATGGAGATCCTTTCTCAAGGACACTTTCCTACCTTAAGGGATCAAAAAATTGTATATTGAAACTGAAGGGATCAAGAGATCCGTGTAAATTTAAACTGGAGGGATCAAGAGATCCTAAAAAGTAAAATGTCCATGCTTTAAGGATTAGTCTTTATTCCATAAAGGGAAAAAAATTTAAGTTTTGAAAATATTTTGAACGTGCGTGTGTGAAAAAGGTGAGTAGAGTGTATGCCCCCATGTTAAATTCATTTCTAACACTTTAACAGGAGCAATGGCTTTGATGGAAACATAAACAACTCTACTAATTATGTTTCCATGATGAGATGCCCCCAAACAAAGACAACTCATGGGAAATATCACATAAACATACAAAGAACATAGAAAGGATCTACCTACTGTGGGGCCAGTATGATCATAAGATAACATGTACATATAAATATGATATTATTGCAAATGAATTGACACCATTCCCCAAATAAAGTAGAACCACGAAGGATAAGGCAATCAGGCACATCGCCTACTCTCCCCATCTTGGTTTATATCATGTAGGGAAGGTGGGAAACTCACAAGAGGGACTATATCCAATACAGTGGGAATAATAGTCAGTTCCAAACAAGGATCCTCTTGAGGATCGCGTTGCTTAATACTAGGTGTGATTGTCAATTGAGTTGAAAGCATATGAGGTAAGTCAATGTCAAGGTCAATGGTATCATATTCATCACTAAGATCAATAGGATCATCTAAAGTATCCTCCTCATCAAGATTAATTGAAATTGGATCTAATATGTGAATAGGATCATCACACTCATTCATCTTAACATCATTTTGAATATTAACTTATTTCAACACATCAGGCATAGGTTGATCAAAAGAAGATAAAGAGTTTCAAAGAAGAGAAGCACAGTCTCTAGCATTAGCTCTATGCTTCTTACGATGTTCATTAGTAGATTTATTACATTTTGATTTGTTTGACATATGTGGAAAACTAGGAGGAATAACCACTTATTCCTTCACAAGTTCTGTAGGAGGATTTATAGGATTCACAGTAGGTTGAGTAGCATTACTGAGAGGTTGAGTAATAGAATTAGCAGTAATCGATAAAGGAGGTATAGAAAGAGTTGGCAAAAGACCACGGTTGAGATCTATATGAGGCATGATTAACTTGATAATCTTGCAAAGTTTATAGGCTTGATATGAGAGAAAAAGGTTTTCAGGGCAAGGAGGAAATGATTTAGGAAATGAGGGCCAAAATAAATCATGAGTAGCACAATATCTAGGCCTAGAAGGTTTATATAGACTATGATTAATAGTTTTTACTTCTCCATTATGAATGAACTTAAGATATTTATGAATAGGAGAAGCAATAGAATACATAGCAGTTATCCAAGGAAAACCAAATTTGAATTGAAATTGGTCAGATGTAGGAACAATAATGAAGGTAGTATCTACAACCTTGCCACAGAGTTCAATGGGAAAGTTAATAGAACCAAGTGCAGGATAGAGGAAACCATTACAAGTTTGGATCCATGCATCTAATGGATCATAACAATCACATTGTAGGCTTTTCATAAAAATATTTTCATCAGTAATAACATTGAATAAAGATGTGGGATCAACAAGAAAACCACACGTAGGTATCTTAGCAATCCTGGCATTAATCTAAAGGGGACCATCGGGAGCTTTAATAGTCTCAAAATCATCAAAGGTAATTGAATGTTCCCGAGGTCACTTATCCTTAGTTTGTTTTTGAGGTTTAGGTAGAACTAGAAGTTGAGGTGGAGGCGAAGGATCTTGAACAATAGGTTGAGATACAACAACACTCTCTGCATGATTAACAATGTTATTAAGATCATCCATCTTTGAATCCTAAACCATATCCGCAAAAGATGGTTGAGCGATAGTGTTAGTTTTATGTATAGGTAGAGGATTTATATAGATTTGAAGGTTTTGATTAGGAGGAGAGATATATTTGTTTCCATTACTATCAAGATTATTAGTAGATAAAACATTGGAATTGATTAAGTCTTAAACTTTATAGTTTAGAGAATAACATTTTTCAGTATCATGGCCATTCTGGCGATGGTATTGGAAAAAAGATTTAGAATCAAAGGATTTTGAAGCTATTGTAGTAGGAAGGAGAGGTCGAATAGGAGGCAAAGTAATCATATTAGCACTTAACAACCTACTCATAATGGAATGTAAAGATTCAGAGAGAGGAGTAAAAGTATGATTCATACAGAAAGCAGTGGATGCAAAAGTGGCATTGTGAGATGCAACAGCAACTTGATCAGCAACCACATTCATCTATTTATTAATCTTGTTGTAGTTGTTAGGTTTCTGAAATTTATTAGGATTAGGAGCATTGTCACTCTTATCAACTGGAACAAGAGCCATTGGATTTTTTCTCTCAAATTGACTCACTTGTAATTGATAATGATGAAGTGTTGCACAAAGTTGTTGAAAAGAGGTAAATTCAGTAAGCAGAATCTTATCTCTAATATCCTTTTATAAATTTGAAATAAACATGTGTTGAATATCAATATCAGGAACAGGATAAGAAATTTGAGCATACAAATGCTTAAATCTACCAATGAAATCAGTCAATTTTTCCTTAGTGTTTTGTTTACAATGTGATAAATCTGTTAAGGAAACTTGTGGGCCAATGTTATTTTGAAATTGTTGAATGAAGGTATTAGAAATTTTAGGAAAAGAATCAATAGAATAAGGAGGTAAAGAACAATACCATTGCAAAGCCTTATCACAAAATGTTCTAGAAAATAGTTTAGCCAAAATCCTATGGTCATGAGCATAATCACTACAAAGGATTTGAAATGTTTTAACATGAGAACAAGATCGCCTTTACCATTATAATTCTCTAGATGAGGCATATTGGCTTCTTGCGGAATAGTAGCATGAATAATGTCTAAAGATAAGGGACTACTCATGTCACATGTAGGAATGCTAAACTTGGATTGAGTTAATTATGCAAGTTGTTGTTGTAAAGATGACATAGTCTGAGCCAAACTAATAATTGTTGAATCACTAGAAGACACGGGTGGAATAGGAATGCTAGGAACACTAGAAAATGTGTAGGAAGTAGCAGGAATAGAAGATAAAACCGGTGGGACATTTGGGATAGCAGTTGGAAGAGTATTAATGTAGGTAAAAGGTACACTATGATATGAAGATTGTCAGGTAGGTAAAGATACTGATGGAACACTCATAGGAATAGATGAAATTGGGAGAGATGTAGTCATAAAAGGAGGATTATAAGTAGGAATGCTAGGTAAAGGAATAGAAGAAGGTTCTTGACTATTGATAGGAGGTGTATATCCTAGATCTTGAGCCTATTGAGCTAAAGGTTTAACATTCAAATGCACAAGATGTGTGATACCACACAAGAAATTAACACCTTGGTTACTATCATGAAGGACTTTCTTAAGAACCTCTATAGCTTGAATAGAATCTTGATTATTTTTTTCTTGGATAAGCCAATTTCCCATTTTATCTTGTTCAGTTGAAATTTTTTGCACTTGTTCACGAGGAACTCTTAAAGCATCCTCCTCATCATGAGATGAGAAAGAAGAGTTATACTCCATAGAAGGATTGGAATCATGAGTATTCAAGTTGTCATTCAGGATCCTATGGAAAAGAGAGGAAGATTTGGGATCAAAGGAACCCATGAGTCTACGAATTCTAACCGGGATACTATAAGTAGGACTAGAAGTGGTAAATCTCATACACCAATGTAATGTAAATGAACTAATTTAGAAAAAAAAGAGTTGATTTTAATTTTTGAAAGGAAATGTAAGAACATAAAATAAAACTAATCTAATATGTATGCAAGATCTAATCATAAAATATGTAAATCTAACACCAAAGAGAAAGATTTATCTATCGCAGGTTCACCAAAATGTAAAGGATAAACTGAATGAATGTATTTTTTTTTTGGTCTATAACAGATTTTTGATTTTTCATATATGTAATAGAAAAGGATTACATTTTAAATATATAAGCATTGAGGCATTACAGTTTGAAAAGAGCCTCAATATAGCAACTAAGCCCTATAGATAGAGAGCAAAATTGGGCTGGTAGTGTGATTACTGCAGAAATGACACTATGCTAGAAGAAAACTGAGTGAGGATAAGGATGATAAAGACTTGAGGCATATAGAGAACTCAGCCATATACAGAATTTACAAACAAAGGACTGGAACCATCAGAGATATGACTTCATTCCTCAGCATGTTGTTTTCCATGCCTATGCCTACATTTTCTCCTAGGCACCTCCTCAAAAACAACTTTGTCTCTCATCTCAGCTGGCCTTGCTAAGTCCTCCACCATAGACTTCAGCGTCTTCCTTTTTCTTGTAATATCCTTTTGATAAGTAGTTTGATCAACATTCCCCACCAGGTGAGAAAGGGGACCCGACCATAGTTGAAACCTTCCTTCAGTTTAGAAAAACATTCACTATAATCAAATCCTACACCGGGAACAACCCATTCCAATATTGATTCAAGGCCCAAAAGTAACTTCTAATCAAAGAGAAGTTATGTAATGCGCTTTAGCTCACTCTCAGACTCCCTGAGCTACAGGACCCAGGCTATCACCAAGGAGATGATATCAACATTGGATCTGCACTTAGTAAATCTCTCCTGATATTGGCTACCAAGGATGTTTTGAACAGTGACAGCCAACCCTTCATGCTTTATGTTCAACAAACCTAAGATCCTCTCAATGCTAGCTTGTCCCTCAACTACTTTTTGTTGTTTCTTGGTTATGACCGAGAATGTAGCTTCCATATCAACCTCTGTAGAATAGACAAAAGTGGAAAAGAAGAGAGATGCATTTAAAGGAGGTCATGGGTGGTTTTAAACTATAGGAAGGCTAGAGTAAGGGAGAAGTTTGTGGTCCTTTCAACTAACAATGCCCAAATCAGGAATCTTTCATTAAACAGAGTGTCAACCTGTTGGATCCATCACATGAAGACTCACTATTTTCCAGGAGGCACTAAAAAGTTCCTAAAACTATCCTCCTTGAGCTGAAAATAGTCCTTGATGGGGAATAAACACTGCCAAAACTAGAAGAGTAGTTTGAGAAATATAAATATAGCCTTTCACCAAAGGAAGTCATCCACTCACAATAGATGCCTCAAACATTAAATCCTACAACATGCATCATTACATCCATTCACCAATAGCTATAGTCCATTTGTATCAGTTACATCGACCACTACAGTTTGCAAAAAGAGTGATGTAGTACCTGCATAATAGTACAAATATAAAAGCACGGGCGTCAACCTGTAGCATAAAACACAGCTTAGTTGCAAAAAAACTCTTTTGGGAAAATTTCAAAACAAGGCTCATTGCTCATCATATGACTTATAACCCATTTGGAGACTATATCAGCCTCCTAATTTCCTTCTCTAAGGACATGGGTGATTTTGAAGTTCGGGAATGAGCGTAAGAGATGGGAGATCTCTTCAATCATATTCTTTAGATGCAATGCATTAGCTGCCCCATTTTTAATTGCATTTATTATAATTTGTGAATCACCTTCTAAGTGTATATTCTGAAGGTCCATCTTTTTAGCTAATTGTAATGCCAACAGTGTTGCTCTGGATTCGGCCTCATTGTTGGTGCCATTATTGAGCCTCTAGGAATCTAGAGCTATAATATCCCCATTACTATCTTTAACAACAACACCAACCCCTGAGGGTCCCGAGTTGCCTTTAGAGGCACCATCAAAGTTAATTTTGACCCATCCTGGACTCAGTTTATCCCACTTCAGCTTTGATCTTCTTTTATTCTGAACATGCACATCTTTAATATTACCACTCCTTAGTTTCAAGCTTGGCCAATTACAGTGAAGTTTCCTGTCAGCCTTGGTGTAAAGAAAACTACCCGTAGAGGTAGTAAGGGTAGCTTGCATTTTCTCTTAAATAGCACTTAAGATACTCGCTTTGACAATAGATAGGGATCTTTCCTTATCTTGAAAGATTCATCTATTATGTTCTTTCCAAATCTACCAAATGATGATGGAGGGGCATGCATTCCATAACCCAGATAAGGCTGTGTGCTTTTGAGGGATTGGCCAGCTTTGAAACACTTCTTTGATGCCCTACTGAAAGGGTCTAATCAACCCCAATTTTTCTTTAATCATATCCCAACATGCTGTAGAAAAAGGACACTAAACAAGTAGGTGATCAGCATCTTTCTGAGCTGATTTACATAACACACACCGAGTTGGGCCTTGGAGGCCAAAATGTTTCCTTCTTTTAGCTGTTAAAATCCTTCTTTGCACTGTTATCCATGCAAAAGTTCCTACCTTTGGTAAGTAGTGTCTGTCCCATAATAGATTTGTGTTCCAAGGTAATAAATCATCCTCAGCCTCTTGGGATAGGAACCCAAGCTTTACCGAATAAGCCCCACCCTTGGATTTACACCAAATAATCTTATCTGAATTCTCAATTCTAGTGAACCTCCTCAGTTTAAAAATATCTTCCATGAGGTCTCTCTGTGGGGCAGAGAGGATAAGACCATCCAAAGGTTTCCATTTCCACATGGGTCCAAGAGGGGACTCCCTACATTCTAGGTAATCCTCCAACTTAGAGCCCCAATTATTAGTGAAGAGATTTCTCAAATCATCAAATCTTCTATCCCCCTTTAAAATTGGGTGATTGTTCCAAGAATCATCCCAGAACAAGGCTTTGTTTCCATTGCCAACATGCCATGAGACATGTCTAGTGATGATAGATCTACAATCTAGAAGATAATTCTAGATTTTAGAGCATTTAGGGGGGTTAACAATGGTGAGGATTCTCTCATCCTGTGGAGAGTCTAGGTATTTGGATCAGAGTATCTTGACCCATAAACTATCTGGTTGGCAGCACATATGCCAAAATAGTTTGGCCACCAATGCCAAGTTCATCTTCCTCCAATCCTTCAGTCCAATTCCCCCATTCTACTTTCTCTTACAAATCTTATCCCAAGCAATGAGGGGCCATTTAACTCCTTCTTTAGCCCCATTCTAAAAGAACTTCCTCATTCTTTTGGCTATGGCATCTAAAACTTTGGGAGGGATCTTGAAGTAGATCATAGAGTAGATAGGAATGGCTGACACCATAGCCTAGAGTAAAATATTTCTTCCTACCAATGTGAGCCATCTCCTCTTCCAACCCTCCATATGATATGCATGCAAGAATCACCTTGGAGATCATGACCCTTGACCACCTAAAAGAACAATGGGAGAAGCAAATGGAGGATATTTTGTAAAGGATAAAATTAATGAATGCATATTAGTGGTGTGTTCATTTAACATGAAATCCCTTACATTTAAATATGTTATGGGGGTAAATAAGACACTCTCCTTCTATCCTTAGATATGTAAATGAAAGATCCAAGTTGATTAAGCCAAGAGGAAGGATCAATGCATAAATGAATCAATCATTTGGAAATAAGAATAAGGAAGGAAGATCTTAAGTACCCGTGTTTATTGATTGATTGATTTGATTAAATTGAATGTGTATTTTAGATTTAGATATATTGAAAACCTTAATTGAATTGAATAGGAGAAATACACTAACCTTGAAATATTGCAAATCCAAAGAATGTTATTTTCTGAAGCCTGTGGTGAGTTTTTGGAAAATTCGAGACCAAATCTAGAAAAGAAACATAGAGACAGACAAAACCCAGAAATATTTTTCCATTCTAAGAAATTTCCAATTTGTACCCTCAAGCCAATGTCACCATTTTCTAGAATTTCTGATTGTGCCCTAGGTCACAATGATGATAAAAAGTCTCAGATTGAAATTCTATTTTCAGATCTCGGAAGTTTTCCAAAAAGGGTATCCAAATCTCTGTCCTGATCTATCATTTCAAACTTGTTCCTACAATAAAAAGGGGTTTGTTTTTTGGGGGAGGGGTTTGCCTTAGTCAAACCCTAGTTTTGGAATTAACCTCAAATATATAATTGAAATTGCATAAATAAACAAAGTAAATGAAACAATTCACCTTGCTCATGTAAAAGTCCTTGTGGAGGATTTGAATCCTTGAAACCACAAGTATGGGTGCACCAAATGAATGTAGAATGTAGAATGTTCGATGTCTTCAATAAATTTTTTATAGATCTTCAACACCAATCTTGAATGGGTTCTTTAATTGGAAGAGGCTTGGAGGAATGTAGATGGATAAATCTTCAACAAGAGGGCTCCATGGAACTTGAATCCTTCAATGGCCACCAATGGATCTCCTTGATGAAAATGGATGCTTGATAAGTGCTTGAGAATGGATGAATGATTCAATGGCTACTTGGCTTGCTTCAAATCTTTCTTCTTTATCTTTGCATCTCACTCTTCAAGTCTTGAAATTTTTAGGATTCTTGATTATGCTTTTTCTTCTTGATGCTTGATAATGATTAGAGAAAATGAGAGAGAAAAGCTTCCTTTTATATGAAATTAGGGCACAATCTTCTAGAGAGTCTAACATAGGAGAATTAAATTCTAATTGGACCCATGCCCCTAAAAGAGGACCTATGTTAGATATAATTAAGGATTTTTTGTCCCGAAGTCCGAAACAGCTGACCCGGAAGCAGGAAATAACTTTTTCCAAAGACCGACATCCGAAAACCCTGAGATTTTGGAATTTTGGCCCTGGACCTGAAAAAGGTCGATTGTGACCTAGGTCAAGGTCGAGGTTGACCCTGACCCAAAAAGGTTGACCTAGAACCCAAGGCCAAAGTCTCAGCTTCTCAGTCTGGGTTGCCAAAATTAAGCTAGAAAGAGTGGAAATGGGGCAGAATAGGAGGATAAAGCCAGATCAAATTCAGAAACCCATTCAAGGTGCTTGACATGACCCTAAAACACTTACCTGGAAGGCTAAACTAGTCTACCATGGAATTTCTTCCATTTTCTGACTATACACATTCAAACATCTCATTCCCACATTATTGACAAGTTGTAAGTATGACACCTTTGTCCTTATTATCAAAAAAGGGGGAAATAATATGTGACAAAGAGAGAAATAATAAAGGGGGAATTAATAAGGTAAAAGGGGGAAATAATGAAAGGAGGAAATATATGTATAAAGGCAAGAATATATACATGTACATATACTATACCAAGGAATACACATAGGGAGAGTCATACTGACAAGGTAAACACATCGTGTACATACTAAAAATTTTAGCTTTGCACATATCATTTTTTGATACTAATGTCAAAGGGGGATATTGATGATCATATTTTTCCATTAGTATATAAAGGAAATATTTTTTGAGCCATTAGTAACATGATCATCAAAAGACAAGTTATAGTGCAACCCGACATAGTAGTTTACAAAGGTCACCAAAAATGCTAAGTGGACTATCACTGATAGACAAGTTACAATGTAAATTAATGACACAACCTAAAGTGTAACCCGATAGAGAAGTTCACTAAGGAACCCAACAAAGAAATCAACAGTGTAACCCGAGAGACAAGTTCACAGTGAACACAAATAAATAGTCGACAAAGCAAACTGAGAAGCAGACAGTCTACAGAGACATCACCGAGGAAATACTATAGAGAAACCCAAGCACCATTCTACCAAGAGATAGCTTTATTCCAAGAAATGGGGATCTGAGTTACACGTCAGATAAAACACTTAAGTTTTATATATAGATTTAAAGTGTATCTTTAAAACCATTTCTTGAGGGACAAGTAAAGAATATGTAATCATTTTAATTAGCCTAACTGATTGTAAACATGCAAACTAAGAGATCAAAGTCAAGTTGAAAACCTTTGATCATAATGTTAACATTGTAAAGCATGAAACTTATTTATGTTAATTCAATGTATAAATAGATGTGTAATCAATCAGAACAAGATGATGTGATGATGATTGTAGCCAAGGAGCACATCAATGGATCAGATATAGATTTTTATGCAAAAGGATAGCAAAAGATCAAATCAGTTATAAAGAACAAGATCCAAGGCTACCGAGTAGAATAGATGTATTAATTAATCACTATAGGTGATACATATTCATGTGTACTTAAAGGATCTGTAATTCAGAAATTCAGGATTGCACACCATCAGGTCAATAAGTATTTTTTACTACATTCTAACAAGTGTAGAAAATAGAATAAATCCTTTAAGAAGGGATTTAACAATCCTTTTGTAAATCTCTTAACCGAGTACACACTAAACATTGTTTCTAAAGCTCTTAACAGAGTAGACCTTAAATATCATCAGAACTAATCAAACTTGTAAGCCTTAACCAACCCCTTCCATTATGCAGATAGTGAAGTTTTAGTGGGTTTCATCCCCACCGTAGTTTTTACCTTCTAACAGGGGTTTTCTGCATACCAAATCTTTTTTCATGTGTCATTACATTTCATGAATGTTTACATGCAAATTAAGTTTATGAATTAATATTACATACACAAAGATAGAATAACAGATATGCTCAGTAATTCAAGCAATTGATTACTAAAGGATTAAGGTTAAATGATAAAAAATTTTAAGGATACTTATTCACCCCTCCCCTCTCAGTACACACCATTCCATAATTCCAACAAGTAGTATATGGAATATCTAGTCAAGTGGAAGGATAGACTAGTTAAAGATTCATCATGGATTTCTAAGTATGAGGTTGACCAATTTGCTTTTCCTTTTGCCCCAGAAAAGTGAGGGACTCACTTTTAAATCACCTTGGGTATCTGATGCACTCTCTACCACTCCATTCTATTATGAAGTTATCAAAGTAGATACATGTCTCTTTATTCCATGCTTTTCACAAAAGTAATAGAACTTTCCTGATGTGCATTCACTACCTCTATCTTATCTCAAACATTTCACCTTCATACCTATCTTAGTCTTAACCATGATCTTGAAGATCTTAAACTTATCAAAAGCTTCAGACTTCTCCTTCAAGAAAGTCACCCATACCATCCTGAAATAATCATCAATTAGCAACATGAAATACCTACCACCTTTCAAGATTCTTATCTTAGTAGGACGACACATATAAGTATGAACAAGATCTAACAATCCATTATCTTTTTTGATTTATAATGGAAGGTAACTCTTGTTTTCTTTCCTAATTGGTATTCTTTGCAAACAGTATTAGTAGGCTTCTTCACTCTTGGAATATCTCTAACAACATGAGTAGAACTTATTTCCACAATATTTTAAAGGTTCACATGACACAACCTCTTATGTCATAACTAGATTTCATCTATTTGATAAATCAAGCAAATTCTCATAATAGTATTCAAATGAAATATGTTACCTCTTATCTTGGATCTTGTTGCAATCTCCTTCCCATAGTCATTCAAGATCTTTCACTTTTGATTCTTAAAATGTAGTCCATATCCTTTCTCTGTCAATTATCCAACACTAATAAGATTTAGTTTCAAACCTTCCACATACAGTACATTATCTTCTTTATTCATACCATCTATAAAAATAGAACCTCTACCTCATATCACACCACTAATATTATGTCCCCATCTCACAATACCACCATCATACTTATCATATCTCAAAAAAATTATATTTTCACCATTCATATGGTGATAACAACCTCTTTCTATTACTCATTCATCCTTTTTAACAACTTGAGAAGCTAGGGATTTCTCTTTAACAACACAATTAGTATAACTAGTAGGTATATGATCTATGGGCTTATAATATTCTTCTTTAATATAAATGAAATTTTATTCATCATCACTCTTATTAGCCTGATCAGATTAATTATTGCTAACTCCATCATCATCAACAAAGTAACATTCCTTCTCTACTCTAGGTTTGTAACCAGGATTAAACTTAGGAACTCTTTCAATACATCTAGATGCAAAGTTTACTATCTTATTGCATGAAAAAAATTTAATAGGCATCTTTCCTTTGTACTTACCATAACCTTTAGGTGCTCTTCTTGCAATAAGTGCCTCCAACTCTTTAATTTCTCACTCTCCCTCTTCAAGTTCTTTCATCACTTTCTCATATCTCAACATTCTCCTAGTGGATCCATCTTCTAGATAAAATCTTTTCATCCTCTTCCTAGATATAGTAGCTTTAAATATTTCCTCAACCTTATTTAATACACCACCAAATTCACTTAACTCAAAATTACTAAGATTACCAATCATCTTGTATCAAACTATAGGTGTCGCTATTTGAATCTCCTCAATGACTGCAAATTTATGTTTTTAGGTAGGGGAAATGATCTCACTATTTTGGAAACAATCTCCTCTTCTTCTAAGGTACTTCCAACACATGTGATAAAAAAAAAAAAATTCATTCACCCCAAGCATGAAAGAGGAAACCCTCTCATCTTCAATCATATTCAAAGCTTCATACTATCCTTTCAAGCTCTACAATTTGGAAACCTTGACTTCTTTGTCTCCTTCATACAAGATCTACAACTTCTCTTTAATTTTATTAGAAATTTCTAAATACATGACATTTTTCATTTTAGAATTAGTTAAGGCACACAAAAATATTTATTTTCCCTAATATTTTCTTTAGCATCACTGATCTCTTATGGTGTAGTAGGGTTTTTAGAAGCAGTATAAGTAGGCTTGGTAATCTTCCAACAATCTTCATCAATGCATATGGGATGCACTATCATGTGACTCTTCCATAGAGTGTAGATAGTCCCATCAAACCTTGGACTATCCTTCTTATATACTACCATAGTTGGATCTCCCTCAAGTAGTTAGGCTTCCTTCAAGAGACAAAGCTCTGATACCAATTATAGAAAATAAGGCAATGAAAAACTGAGAGGGGGGATGAATCAATTGTTCCTAAACTTCAAAACCCTTAAAACTTTAAAATTTTAATTTTAGTCTTAATGAATTAAGAATTCAAGCATGAATCAAAAACAGATCCGCAACACATAATGAAAATATTTTTATCATGGAAACCCAAATGGAAAAAACCACAATGGAGCTTGAACCCACAATAAGGCAATACCTTCTTAGAAGTACAAATTTTTTACAAATGAGGAATGCACATGCATTCAGGCACACTTCCTAGAGCTCACTGCTCAAAATTCCTTGAGCTACAACCCAAAGGAAGGCTTTCACCTTACAAGACCACTAAAATGGTCGATTAGACAATAATCTAAGATTTTATAAATTTAATAGTAGCATTTATCTTATGCCAAGGTCAGTTCCAATGAAGCTGAACACATATCTCTATTCCAACCATCTCTAACTCCTTCAAATGAGTGTTTCAACCACCAATATATCTACAAAACCTCTTTATAAGAAATCATAGGCATCCATGATCATCCACACACTTGCACACTCAAAAATATTGCCCTAATTCATCAACCTTTTGTTGGAGATTTACTTCTGACAGTTAGTTGATTGTATGTTTGTCATTGATGAAAACATATAATATACAATAGTGTTCTCTATGTACTTATCAGAATGATGATATTAACCCTTGCATGGTTATATTCATGTTTTAGACATGTTGTTTCTACTTTGTTCATACACGCAGGATCAGATTTGATGTTTCAGTTAAGTTGTGTTAATCTATATTGATAGTTACAGTTTCTGGAGAGTATCTGTTCAGAGCCAACGTATTTACCATGCTTCTTGAGTTACACCAATCTTCAAGATATGCATGTTTATATTCATGAGTATTTATGAGTTAACCATGTTTGGCTAAGAGCACCTATCATGTTTTATCAAGATCATGTTGTTTGAGATAATTTGGTTGAGCCGACTCAGTGAAGCATCGTATCTATTCAGTTCATGTTGCGCAGTCTTAATCTAATTGTGTGGTTGATATGGCCAAATAAACAAGTATTTAAGGGACTCCTTGAGCTGACGAAGATAACATCCTTTGGAGAAGATACTTATAGTAGTTCATTTGATGAATTCCAAGTGTGAATGATAAGAAAAGAGACAGAAAAGATACAGAGCAGAATATCAGTTAAGTTTCATTCATCAAGGATCTATGTGAAGAAGTAGTGGAAGATTACATTACATTGGAACTGATCAAGATAGTAGGTCTACTCTATATTTCATCATCATATATAGTGAATATTTGTTCTACATAAGGATGTAGCCTTCACCATTGAAGCAGTGAGCTTTTGGACAGTGAGTACTCACCCTTAACAGGGTTCTTTGTAAAAGACTCCTAATAGGGTCAGACCCTTAACCAGGTCACTATACTTATTGCATTGTAAAGAACAACTCCTAACAAGGTTGCAAGATCTTCTAATAGGGATTATTATAAACAAGTATAATTCATTATGGGTGCTAATTCCCACTGGGGGTTTTACCATTTGGTTTCCCTGTAACCAAATTGTGGTGTTATCTATTGTGTTATCTGAATGTGCATTTACTTTATGATATTCTAGAATTAATAAGAGAAAATAATTAAATTAGCTGATAACTGATTCACACCCCCCCCCCCTCTAAATTATCCTTTGGGACTATTCTAACAATTAGTATTAGAGCCAAGTGCCTTGAAGAAAAAGCCTAACAGCTTAAGGTAGATTTGATGGAATACTTCATAAAAGAGAGTCCTAAGTTTGATGGAGAGAACTATCTGGATTGGAAGAAAAAAATGATAACACATCTATAGTGTGTTGGTTTTGATATCTTTGAGATATCCACACAAGAAGTTTCTATTCCCTCTCTAAAAGACCTTGAAAAAGATGATGCTACTAGTAAACAAAAGGATACATTCACAGCTAATGCAGTTGCCACAGAAGCCCTTATAAGTGCACTATCTGACAATGAATTCTCTGAGATCAAGAAAGTAGACAAGGCATACACAATATGGAATTATTTAGAAGACATGTTTGAAGGATATATCCAAGCAAAGAACGTGCATAGGAAAACATGGAAAAATAAATACAACAATCTTGAGATGTTACCTAAAGAGAACATCAGAGCCTACAATCAGAGGATAAATGAAGTAGTTTCTGGAATTAGAAACAATGGTGGAGAAATTTCAGAAGAAGACATAATGGACAAGTTGATGACTACATTTACAATAGAATATGAGAGAAAGATCAATATTCTAGATGAAACCATGCAATTTTCAAAAGACTTAAAGAGAGAGACTTTGATCAATAAAATCTTTGCATTTGAGATATCAAGATTGAAGACTGAACCCAAAAGTGAAACAGCCTTCAAAGCATCAATACATGGTAAGAAAAATTTACCCATTTATAATGAGAAAGAAGAATTTGATGAAGAACTAGAAGAAATTATTGCCATGATTTCCAAAAGAGAAAAGAAAGGCAAAGGAAAGTATGAATGAAAACTTCCATTCAAATGTTTTTCATGCAACAAGATTGGTCACTTTGCATCCAAGTGTCCCACAAGAGTCAAGAAGTTCAGATCTCATTACAAACCTAAATACAGAAAGGAATTCTACCATGCTGAAGAAGGTGTAACAGATGAAGATTTGGGAGAGGATGAAATTGGATTCGTTGCCATTAATGACATAGAAAAATTACTTGAGGAAATGGACATTGAAGATGGAAAGGAAGCACAAGAGTTAGCCCTAATTTCCAAAGAAGGCATTAGAACTAATTGGATCATTGACAACCAATGCTCTCACCACATGACAGGTGATAAAGATAGATTTTTTCATCTGGACAAGTACAAAGGTGGTATGGTTATATTTGGAGATAACACTTCTAAACCTATCATAGTCAGAGGATCTATCACCCTAGATGGAAAGAACAAGACAGATGATGTTCTGTATGTTGATGGATTACATAACAACTTACTAAGTGTTGGACAGCTACTTGACAAAGGTTATCATTTGGAATTCAAAGACAACAAATGCATTATTAAAAACCAAAGATGGAGACATGATTGCATTAGGCTAAAAAAAAAAAGGTAATGTTTTTCAGCTCAATTCATATGTAAGTTTTTTTGTTGCAAAAGTGGATGACAGTTGGTTATGGCACAAGAGACTCTATCATATCAATTTTGACAATATAGTAAAGATAAGCAATGTCAAGGTAGTTAGAGACCTTCTAAGTATTGCAAGACCAGTTGACACAATGTGCAGGGAATGTGTTATGGGAAAGCATGTAAGGAGCTCTTTCAGAAGTAAGCAGAACTCAGCTGAAAACAAATTAGACGTAGTACATATAGATTTATGTGGTCCTACTCAAACAAGATCATACTACGGTGAAAGGTATTTCATTTTGTTTTTTGATGATTTTAGAAGGATGATGTGGGCTGCATTCTTAAAGGAGAAATCTGAAGGCTTTGAGAAATTCAAAATATTCAAAGCTAAGGTTGAGAATGAAACTGTAATAAAACTAAAATGTCTAAGATCAGATAGAGGAGGATAATTCACCTCTGACCAGTTTTATGAGTACTGCAAAGAACATGGGATCAAAAGACAGTTGAGTGCTCCTAGAACCCCTCAACAAAATGGGATTGTAGAAAGAAGAAACAAGATTATACTTGATACAGTGTGCACTATGATGATTGAAGGAAAAGTTGCGCACACCTATTATGGAGATGCAGTCAATACAGCAGTCTATACTATCAACAGAACACAACTAAGGCCAGGCGCAGATAAGACACCTTATGAACTTTGGTTTGGTAATGTACCTATAGGAAAATACTTCAAAATCTTTGGCAGAACGTGCTACATCAAGAGAGATGATGGTGTTGGTAAGTTTGATGCTAGAAGCGATGAAGGTATTTTCCCTGGTTAATCTACTAAAAGCAAAGCATACAGATGCTTTAATTTGAGATTAAAGAAGATAATTGAAAGTACTCATGTAAATATTGATGAGAAGTTCATGGTTCAAGAGAGATACCATGAATATACACCTATGTTTGAGGATGAACCCAGGCCTAGCAGTAAAGACATTGTTATTAAATAAATGTTTGATTGCATTGATATATCATGTAATGAACCTGAATCAAGCATAGAAATATCACAGATTACAAATGAGGATGTCACACCAAAAGTTCCAAAATTCAAAACTAGATACCATTCAAAAGATGATATCATTGGAGATCATAGCAATAGTGTTTTAACTAGATCTAAAACAAAAAGTTTAATAGTGGATGAAGAGGTATGTTTACTTTCACAGATTGAACCTTTAAGTGTTGAAGATGCTTGCAAGGATTCTGATTGGCGAAAAGAAATGGAAGAAGAATTATATCAAATAATCAAAAATGATACATGGGAATTGGTTCCTAGACCTAGTGACAAAAATGTGATTGGAACAAAATGGGTATTCAGGAATAAGATGAATTAAGATGGTACAGTGGTCAGAAACAAAGCAAGACTTATGTGGAAAGGATATGCACAGAGGGAAGGAATACATTACAGTAACACATTTTCCCCTGTGAGAAGAATAGAAGCCATTAAGTTATTCTTGGCCTATGCAACATTCAAAGACTTTAAAGTATATAAAATAGATGTCAAATCAGCCTTTCTGAATGGTAACTTGAAGGAAGAAGTCTACATAGAACAGTCTTAAGGATTTAATCTATTAGATAAACCAAACATGGTATACAGATTGAAGAAAGCACTCTGTGGACTTAAACAGGCCCCAAGAGCTTGGTATGAGAGACTAGATGGTTATCTTACCAAGATTGGATTCAAGAAAGGAGCAGCATATTGCAACTTATTCATAAGAGAGACACCTGATGGATTATTACTTGTTTTCATATTTGTTGATGACATTATCTTTGGAGGTAATGACAAGCTTAGTGCATAATTTGTAAAAGAAATGTAGAATGAATTTTAAATGAGCATGATTGGTCCTATAAAATACTTTTTGGGATTGAATGTAAAGCAGACAGATAAAGGAATATTCATAAATCAATCCAAATATGTGAAGGAAATATTGAATACTTTCAAGATGGAAGACTATAAGGAAGTATGCACTCCTATGATTACAAGAAGCAAGCTTTCTAAAGAGGATGATTCCATAGCAGTTGACAAGACATTGTACAAGTCTATGATTGGAAAACTTATACATCTGACTCAATATAAACTAGACATATCTAATGCAGTTGGCATTGTTGGTAGATTTGTAGCTGAACCTAAGCAGAATCACCTAATGGAAATAAAGAGAATATTAAGATATCTAAAGGGAACTATAGACTATGGTTTATGGTATCCTAAATCAGAGAATGTACAACTTCATGTATATACAGATGCAGATTGGGCAGGTTGTATTGATGACAGGAAGAGTACTTCAGGAGGAGTAGTATATCTTGGAGATAGGTTGGTTTCTTGGATAAGAAAGAAGTAGAATTATATCTCTCAGTCAATAGCAGAAGTTGAATATGTTGCAACAGCATTGAATTGTTCAACAATGGTTTGGATCAAGTAGATGGTTAAAGATTTTGGTATTCAGGTTGATTATCCTATTGTTATTCACTGTGATAACACTAGCACTATCAACATGTCCAAAAACCCTGTGATGCAAGAGAAAAAGTTGCACACAAAGAAGTAAAATTGGACTATGTGAGCACTAAAGAACAGTTGGTAGATATTTTCACAAAGCCTTTATCAAAAGATACTTTTGATTATCTCAGGGAGAAGTTGGGAGTAATTCCCTTTCCTGAGTCTAATTAGATAAAGTAGCAAGTACATTAGCCCATGGTGACTAATGAATGGTAGACTACTCTATTTTTGGAGTAGTACCTATGCCTAATTTCTTATGGTGCCCTTTTCCATTGATGTCAAAGGGGGAGTATGTAGTAAGGGGGAGCATATACTCTGGGGGAGTATATAATCTTGTAACTTAAAAAAATAGATAGAGGAGCTGCAGCAGTGTAGAGGAATCTTTAATGAGGATATTGAGAAGATTGTAAAAAGAAAGAGGACACCATGTGTTGAAGATGTTTTAATATCATATGTTGCCATCAATGTCAAAGGGGGAGATTGTTGGAGATTTACTTCTGGCAGTTAGTTGATTGCGTGTTTGTCATTGATGACAACATGTAATATACAGCAATGTTATGTATGTACTTATCAGAATGATGATATTAACCCTTGAATTCTTATATTCATGTTGTAGACATGGTGTTGATTCTTTGTTCATACACACAGAATCAGATTTGATGTTTCAGTTAAGTTGTGTTAATCTGTATTGGCAGTTACAGTTTCTGGAGAGTATCTGTTTAGAGCTGACATTTTTATCATGTTTCTTGAGTTGCACCTATCTTAAAGATTTGTGTGTGTATATTCATGATTAGTTATGATTTAACTATTTTTTCCTAAGAGTGGCTATCATGTTTCATCAGGATTGTGTTGTTTGAGATAATTTGGTGGAGCCGACTCAATGAAGCGTCACGTCTGTTCAGTTTGTGTTGCGTTGTCTTAATCTGATTGTGTGGTTGATGTGGCTGACTAAAGAAGTAGTGAAGGGACTCCTTGAGCCGATGAACATCACATCCTTTGGAGAAGCTACTTATAGTAGTTCATTTGATTAATGCCAAGTGTGAATGATAAGAAAAGAGACAGAAAAGATACAGAGAAGAATATCAGTTAAGTTTCATTCATCAAGGATCTATGTGAAGAAGCAATAGAAGCTTACATTATATTGGAATTGATCAAGATAGCATGTCTACTCTATAGTTCATCATCATATATAGTGCATATGTGTTCTATAGAAGGTTTTAGCCTTCACCATTGAAGCAGTGAGCTTTTGGACAGTGAGTTCTCACCCTTAACAGGGTTATTTGTAAAAGACTCCTAATAGGGTCAGACCCTTAACCAGGTCACTATACTCATTACATTGTAAAGAACAACTCCTAACAGGGTTGCAAGATCTTCTAATAGGGATTATTATAAACAAGTATAGTTCATTGTGGGTGCTAATTTCCACCGGGGTTTTTAACATTTGGTTTCCCCGTAACCAAATTATGGTGTTATCTATTGTGTTATCTGAATGTGCATTTACTTTATGGTATTCTAGAATTAATAAGAGAAAAGAATTAAATTAGCTGATAATTGATTCACCCCCCCCCCTCTCAGTTATCCTTTGGGACTATTCTAACAATTGGTATCAGATCCAACTGCCTTGAAGAGAAAG
Source organism: Thuja plicata (assembly GCA_018584345.1). Lineage (NCBI taxonomy): Eukaryota > Viridiplantae > Streptophyta > Pinopsida > Cupressales > Cupressaceae > Thuja > Thuja plicata. The sequence continues at coordinate 3,182,628 of MU227974.1, read as the reverse complement.
AATAATAGCTTAAGGTAGATCTGATGGCCTACTTCATAAAAGAGAGTCCTAAGTTTGATGGAGAGAACTATCTGGATTGGAAGAACAAAATGATAACACATCTATAATGTGTTGGTTTTGATATCTTTGAGATAGCTGCACAAGAAGTTGCTATTCCCTCTCTAAAATACCTTGCAAAAGATGATGCTAATAGTAAACAAAAGGATACATTCATAGCTAATGTAGTTTCCAAAGAAGCCCTTATAAGTGCATTATCTGACAGTGAATTCTCTGAGATCAAGAAAGTAGACAAGGCATACACAATATGGAAGTATTTAGAAGAAATGTTTGAAGGAGATATCCAAGCAAAGAATGCACGTAGGAAAAAATGGAAAAAGAAATACAACAATCTTGAGATGTTACCTAAAGAGAACATCAGAGCCTACAATCAGAGGATAAATGAAGCAGTTTCTAGAATCAAAAACAATGGTGGAGAAATTTTAGAAGAAGATATAATGGACAAGATGATGACTACATTGATAGCAGACTATGAGAGAAAGATCAATAATCTACATTAAACCATGTAATTTTCAAAAGAATTCAAGAGAGAGACTTTGATCAGTAAAATCTCTGCATTTGAGATATCAAGATTGAAGACTGAACCCAAAAGTGAAACAGCCTTCAAAGCATCAATACATGGTAAGAAAACTTTACCCATTTATAATGAGAAAGAAGAAGTTGATGAAGAACTAGAAGAAATTATTTCCATGATTGCCAAAATAGAAAAGAAAGGCAAAGGAAAGTATGAAGGAAAACTTCCATTCAAATGTTTTTCATGCAACAAGATTGGTCACTTTGCATCCAAGTGTCCCACAAGAGTCAAGAAGTTTAGATCTGATTACAAACCTAAATACAGAAAGGAATGCTACCATGCTAAAGAAGGTGTAACAGATGAAGATTCGGGAGAGGATGAAATTGGATTCATTGCCATTAAATACATGGAAAAATTGCTTGAGGAAATGGACATTGAAGATGGAAAGGAAGCACAAGAGTTAGTCCTAATTTCCAAAGTAGACATCAGAAATAATTTGATCATTGACAGTGGATGCTCTCACCACATGACAGGTGATAAAGATAGATTTTTTAATCTAGACAAGTACAAAGGTGGTATGGTTAGATTTGGAGATAACACTCCTAAACCTATCATAGGTAGAGGATATATCACCCTGGATGGAAAGAACAAGACAAATGATGTTCTGTATGTTGATGGATTACATCACAACTTACTAAGCATTGGACAGCTACTTAACAAAGGTTATCATTTGGAATTCAAAGATAACAAATGCATTATTAACAAAAAAGAAGGAGACATGATTGCATCAGGCTCAAAAACAAAAGGTAATGTTTTTCAGCTCAATTCAGATGTAAGTTGTTTTGTTGCAAAAGTGGATGACAGTTGGTTATGGAACAAGAGACTCTGTCATATCAATTTTGACAATGTAGTAAAGATAAGAAATGTCCTTTTTTGTCCTTTTGGTTTTCTCACATCTTCCCCCTTCTCAGTCCCCAGCAAGTTAGCCTCATTGAAGGGTAGTTAGTTTAATAAAATAAAAAGAAGACATCTTTTTTGGCCTTTTGGCCCTTTCGGCCTTTTTGGAGGACCAAAGTCCCTGAAATACCGAAATGATCGAACGGCCAAAATTTGGCCATTTTGATGTTTCAGCCTCTGAAAACACGTAAAAGGCTGAAGATGTCCACTTCCAAACTTTTGGTGTTTCAGATAGTGAAACACCAAAAGCACCGACTCCACCCGCAGGTTATAAATTGGCAAAAGGGCCCTCATTCACTCACTTTCCTTTATTTTATCTCTAACATTTTGAGAGCTTTTGACTTCAAAAATTTCACCCTCACTCCTTTTGATTGATCACCCTACACCTTCGAGCTTCATTGTGTCATCCTCATCTGCTCCTAGCTTAGTCAAGGTAGGTTCCTTCCTCGATGCTTAGAATTTTCTTTCCTCTTCTTGGTTTAGGCTAGACTTTTTTGCACCTTATGCTTGTCCAACCCAGTTCGTGTTGACCTCCTCTCCCCCTTGGTCTCCTAGGGCCTTGAGGGCACCTTCAAACTCAGCAGGGAGTCCCTCCTGGTTGGGTTGAGTCGGGTCTTTCCTGTTTTCTACGTTAGGTTTTTTTAGTTTTCTAGTCATGGCCCTTGTCACAGGTTTTTGGCCTCTGAAAGGCCAAAAACCATTTTTGGTCCATCACCTAAGTGTCCATCAGAGATTCATTCTTTTCGGCTTTTCGGAGGTCTAAAAGGTTTGAAATGTCAACAAAACCGAATCACCATAAATATTAGATTTCAGAGTTTCAGAGTTCATGACCCATTTCAAAATTTTGGCGTCTGAGAAACTTTTGGGCTTTTGCATGTCCAAAATACCAACAAAGCTTGCTCATGAACAATTGCCTTGTTTTCACTTTCGGCCTTTTTGGACTTCGAACTAGTTTTTGGTGCCCAAAAACCTGAAATGGCCTAAAATGAGAAATTTGCATTTTTGGCTACTTAAAGAGTTGTTTACCTCTATTTTCTTAGATTAGTCAGTTTTCTTTTAGTTTTCTCTTCAATAAGATACTGATACTTGCATTCTCCTCGTAGGGATGCCTGAACAAAAGACAACATCTCTGATGAAATACCAATACAAGGGGAATCCCATTGCTTCAAAGGTCAGGAAAAATCACATGGAAATCACCGACACTAACATCAGAAATATAGACTGGGATCAGTTCCTGGTACAATGCTCCCAGCTAGCATGAAGATCTGAGGACTGCACTAGTCCTATCTAGCTTGGTGAACTTAGCAGCCCACCCTGTAGTTGTCTCATCATCAGAGCTGATTATAACCCTATCCAATCATTACAATTCAGATGAAAGAGTTGTCTGAAACATAGAGGGACAGGTGGTACTCGACATAAGGCCAGCTATCATAGAGGAGGTCTTTCACCTCCATAAATGCATGATGAGTTCTATAAATTCTACATTGGAAAGGGGCTCCAGTGGCTCAACAACAAAGAAAATGAAGCCTATGAAATTGTAAATATTGACTACCTCAAGCAACCTCCCCCAAAAAATAGGTTGGATAAGAAAGCCCTTCGACGAGGATACTTAAAGGATGATATCAAGGTGGCTATAACATTGATAATTTGATTTTATGGACTACTTTAGTCCATCCAACTTGAACCCTAGATGATCTTACTAATAGAAAGGATCATAGGCCGTAAAACAAGGTTTGACTGGTGTTCCATCATCAGTGATAAATTGGATGAGTAGTTGATTGTAGTACAACATAACCCCAAGTTCTATATGAGCACCTATATAGTATACCTATTGGTAGCACAGGTAGACTACCCAGGTCTTACCAAGAGGGGAAGCATAAATGATCCAAATGCTTGGCCCCATATTGTATAGCCATAGTTAATGAAGAGGGAAAATATGCTAGAATATTGCCCTAATTAAACGATAGTCAGTGATGCTTTCATATTTGCAGTCATCTAATCCATTGAGGGTGATTTTGCAAAGAGGATATTAGAAGATGCAGCTACCAAGGTAAGGGCCATTGGGGCCTATTATATACAATTTAAAACATTTACTTACATCCAGGTAGCAGGATCAACTTTAAAACCAAAGAAGCTACCCAGGTATCTGTTGGACTAGATAATCATTTTGGAGATGACCATGTAGCTTGCAGATGCCTACAAGCATATAAAGCACAAGAAGAAGCATTTTTGGGATTTTCCTATCTCATTGGACCCATATACCCTACAAGATATGAAAGTCAATAAATCCTTGGCCTTCAAATGGGATGACTGCCCCTTACAACTTTACAAGATAGTATGGACTTTCTTCAACCCCATATGCACATACAACCATATTATTAGCAAGTTTTTCATTCACGAACCAAGCTTAGAAGATCACTAGATGAACTGTATACATGACCATGAGGTCAGAATCTGGGATTATTGCAGAATGTCTCTTGCCTTGGCAAAGGAAGTCTTGAAGACCCCAATTCCCCCAAAGGTTTGGGAGTATGATTCATATGAGGTCCTAGAAGACATTTATATAGATGACAAGATATATGATAGGCTTATCATGAACATGGAGATTGATAAGGATAAAAATGATGATATTGATTTCTGGGCAAGACATGTGATGAGAACAATGCAGCAATGGATTAAGAGGCCCTACAAGATGATACTAATACATGTTAAAACATTTATGGAGCCACCCAAGAAAGTAGATAAACAACTAGGGGAGAATTATACCATCCAAAAGTATAAAAAGGCACCACCTCAAAAACCAAGGATGGTATATGGTCATAAACATCCATTGGAATATGCTTCAAATCCAAGGCATAAAAAAACAAGGATGATAGGAAAGATAGATCCTCTAGTAGAGGTATCATAGACTCCATCAAGTGAAGGTCCATCCACCTCTAGCCAATGTCCTTGGACCACTGAGAAGGGGAAGAAAACATATAAGAGGAAAAGAACTTTTGTATCTCCATGAGTGAAAATCGTGCAGAGGATCCAAAAGGAGAAGAAAAGGAAAAAGAGGCACAACTAATCAGGAGGAATAGGTCCTATAGAAGGAGAGAGAAAGAGACTACTAGGAAACATAAGAAGGACCCAAAAGAACAAGATAATCCCTTGGATGCCTTAGGGTCAGGCGAGTTTCAAATATCTGACTTTGAAGGTCTAGAAGGCTTTTCCGATCAAGGGAAAGACACACCAGGGTATGATACAGGAGCCCCATCCCTTGTTCAACCCCAAGTTACACTCAATCCACCTCCAGCCTAGTTCACCTATCCCTCAATAAATGTCTCCACTATATAGGTAAGCTTCAGTTCAGCCCAAGGGCCTGAGACCCAAGATACAGGGGTAGCGCAAAACATAGCAGCAGACAAAAAGGTAGAAGAAAGTTTTGTTTCTACTCCACCACCTCACAACCCTACTCCACCAACTTCTCAGCCACCTCCCATTCCTACTCCACCACCACTTTTCCCAACTCTAACACTGACTCCACCCCCTTCTACTTCTACTTCCCCATTTCCTGTCCTAATCCCAACTCCAACACCTACTCCATCGCCATCATTCCCTTTGCCTTACTCCACCATGACCCCCCAAAGGGTAGTAAGTGCAGAAGATGTATCACCCTTCAAGACAATGCTAGAGGCCATGATAGGTCTTAATTTAGAAATGTTAATCAATTAACTAGAGCATGAAGGCTAGGACAAAGAAGGAGAAGGTAGAACAACTGAAGAAGATAAGGCAGAAGAAGAAAAGGGAGAAGGAGAAATACAAGAAGGGATGGATGAAGGAGAAGATGAACAAGGAAAGGAACAGGAGATAGAGGCGGAGGAAGGAGAGACCTCAGGATCTCAAAACTTAGTGCCTATCCTCCATGTAGCCCCATATAAGCCATTGAAAACATCTAGTAAACCTACTTGGTTTACCAAAGAAATCTAGCTTAAGAGAAGAACTTATACATATGAGATAGAAGGGGAAGAAACGAGTGTGGCATCTGTAGGGAAAGCCTTACAAAAAATGGAAATCAATGTGCCCACAAGGATAGTATCCTATGTAACTCAAGACACTAGAGGTCACTGGAAGGCATAGATAGAAATCCCTCCCATGAGCACTTCTCAAACATCAACCACTTCAGAAGATTACACATTCAAGGAGGTATATTTGGGAGAACCTACTAGAGAAGGGAGCAAGACACTAGCAGCCTTAGGGATTAAGCATGCTCTAGGGTTCATGAGTAAAGATGAAGAAACCATAAAATCATTGACAGAATAGAACAAAGCCTTAAAGAGGTACATTCACAAGGTGGTAGGTCCCATTGACCCAAATTTCCTGGAGGCTTCATTAAAGGCTATGTTAGACAAAACGGCTACACTAGATTTACCAATAGGATTGACTCCTTCCTTCATCTAAGCAAGTGCAAATTGGAGGAATGACTTTGAGCAATATGGAGAGAAAGTTATCAAGTTGGTATTTAGGCCATACATAAATATCTTGGTTGAGGCTAATTTTTTGATTGATCTAGTGGAGAATGAGGGTGGTCTAGATTCTAAAATAAGTAAATGGCAAGCCTCCTTTTGAGACTTGGAAGTGATCCAGAAACAACATTTCCATATTCTAGTCAAAATATATTAGGGGGAGGAAAGAGACAAATTTAAGGAATGGATCAAGAGAAAATCCAAGACAATCAAGGTCTAAAACTGGTATGTGGCCTCCATAGTAGAAAAGCATGAGGAAGTCATAGAGTGGATAAAAGAGATGGATGTCTTTTTATAGGGATTGGCCTCAACTTATATAGGGACCAAGACAAACTTACCCTACGAACATCAAAGGAAATGGTTCAACAATTAAGTGATATTCTAGCAGGTGTTAGCACCAAGGAGGCCTTACACCAGATGTTCTATTTGAAAGAATAAATGGAGAGAATTTATGAACACAAAGAATAGATCAAGTTCTTCACTTTTGAATTGACTATCTTCAGAGAGAAGAAAGAATGAATGGTCACCAAGGTGAAGAGGAAAGATATCAACTATGAAGAGGTCTAGGAGATAGTGCATAGGCTTAGATAGCCCATCTAGAGGTCTTTCCTGACTAAAACCACAAAGTCCACTCAGCAAGTTGGCAGGACAATTTTCACACTTAACCATTTTCTCCCAAGGCAAATTCAGCCTTTCGGCCCTGCAATTTTTTGGCCTTTCAGCCCTCCAGTTCTTTCGGCCTTTCAGCCTTCCAAGCTCTTTGGCCTTTTTGGCCTCCCAAATATTTCATCCTTTCAGCCTCTAACAAGTCCAAACTTCAAACTCCTTTGAATTATTTTTTAAAAAACTTAAAATTTTTGGGGCACTAAAATTTTTAGAGTAGAGGTCGGGGTCCAAAAATCTAGGTGTTTCCAGCGAGATCACATTTTTGCACACTTGTTAAACTCTAGATAATATTTATGGTTAACTTGAGTTCATTTTGGAGGGACTAAGGGTCCCCTATCAGTCCCCACCACCAAAGAAGCCTCCAGATGAAGATTCCAAGAAGAACTCCAAGAATCAAGAAGAAGACTCCAAGTTCTTAGAAGAAACCCACCTTCTTTTCTCTTTCTCTTCTTGGCGATTTTGACCTTCCTTGCATGGGAAAACTAATTGTAAATGGATTCAAGAATCCATGCAAGTTATCTAGTATTAGTTAATAGTAGTTTCCTTTCAACAAAGTTTTAGTTTTACCTTATATTCATTGATTTAGACTCTCTGATGCCCTAATTTCATAATTTAGAGTAGTAGATCAGAAGCTCTACATATTGTAATCACAAATAAATGTAAAGGGGTGAATTCTTATTACAATAAAGATCTACATTTGGTGCTTCATCTATGGTGTGTGAATTGCTGCTACATATGATAAATTGTTAAATGTATGCTTGCATTATTCATTATTTTCAGAGAGCCTGTTGTTTATTGTGCTTTGAATTCGCGTTTCTTTAGTTGGAGTTTGTTGTTGTTTTCTTACCTTGCTATGATGAATGCATGGAAGAGATCATCTTTGGGCTTAACGATAAATTTTCCTCATGGGTTTACAATGGTTTATGTCTGTAGGATTTCATTTTCAATCATTTGTTTTATATCTTGTTACTCTACTTTCTACTACATCCGGTCTTCAATTCTGAAAATCAACATCTTGGAAAATACAAAATTGCATTTTATTTACAACACCCATATATTTTAAAATGGAAAATACCAAAAAGAACTAAAGTGTTTTGCAGTTTGATGTCTTGAACATACCAGCAAAGGCCTCCTTGTGAACATTCACATTTATCTTCAACTCAGTAACCAAGTAGGTTATGACCCAACCCCGGAGAACCTTGGGAATAACTCTGTTATTATTTCAAGAGAGGAAATCAAATCCTGAGATCCTAGCAAGTTGGCTTGTGTCAAAACAATGCTCAAAAAAAGTGGCACTAGAAGGAGGGCCTCAAGACTGAAAAGATAGATAACATTAGATCTTTCTCTTCAAAGAGATTCAAGCAAGTGCTTAGATCATCTCCAAAGAGAGGCAAGTTCCTTGAACTCACCCACCATCGTAGAGCTCACAGTGACAAAGGAAAGATCAAATAGAAATATTCTCACCACCTTACCAAGTCCCAGAATTCTCTTAGACAATAGTCACATATCGCTGCCCCAACTATCATAGCAACCATAGACCAAAATTAGAATGTGCAAAATCAGAATTTGCAACAACCTAGTTTGATGGCATTTTTTGCCAATGCAACAAGATCACCTTTAAATTTTGTTGGGAAGCTCCATGAGTTACCCAAAAATCTGAAGAATTTTTGCACATAATTCATATATGGTGAATCAAGAACAACAGAAGAGCACATCTGTGCCTTCAAAGAAATTTGTAATTGTAAAGAGATTGCCCACCAAGATGTTGTTTTTCGTCTATTCTAATACACTCTGGGAGAGTTCACATACAATTGGTACCTGAACTTGCCACAAGGGTCTATCTCCGCATGGAACAAATTTGAAACCAAATTCCTCAATCAATTCAAGTTGTATGTGGACCCCGCTATGACACATCACCAGTTCATTACCACAAGGAAAGATCCTAACGAGTCCATCGCTATGTTTAACCATCATTTTCACAAAATGCATCAAATTCTGGAAGCACCTTACATGATACCAAATGAAGCTATCATACAAGTGTACCTAAAATCTTTGGATCCTTTCACCTCAATCTTTCTAAGAAGGCTTCCCATGGTAGATAGAGATACGATGGAAAAAGTGTACAATGAAGCCATCATATTTACCCAGCAAATGGACCCACAAGAAGGAAGCTATGCAATAGTACCTACCATGAGTAACCTTGCTGTCCCACATCCATTTGCAGCAATTAATCAAGTTCCAGCCACTCATGCACCTATGTTTAATCCCATTCCATCATAACCATTTGCAGCTGTACCCCCATCTATTACTTATCTGAGCTACAAAGCTCATAAAGCAGTGTTTGTAGAGAAGAGAACTATACCCCAAGAAGAGCCTGATACTCTCATGGCCTCTGAGCTAGAGGTTGTGAAGAAGACCTTATCACAACTCACCAATGAGCTCACACAGATGAAGTTGAATCCATCCCAGAACCAAGGTGGCTACCAATGAACACCTGTTGGTCTGAATACATATCCTCAGAATCCAAGCCAAAATTTCAATACATACAACAACAACACATGGGAGAAACCGTTTGGGAAGCAAAGGCCAAACAGGCCATGGAACACTAGACCTAAAAACGACAGCATCCCGACAGACAATGCTAACACCTATGAAGCATCAGAGGCTAATTTTTTTGAGGCTCCAAATCCCCACCAGGGAAATGATGGGTATGGAAACAGTTCCCATGATCACTACATCCAAAATCTAGAGGATCTCCCAGTGCAATTTAATGCCATGAAGTTTGATTCTTATGAGTCTGGAAAGGAGGAAGGCTCAGATGCCTTTATAGGAGAAGAGGAGTTTGTGTTCCCCTTTCAAAGAGAGAATGAACCTGAATACTTTGAAGTACATGCCTTCCAAAATGATCAAAAAAACTCGTATAACCTTCGGAGTAGAAAGGAACCTCTCACCAAAGGTATACCTCCAGCCAAACAACTAACCCGACCAGAGCCCCAGGCTAGTAACAACCCCATGCCTCCTAAAGGTCTGAATACTCCCACACCCCTTACATCAAGCACATACATTGGCTACAAAGGTGTAGCCTGGTCAAATGATAAGTATAGTGTAGTTGATGAACTAAATAAAACTAAAGTGAACATATCTATGTTCAAATTACTGCAAGGTTTCCCATCCCAGAAGGAAGCCCTTCTAAAATCTCTGGATCATTCAAATCCTGGTCCATCAGCCAATAGTACAAGGACACCTATATCTAATATACACATGTCTGAGGCTTTCCCTTCCATGTACAAAGATAGGATGGAGGTCTCGTCATTCTTACTCAATTTACAAATTTTTGGAAATAACCTACACAATTGCCTGATTGATTTAGGAGCTTCGTGCAACATCATGCCTCTGTCAATTTGCCAAAAGTTGGGGATGCCATCCCAAGTAACAAACTGAGTGGTCATACAACTAGATAAGACCAAGGTCAAGGTGATTGATCTGCTCAAATATGTCCACGTCCAATTGGTGGCAGATCCGAGGATACAAGAACACACAAACGTGCATATAGTAGACATACCTGAAACTTATAGGATGTTGTTAAGTTGAGAATGGACCAAGTGCTTAAGAGGGTGGCTCTCCATGGATTTTACCCAGTTATGGATACCATGGAGAGGTTTGAACAACCAAATCAAGATAGATGCAAAGCCTAAACTGAAAAGGATAATCACTGAGTACAATACCCTGAATGAAGTCTTATTCGCCCAGACCAATTTGGGCACTTATCGGATGGACGACATCCTCATGTTCCAAATCTGAGAAGGCAAAGAGTCAGACGACAGTCCCATTCAAGGTCTCCTTGAGTTAAATATTGGTGATGACATCTTCCAAAGTTTCATCAATAGCACAACAGCTATTTTACGGCATCTAGGACAAGATGTAGACCCTAATATCTTGCTACTACCAGGGTACTGCCGACTACACCATGCTAGCCATTTTGAGTTCACATGCCCTAGTTCCTAGGAAGCACTATCATGGGTATTGACTCAGATCACCCTATCAAGTAAGTTGTCAGAAACCCCGACAATAAAAGAGGATATCCTCAAGATCAAAGACAAGAGTAACACCTTGCCAAAGATAGACAGCCCAGTCAATACAATCACTCCAAATAAAAAATGGGATAGCTGGTCAGGCTTCAATGATAGAATTCCTTCCCTAAATGTACTTAGTGACTAGAGTACCTTGGATGATGGAGTGTGTCCCCCTTACAAAGTAATGAAAGAAGACACAGGCAGTGAAGGTGTTGAATTCCGCTAACCCAAACATACCCAAAATTCTGGGAGAGTTAACTTCTTCCAACAGTGATGGGGGGAGAAGGAAAAAACTCAAGACCAAGGACATTCCTAGGAAGAATCCTACAAATTCAAGCCCCACTAAGCAACCCCACATATTGAAACTACGCTTCGACAATTCCAAGTGTAAACAAGGAGCAGGTGCGGGAATCAAACTAGTAAACCCAAGAGGTAAGTCTTTCTATGCCGCTCATAGGTTACAATTTATGTACACTAACAATATTGTAGAGTATGAAGTGTTGGTCCACAGACTTTTCCTAGACCAAAAAAAGGGAACAAAAATCCTGACGGTGGAAGGGGACTCACAATTGATCGTCAAGTAAGTCTGTAGTCAATATACTTGCAACAATAAAAGGCTCTCAGCTTACCAGAATAGAGCATGGTACCTAATCAATGAATTCAAATATTTGAACATCAAAACCATCCCAAGGAGAAAAAATGTTGTTGCTGATGCCCTAGCTGTATTGGCCAGTTCATTACATCCAATGGATAAATCCCAGATAAATAAATTCTTAGTTGAGCTCATCACAGCCCTGGCCATTCCAGACAATGTCACTAATTTTCAAGTCTTCCAAGATGATCAACACATCTTGGAGTTTATCATGTGTGTCAGTGTGTTTGAAAAATAGATAATAGACAAGGAGAAGAAAGGTGAAGAATAAATTAAACCTGAAGATCCTAAAAATCAAGGTGTAATAAATCTAAGGACCAACACCATACCCAAAGGAATGGTAGAACTAGAGAGGATTTTTGATAGTGACAAAACCACAGTAAGGAGGCACCCAGACATAACACCTGATCGTAAAGAATGTGATACATACAACCTTGGTATAGAAGAAGAACCAAGAGAGGTCCACATCGAGAAGGTGGGAACTAAAGAAGAAAAGGAGAGAATGGTCCAACTCCTCATTGAATATAGGGATGTCACAGCCTAGAGCTATGAATAACTAAAAACATATGACACATTAGTCATAGTACACAAAATCCCTCTAAATCTGAATTCCAAGCCTTTTAGGAAGAAGAGGTACAACTAATTAGGAGGACTAGGTCCCAGAGAAGGAGAGAGAAAGACACTACTAGGAAACATCGGGAGGACCCAAAAGAACAAGATATTCCCTTGGATGCCTTAGGGTCAGATGAGTTTCAAATATCTGTCTTTGAAGGTCTAGAAGGTTTTTCCAATCAAGGGAAAGATACGCCAGGGTATGATACGGGAGCCCCATCCCTCTTTCAACCCCAAGTGACCCTCACTCCACCTCCAGCAAAGTTCAGTTATCCCTTAGTAAATGTTTCCACTACAAAGGTAAGCTCCAGTTCAGGCTAAGGGCCTGAGACCCAAGATACGGGGGTAGTGTAGAACAAAGCAGCAGACAATGTGGTAGAAGAAAGTTTTATTTCTACTCCACCACCTCACAACCCTACTTTACCAACTTCTCAACTACCTCCGATTCCTACTCCACCACCACTGTTCCCAACTCTAACACCAACTCCACCCCCTTCTACTTCTACTTCCCCATTTTCCATCCTAATCCCAACTCCAACACCTACTCCACCACCATCATTCCCTTTGCCTTGCTCCACCCCAACCCCCAAAGGGTAGTAAGTGCAGAAGATGTATTACCCTTCCAGACCATGTTGGAGGCCATGACTGGTCTTAATTTAGAAATGCTAATCAATTCTCCAGAGGATGAAGGCCAGGACAAAGAAGGAGAAGGTAGAACTGAAGAAGATAAGGTAGAATAAGAAAAGGGAGAAGGAGAAATACAAGAAGGGATGGATGAAGGAGAAGATAAACAAGGAAAGGAATAGGAGAAAGAGGCAGAGGAAGGAGAGACCTCAGGATCTCAAAACTTAGCGCCTATCCTCCATGTTGCCCTATATAAGCCAATGACTGCGTCTCGTAAGCCTACTTGGTTTACCAAAGAAATCCAGCTTAAGAGAAGAACTTATACAGTTGAGATAGAAGGGGAAGAAACAAGTGTGGCATTTGTAGGGTAAGACTTCCAAAAAATAGAAATAAATGTGCCTGCAAGGACAGTATCCTATGTAACTCAAGACACTAGAGGTCACTGGAAGGCACAGATAACAATCCCTCCCACAAGTACTTCTCAAACATCAGCCACTTCAGAATATTACACATTCAAGGAGGTGGACTTGGGTGAACCTAATAGAGAAGGGAGAAAGACACTAGCAGCCTTAGGGATTAAGCATGCTCTAGGATTCGTGATTAAAGATGAAGAAACCATAAAATCATTGACAGAATAGAATGAAGCCTTAAAGAGGTACATTCACAAAGTGATAGGTCCCATTGAATGCCAGGAGGCTTCATTACAGGCCATGTTAGACAAAAGGGCTACACCATATTTACTGGGAGGATTGACCCCTTCCTTCATCTAAGCAAGTGTAGATTGGAGGAATGACTTTGAGCAATATGGAGAGAAAGCTATCAGGTTGGTATTCAGGCCATACAGAAATATCTTGGTTGAGGCTAATTTTTTGATTGATCTAGTAGAGAATGAGGGTGGTCTAAATTATAAAATAAGTAAATGGAAAGCCGCCTTTCAAGACTCTGAAGTGATCTAGAAATAATGTTTCCAAATTCTAGTCAAAATATATGAGGGGGAGAAACTAGACAACTTCAAGGCATGCATCAAGAGAATAGCCAAGACAATCAAGGTCTACAAAAGGTATCTAGCCTCCATAGCAGGAAAGTGCAAGGAAGTCATAGAGTGGATAAAAGAGATGGATGTATTTTTTACAGGGATTCGCCTCAACTTATATAGGGACCAAAACAAACTTACCCTACAATCGTCAAAGGAAGTGGTTCAGCAATTCAGGGATATTCTAGAAGGTTTTAGCACCAAGGAGGCCTTACACCAGATGTTCTATTTGAATGAATAAATGGAGAGAATGTCCAAACATGAAGAAGAGATAAAGTTCTTCACTTCTAAATTGATTATCTTCAAAGATAAGCAAGAATGAAGGGTCACCAAGGTGAAGAGGAAAGAGATCAACTATGAAGAGGTCCAGGAGATAGTGCATAGGCTCAGAGAAACCTATCCAGAGGTCTATCATGACTAAAACCACAAAGTCCAATCAGCAAGTTGGTAGGATAATTTTCACACTTAGCCATTTTCTCCCAAGGAAAGTTCGGCCTTTTGGCCTTTCGACCATCTAGTTTTTGGCCTTTCAGCCCTCCATTTCTTTTGGCCTTTCATCCTTCCAAGTTCTTTGGATTTTTTGGCCTCCCAAATATTTTGGCCTTTTGGCCTCCGACAAGTCCAAACTTCAAACTCCTCTAAATTTTGTTTAAAACACTTAAAATTTTTGGGCCACTAAAAGTTTCAGAGTAGAGGTCAGGGTCTAAAAATCTAGGTGTTTCCAGTGAGATCACATTTTTGCACACTAGTTGAACTCCAAATTAGATTGATGGTTAACTTGAGTTAATTTTGGAGGGACTAAGGGTCCCCTATCAATCCCCACTGCCAGAGGAGCCTCCAAATGAAGATTCCAAGAAGAGCTCCGAGAATCAAGAAGAAGACTCCAAGTTCTCATAAGAAAACCACCTTCTTTTCTCTTTCTCTTCTTGGTGAGTTTGACCCTCCTTGCATGGGCAAACTGATTGTAAATGGATTCAAGAATCCATGCAAGTTATCTAGTATCAGTTAAAAGTAGTTTCCTTTCAACAAAGTTTTATTTTTAGCTTATATTCATTGGTTTAGACTCTCTGATTCCCTAATTTTGTAATTTAGAATAATAGATCAGAAGCTCTATATATTGTAATCATAAATCAATGTAAAGGGGAAAATTCTTAATATATTAAAGATCTACATTTAATGCTTCATCTGTGGTGTGTGAATTTATTCTACCTATGAGAAATTATTGAATGTATGCTTGCATTATTCATTATTTTCAAAGAGCCTCTTCTTTATTGTGCTTCAAATTGGCATTTCTTTAGTTGGAGTTTGTTGTTATTTTCTTACCTTGTTGTGATGAATGCGTGGAAGAGATCATCTTTGGGCTTAACAATAAATCTATCTCATGGGTGTGCACATCTTGGTGGCTTCACGATTTGAGATATTTTGAATATCTTGCACGAGTGAATGTACCTTCTCTCCAAACACTTGCATCTGTGGGGTAGTGAATTGTGACTTTGTCTGATTCGTGCTTTGTGGGTTTGATCTAAATATCCCCATCATTCAATTTGCAAGGAAGAGGTTACAACGGTTTATGTCCATAGGATTTCATTTTCAGTAATTTCTTTTATTTTTTGTTAGTATACTCTCTACTACATCCTGTCTTGAATTCTGAAAATCAATATTGTCCTCAATTTTAGATTCCGCAAAATTGGGGCAACCCTACAAAAAAATTTGTAAGTTAAATTCTTCAAGGTGAGTCTTTGTTTGGTTTTTCTTGGTCTTGTGTTGGGTTTTTAATCTTTATTTTCCCTTGAGTTGATGGCCCTTTGAAATACGCTCGTTTCGAACTAACTTAGACATCAAATAGAGTAGTATAACTTAAGTTATGATGTAAAAGGTGGGGTTTTTCAGGCTGACTGCATATTCTTTAAAAATTCTTAAAAGGTGGGGTTTTCGAACTCAATTGCATGAGTTCAAATTATATTTGATATATTAAATGGATTTTATAGTCTATTTTCAAATTTCAACTCATTCCGAGTTGATTTGACTATAGTTTTTAATGTTTTTATGAAATTAGCTTTAAAATAGTCTAATTTCATGTTACTTTATTAAAACACTATAGTTATATATTAAATTAATTTGAAATTAAAGACTTAAGTATTAAAGGTGTGGTTTTTATTCTTCATTGCATATCATCAATATGCAAAACACTTTTTAAAAATCACCTCTAAGTCTTTTTCTTATTAAATACGTTGTTTTTAATTGTAACTGCATATGTATTCTATGTATTTTTGAACATATGCAGTTGAATCTCTAAAGAGCACATTTAATCCTTATGAGTGTTATTTTTATATGCAATTGCATATCCAAAGCAATGTATTTAAAACTCTCCAGGTGGCTTTTTCTTAATAGAAGTCATGTTTTAAAAAGATATGTAAATGCACTCCAAAAATGCGTTTTCACTTCTTTGTTCACTATCTTTCCTAAAAGTGTCAAATTTTAAGAGCATTGCATATTTTTAAAACATATGAAAATGTGTTTTAAAATAACGTTCTTAATATTCTGTCCTATACGTCGAATATGGAAGGCTGTGCACATTGTTTATACATGCATTTGGCCAAGTAAAAGTCATCTACAACCATAGTGGTGATTTTAGAGTGATTTGTATGTCTTTACATCCCCAAAATGCATGCAAATGAAGCTAAAAAAGCGGTTTTTGGAGCTGGAAGTGCAATAATGTCATTAAAATGACTGTATTTTTAATTTTAAAGCTTATTTTTGGAGCTGGAAGTTCAAAAATGGCTCATCTATGGTATGTTTTGGGCTGTTTAAAACCTATTTTTGGCAGTTGTTGTACAAAAACAATAGATTTGAATCCATGGTTAGCTGCATTTTGGAGTGAAAAGCCCATCTAGGGCATCAAAAATGCAAAAATCATCATTTTCAGCAAGTATTGACTCCATAGCTAGCTGTGTTTTTCTCTAGAAGCTTGTCCATGGCATTTATCATTACTTTCAGCTTGTGTTTGGCATTCAACAACTTGCATTTACACATTTGCAAATCCTCCAACATTTACAGATTTGAATCTTTCAAAGTTGTTGCTATTTTTGTGCATATTATCTCTCCATGTTGCACATTTGTCATCCAATCCATCTAGACTTCAATTGGCATTGATTTCATGGAGATTGGGTCAAGTTTTATTGTCTATTTAAATCCATTTTGTTCAATCTTTGTCTAAATCTGAAAATCCTTTGGATTTATTTCAGAATTGCTCTAAATTTGGAAGGCTTGCTTTTCTTTACATTTCTCAAAGGAATGTAAGAAGTTCTTGCATTTTCTTTCTTTGTTTTTCTTGTATATGTAAATCTTCCATTTCACTTTCAGATTTATATGTTATTCCTGTCTTTCCATTTCCATCTTCTTTTTCCATTGTCTTCTAAGTTACATATGAGGATGTTATTTATCGTCATATGCAGTCGGGATTAAAAAACCCGTTCTTGGTGGTGACTTCCCAAAAGGAAGGAGAAGAGACCAAGTGTTTCTCCATATGCAAACAAGATTAAAAAAACTCACTGTTTGGCCTCATATGCAAGATGCAGCAAAAAATCCCACCTTTTCATATTCCCAATGATGAAAAGACAATTGTAAGACTTCCAACATGCAATCGGCCCATAAAAGACCACTTTTCACTTTTATATGCGTTTGTTTCTAAAAAGCCCACCATGCATATCAAACATTCAATGTATCAAGTTCAATGCTTGCTGTCCCATATGCAATCCCTCCAAAAAAGCTCACCTTTTTCATATTCCCATTTGAAAAAGAAGTGAGAATGCTTGTTGTCCCATATACTTTTGAAAATCTCATCTTCATCTTATGAGATGCAAATGATATTAAAAAACCCCACCTTCCATAAACTCAAAGCTTGTTATTCATTCATATGCAGTGCTACAAAAAAATCCTATCCTTCATCTTTCTCCCACACACTTGCAAGATGTATCAATTTTGTTCTACCCCTCAAGGATGCAAGTTCTTGTTGCAAGCTGAAGAAATATTTTCTCATGTTTTTCCCATGATGCAAGGATACAAAGCCAGAGAAACCATGCGATGAAGCTAGACAAGGAGGTGGAAAGTGTGAAATGATTCTAGGCATAGAATGCTTTAAAAACTGAAATAGAAAGACACAAAGATGCCTCTCATAATCACCACTATGATGCTGAACAATCAAGGATAGAGATTCACATTCTGGTTCAAGATGTTTTCACCCAACTAGAACACATCACTCATCAGGCGTCTTGTAGCAGTAAGAAAACTGACAGAGGATGATGCAAATAGATGTCATGTCTTGTCAGACACTTAGATGTTTTCATTATGCATTTTGTAAAAGTGTAGAAACTTTGATAGATTGCACGGAATATGTAATTGCATGTGATAGTATCACATGCAAAGTAATCTCATGTAATCATGTTGCAAGGACATTAGGTCCTGCAATATTGAATAAGTCAAACTTAGTTAGGGATAAGGATAGAACAATTCAAAGTGGTTAATGGTTTCCCCTTTCTTCTCCTCTTTTCCTATATAAAGGAGAGAGCTCATTGTAAAAATTTATCATTTGGTTTGTGCAAATAAATTATAGGCAAAACTCTTGAGTTCTGAAAACTTTGTGTTTCATTGTAAGAGAGTTAAGCATTTGAATAAAGGAATAGAGGTTGACAGACTTTGTGTTGTTATCTTAAAAATCAATGAATGTATTCTTATGTTGCATTTGTTTATCCTTGTTCAAATTTAGTAGTTTCTTTGTTTATATCATCAGAGCATCTTTAATCCAAGTTTTCTGAAGACTTTGTGCTTCAGGAGATCGGGGTTACTATAGAGAGTAGTGGCTGACACACTCCAAGAACTGAAGAATTTGGGCTTCAGTATTAGACAATAGATTTATAGAATACTTATTTTAGGTGAGGACAAGAGACTTTGAGCTCATTGTATAACTTCATCTTTAGATAAATCAACTGCTGCCTCGTTTGACTGTTCTTAAGTCAATCATCGAGTCACTGGTATTACTGTTACAAGGTGAACTATATGTGTTACAGTTTAATTCTACTTGAAGCCACCTATGGTAAGAAAGGAGCCTCCCCTATTGCTGAGAGGAGAGAGTAATCTCACATACTGCTACCTAAAACACACATTTTGCAAGTTGTAGTCTTAGTGACTTGCAAAATATTTAGCCAACAATTTTTGGTGACTCTATTGGGGATCTGAACACTATTTTGATTACAAGGTTGATAAGAAGTTCACTTAAGAATACTTTGAGCTTCTATTTGAGTTTCTCATCTCAAAGAAGCAATGGAAGACTTTATGCCTTTAATGGACACTTTGCTTCTTTATCTTTTATTGTTGATGTTTTTACAAGTTTTTGTTACCAATTTCACATTGCAATCTTCTTCTGAAAAAAGAGATAAAGATTAATCATTTATTCTATAGGAGAGAAGTAAACAAAGTTCCATCCAAGATATTTTGTAAAGGGTTTCTTCTAGGGACACAATACGCATTCGGAAGCCTCATTCTTGCGTTTGAAGTATGTTTGTGTCCTATCCATTGTAATTATTCCATCATTTTGATATTTCTTGTAGTTTTTCAAGCTTTTTACCAACGACATGTAAATGGCCCAAGGTCCTTGGGGAAATGTTGTTGGTCCACTTAATTTGGCTCTACCTCTACATGCTCTTCCTAATGGCTCACGAAAGAATTTTCCAAAGTTCTTCGGTAGTGGACAGCAACATCCTAATAAACATATTACTGCTTTTTACATTGTGTACGGTGTTCTTGGTGTTGAACATGAGGACATGTTTTTAAGGTTTTTCATGGAAACTCTTCAAGGTGTAGCTACTGATTGGTTTTATCATCTTGCGCCACAAACCATCACAAATTAGGGTTCTCTCATAGCCAAGTTTGAAGAAAGATTCAAGCCTCCTAAAGATGCTCATGCCCTATTGGCCCAAATCACCCAGCTAAAGAAGGTATCTCATGTACCTATGCGTGAATTTGTGGCTCATTTCAACAAGTTGACATGAAATATTCCAGTTGCTGCTCAGCCTACAACTACAAGTTTTAAGTGTTTCTTTGTCAATGCTCAGATTCCTAAAGTCAGTTTTCTATTGAGAAGAGAAGCTCCCGCTACTCTTGTAGCTGCACAGATATTGGCCATTGGAATTGAAGATGATCTTATTCTTGCTGGGCACATAAGAATTGAAGCAAATGGGTTTGAAGAAAGTTATCTTTCTTTCGATTCATTTTCTCCCATGACAAGGACAGATCCTGTGGTGCAGAGGTTGGAAAATGAGTTTCTTGCTCTCAAAAATAAAATAGCTCAGGGTATGTTCTTCATTCCTCACAAACATGTACAAAGAAAACCTCTTCTAAATGTTGATCATGGTTTTGTTGATGAGAATCAACAAAAGTTGGTTTTATCACCAAAGAAGCTTGCCATTGAGGCACCATCAGTGAAGGCAACAATAAAGCATTTTGAATCTAAGGAAAGTGATCTTGCTATACTCTTCCAAGAAAAGGAAGAAGACATAGTTGGCGACTCTTATTTCTAGTTCACGCAGTCTTAGAAAGCCATTGATGAAAATAAGAAAGATGCAACTCTATCTTTTGATGCTCAAGTGAACAAAGACAATCATGTCATTAGACATGAAAAGATGGACATGCATGAAGGTATCAGTCAAGCCCACACTAGTGCATCTTTGTTTCAAGATCATGAACTTGAACGAGTGTTGCATGAAAGATTTACTCCAAGACTTGACGAGGATCTTATCATGGACATCATAGGGGAATTTTGTTCAAATATTGAAGACAATTCTCTTATGTCAAAAATTTGTAACCAGCATGGTGCAGAAGGAAGCAATGAGGTAACTCATTTTGATCAGCCTGACGTGATAATGATTGATGAACCAATCACTCAAGTTGCAGTTGGAAAGAAGGTTTCAATCTTTGTTCAATCAAGGGGATGTCCCATAATACATCTTGCTTGGTTGGAGGCCAACCAAAAATTAGATGTTCCACTTGTACCTGAGCATGAAGATACAATTAAAGCAGAGACAAAGGAAGCATGTGTAGTTTAGCAGGAGCAGACTGTATCTATGGACTCATCCTGGAGCAGGAGTACATATGACTCATTTCAGGAAGGTAAGTTTGTTCATTTCTTCCAAGAGGTGTTACATCAAGCATTGACATCATTGCTCTAGCTATTCGTGTTTCATGGCTACAAAGTTGCATGTGAACATGCAAGGTACTGCAAGCTACTAAAAAAAGGTAGCTATTTTGTTGAGCCAATAAATGGTTTCATTTTTATAAAAAAAAAGGTTCAAAAGTTGGCTAGTTTTAATTAGGTAGGTTTTTCTTTATTTTCAATAAGTGCACTTGCACAGTTTTGTGTTTTGTTTTTAATTAGGTTCTTTGCGTCGGTCACATCGTCCTTTTGCTTTGTGTTTTTTATGCTTGACTCTGTAGCCCAATGGATACTAAGGAACTTGGAGATTTTGCATTCTACACTCCTCATTGCTTATAAGAGAAAACGAGGAATGTTCCCCAGTCAGAGCCAATTATTGTCCTCAATTTTAGATTCCACAAAATTGGACCAACCCTACGGAAACTTTTGTGAGTTAAATTCTTCAAGGTGATTATTTTTTTGGTTTTTCTTGGTCTTGTGTTGGGTTTTTAATCTTGATTTCCTCTCGAGTTGATAGCCCTTTGAAATATGCTCATTTCGAGCTAACTTAGACATCAAACGGAGTAGTATAACTCAAGTTATGATGTAAAAGGTGGGGTTTTTCAGGCTGACTGCATATTCTTTAAAAATCCTTAAAAGGTGTGGTTTTCGAAGTCAATTACACGAGTTCAAAGTATATTTGATATATTAAATAGATTTTATAGTTCATTTTCAAATTTCAACTCATTCCGAGTTGATTTGACTATAGTTTTTAATGTTTTTATGAAATTAGCTTTAAAATAGTCTAATTTCATGTTACTTTATTAAAACACTATAGTTATATATTAAATCGATTTGAAATTAAAGACTTAAGTATTAAAGGTGTGGTTTTTATTCTTCATTGTATATCATCAATATGCAAAACACTTTTTAAAACTCACCTCTAAGTCTTTTTCTTATTAAATACGTTGTTTTTAATTGTAACTGCATATGTATTCTATGTATTTTTGAACATATGCAGTTGAACCTCTAAAGAGCATATTTAATCCTTATGGGTGTTGTTTTTATATACAATTGCATATCCAAAACAACGTATTTAAAACTCTCCATGTGGCTTTTTCTTAATAGAAGTCATGTTTTAAAAACATATGTAAATGCACTCCAAAAGTGTGTTTTTACTTCTTTGTTCACTATCTTTCCTAAAAGTGTCAAATTTTAAGAGCATTGCATATTTTTAAAACATATGCAAATGTGTTTTAAAATAACATTTTTAATAGTCTATCCTAGACGTCGAATTTGGAAGGCTTTGCACATTATTTATACATGCATTTGGCCAAGTAAAAGTCATCTACAACCATAGTGGTGATTTTAGAGTGATTTGCATGTCTTTACATCCCCAAAATGCATGCAAATGAAGCTAAACAACCTATTTTTGGAGCTAGAAGTGCAAAAATATCATTAAAATGACTATATTTTTCTTTTTGAAGCTGGAAGTTCAAAAATGGCTCATCTATGGTATGTTTTGGGCTGTTTAAAACCCGTTTTTGGCATTTGTTGAACAAAAAATACAGACTTGAATCCATGGTTAGCTGTGTTTTGGAGTGAAAAGCCCATCTAGGGCATCTAAAATGTAGAAATCATCATTTTCAGCAAGTATTGACTCCATAGCTAGCTGCATTTTTTCTCTAGAAGCTTGTCCATGGCATTTATCATTACTTTCAACTTGTGTTTGGCATTCAACAACATGCATTTGCACATTTGCAAATCCTCCAACATTTATAGATTTGAATCTTTCAAAGTTGTTTCTATTGTTGTGCATATTATCTCTCCATGTTGCACATTTGTCATCCAATCCATCTAGACTTCAATTGGCATTGATTTCATGGAGATTGGGTCAAGTTTTATTATCTATTTAACTCCATTTTGTTCAATCTTTGTCTAAATCCGAAAATCCTTTGGATTTATTTCAGAATTGCTCTAAATTTGGAAGGCTTTCTTTTATTTGCATTTCTCAAAGGAATGTAAGAAGTTCTTGCATTTTCTTTCTTTGTTTTTCTTGTATATGTAAATCTTTCATTTCACTTTCAGATTTACCTGTTATTCTTGTCTTTCCATTTCCATCTTCTTCTTCCATTTTCTTCTAAGTTGCATATGAGGATGTCATTTATCCTCATATGCAGTCAGGATTAAAAACCCCGTTCTTGGTGGTGACTTCCCAAAATGAAGGAGAAGAGACCAAGTGCTGCTCCATATTGAAACAAGTTTAAAAAAACTCACTGTTTGGCCTCATATGCAAGATGCAACAAAAAATCCCACCTTTTCATATTCTCAATGATGAAAAGACAAATGTAAGACTTCCAACATGTAGTCAGCCCATAAAAGACCAATTTTCACTTTTATATGCATTTGTTTCTAAAAATCCCACCATGCATATCGAACATTCAATGTATCAAGTTCAATGCTTGCTGTCCCATATGCAATCCCCCCAACCTTTTTCATATTCCCATTTGAAAAAGAAGTGAGAATGCTTGTTGTCCCATATACTTTTGAAAAGCTCACCTTCATCTTATGAGATGCAAATGATATTAAAAAACCCTACCTTCCATAAACTCAACGCTTGTGATTCATTCATATGCAGTGCTATAGAAAAACCCTGTCCTTCATCTTTCTCCCACACACTTGCAAGATGTATCAAGTTTTTTCTACCCCTCAAGGATGCAAATTCTTGTTGCAAGCTGAAGAAATATTTTCTCATGTTTTTACCATGATGCAAGGATACAAAGCCAAAGCAACCACGCGATGAAGCCAAACATGGAGGTGGAAAGTGTGAAATTATTCTAGGCATAGAATGCTTTCAAAACTGAAATAGAAAGAAAAAAAAGATGCCTCCCATAATCACCACTATGATGCTGAACAATCAAGGTTAGAGATTCATGTTCTGATTCAAGATGTTTTCACCCAACCAGAACACATCACTCATCAGGTGTCTTGTAGTAGCAAGAAAACTGACAGAGGATGACGCAAATAGATGTCGTGTCTTTTCAGACACTTAGATGCTTTTATTATGCATTTTGTAAAAGTGTAAAATCTTTGACAGATTGCACGGAAATATTTAATTGCATGTGATAGTATCACATGCAAAGTAATCTCATGTAATCATGTTGCAAGGACATTAGGTCCTACAATATTGAATAAGTCAAAGTTAGTTAGGGATAAGGATAGAATAAGTCAAAGTGGTTAATGGTTTCCCCTTTCTTCTCCACTTTCATCTCTCCTCTTTTCCTATATAAAGGAGAGAGCTCATTGTAAAAATTCATCTTTTGGTTTATGCAATTAAACTATAGGCAAAACTCTTGAGTTCTAAAAACTTTGTGTTTCATTGTAAGAGAGTTAAGCATTTGAATAAAGGAATAGAGGTTGACAGACTTTGTTTTGTTGTCTTGAAAATCAATGAATGTATTCTTATGTTGCATTTGTTGAT
Organism: Thuja plicata; assembly: GCA_018584345.1. Classification (NCBI taxonomy): domain Eukaryota; kingdom Viridiplantae; phylum Streptophyta; class Pinopsida; order Cupressales; family Cupressaceae; genus Thuja; species Thuja plicata. Next base: position 3,158,268 of record MU227974.1, on the reverse strand, counting down.
CCTTTTTCAAATTGAATAGTTTCTTTTTTTATATCATCGAAGCATCTTTAATCCAAGTTTTCTGAAGACTTTGTGCTTCAGGAGATCGGGATTACTATAGAGAGTAGTGGCTGACACACTCTAAGAACTGAAGACTTTGGGCTTCAATATTGGACAATAGATTAATAGAATACTTGTTTGAGGTGAGGACAAGAGACTTTGAGCTCATTGTATCACTTCATCTTTAGATAAATCAACTACTGCCTTGTTTGATTGTTCTTAATTCAATCATCGAGTCACCGGTATTACTATTGCAAGGTGAACTATATGTGTTACAGTTCAGTTCTACTTGAAGCCACCTGTGGTAAGAAGGGAGCCTCCCCTATTGCTGAGAGGAGAGAGTAATCTCGCATACTACTTCCTAAAACACACATTTTGCAAGTTGCAGTCTTAGTGACTTGCAAAATATTTAGCCAAAAATCAACATCTTGGAAAATACAAAATTGCATTTTATTTACAACACCCATATATGTTAAAATGGAAAATACCAAAAAGAACTAAAGTGCTTTGCAGTTTGATGTCTTGAATGTACCAGGAAAGGCCTCCTTGTGAACATTCACATTTATCTTCAACTGAGTAACTAAGCACATTGTGACCCGACCCCGGACAACCTTGGGAATAACTATGTTATTCTTTCAAGAGAGGAAATCGAATCCCGAGATCCTAGCAAGTTGGCTTGTTTCAAAACAACGCTCAATAGTACCCTAGAGCGAGAGCTTGTCTAGAGAAGTGTACTGCTCCTAAGCCTTGTAATGTGTAATGTTGATGATGTGGGCTGGCATGTTTGTGTGGAATGCAGATCTAGTTATGTTCATTTTTACATATTAGAGATAGAATAGATCATCATATTTGTTGAATGTCGATATCATTATGTTTTATGAGTTTTGGTTGATATTTGTATTATGAAATTTGAAAATAAATAGAATTTACTATGGATGAATATTTTGAAATTTTTGATATATTCTTAAGGAAATTTGAGTGATTCAAGTTGTTTACCTTGCTTTGAAATTGACAAAATTGGGGTATATTTGAGTGACATTGTGTGAATTGATGAATTAGTAGAAAATAATGTACCATGTGAAAGGATTATCACAGTTGTTGTTGTGTAGTAAATTGTTGAGCATAAAATCTTAAGTACATTAATATAACTTTCTAAGAGATTGAATATTTGTGCATTGATGGATAACCTTTATTCTTATAATGTTTCTTGAATTAGAATTGCATGCCTTTAATTAACCAATAAAAAGGAAAGTTTTCTTTCAAGCTAACAATGTACGAAGTTGAAAAAATATAGTAATTGGTAGAAATATGAATTGATTTGGATATATATGTATTATGTCTGACTAGTTCATGGACCTGACCTATCTTATTGCATGAATTCATGGAACAAAAATAACTTTGATGTTAGTTGAAATTTGTTCAAGACTAATGTGTGATGTGTTTTTATCTCAACCTTTGCCACTTCCAGGAGTAAGTCAAGTCTTAAGGGGGGGGGATGTAATGCCCCTCCAACTCTAACCCAATAAGGAGATATTTCAGTAAATGAATCCTCCATCATTTCTAGTAAATTGTTATTTTGAGTATTGCCATAGACCTATACTTAGGTTGATACAAATTTCAATTTATTTAGTTTTCTTTATATCTTCTCCTTGTAAACATTTACTCGTTCATTAAAATCATAAATGTATATTTATATATACAAATATATGTATCAAAATATATAAATTTATATATATGCCTATATACATAAAGATATGTACAAATAGATATGTGTGTGTCTACATCTATATATGAATATAGTGTATGCAAGTATTTCATGCTAACTATATATGCAGATTATGACAAGTGACTTATGTGAGGAGTACTTGAGATTAAGTTAGATCATCAATTCATAATTTGTAGATGAAGGAACTAAATTCTTTTAGACACCATAGAAAATTGGTCAAAGATAATGGTTAATCTGTTGATGTGATGTCTTGCTATGAATAGTGATTTCAAGATAAAGGTAACTAATTAAGTGGTTTCAAGATTTACGGTGGTTTGAAGAGCATGATAAGGAGGAGAAAGAATGATCAAGGGTAAATAGGGTTGGTCCTCAGAATTTAAGGAGCATCTTCCAGCGGTGAGGGGGAAAGCAATGGGAAAGAATATATAAAATGTTAGAAATGCCAACCCCTATAAGGGACAGTGTGCACTAACTTTTTTTTTTTCGGGGGGGGGGGGGCATGCCGAAAGGATCAAATAAGATTTGCACAAAATGAATTTGCAGAAAAGGCTTTAAATTTTCAAAGTGATTTTGAGTGGTTGCAAAGAAAGGTTCCACACCCTTACCAGTATCCTCCTCTGTCTGTGTCACCTTCAAACAAGGTATGGATCTCTCTCAAAGAATTGTATAAAGGAAATTTTATATCAAAAACTATAAGATTGTAAATTAAGTTGTGGATAACATACAAAAAACTAGTGATAGACTTTAATTATATTTTATTCTGCTCAAAATATTGAAGAAATGATTGCATATAAAGAAATGGTTGATTCATAATACTAAAGTTTTGATTGATAATTAGTTTATGTGTCCTAGTAAATCCATTTCATTTAAGAATTTTTAATTGTCATATCTTGATACATAATTATGGTTTACATTTAATGTACATGTCTACTGAATTTGTTAGATGGTCTCAATACCACGTTCCAAATTTCACACTTCAGTGAAAGGAGTTTTAATTGATAATTAATTTATGTGTCCTAGTAAATCCATTTCATTTAAGAAGTTTTAATTGTCATGTCTTGATACATACTTATGGTTCACATTTAATGTACATATCTACTGAATTTGTTAGATGGTCTCAATCCCACGTTCCAAATTTTAGACTTCAGTGAAAAAAGGAAGAAAAATATTGGCAGAGATCACAAGTTTTGTATGAGATCTGCAATAATGGCATTCCATTTCATTACATTTGTTTGAGGCATAATGTCACATAATTGATGTGTCATGTAAAAATATTGTGGAATGATCTTATTGGCATTGGTCATAAGCCACCAATTAAGTTGTAAAGCACTATTTTATTGTACAGGCAGACACAATGTACCAAAGATTTGTTTTAAAAAGTCAATTTTTTTTCAAATTCGCAAAAACACAGTAAATTTTTTCCAATTTTTTTGTGGTGTTTTACCACAAAATTGTTAGTAATAACTGAGAGGGGGGAGGTGAATCAGTGGCCTCAAAAAACTTATCCTAAACTTAACCACCAATCAATAAACCTCAAATTATTATGTCCCTACAAGATGCATGCCATGAGATACTTATAATGATTAACTATCTATCATTTTTCCTTGTCTGTCCTTATTCTCCTTGATTACCAATAAGCAGTATAACTATTTACCAAAATACAGTAAATATCCAAAGTATATCGATAAATCCAGTGTTAACTATGTCAGATACAAAACACTAAAGAAATGAATCATACACACATAACACATAAATTTTTAACGTGAAAACCCTATTAAGGGAAAAAACCACTGGGACCAATACCCCAAATTTTCACTCTTCTAAAGTGAGCCATGTTAGGAGCCAACCCTGTTAAAGGTTACACACACACTATTAGGTGTGACCTTGTTACAGGATTTTACACATATAGGTTGTCACTTAGTATCGGGCATCTAATGTTGTCATCCTTGAATCAGCCTCTCTCTTAGACTGTCAATAGGAATCAGGCATATCCAATGCTACTTTCATGAATCAACCTTTTTGGCACTCCTTGGTATGTACCTCAATATATAGAAGACTGTTAAGTCTTTCTTTGTTAAGAGACTTGATGCTTCAATGGTTAAACTGAAAAAAAAATGACATGTTTCTAATGCAACTTGAATTGTAGATTTTCAGATCTATTTAAGTACATTACCTCTATGATCAATGTATCAATTCAATTTTTTTGTGCTCCATACTTTCTGCTTTGTGATGTTGTGTTCACTATTTGTCAGTGTCTGCAGAATTCCTTAGCTCTCATTCAGCTTGATTGATCAGTACTACATGAAGTTTCTCTTCATCAGTTTCTCTTTAGCATCCTCTTTCAATTCACTCCCCTTAATCCCCTTTTCATGTCATACAAAAAATGAATTAATCTTGTCTCTTATGTAGACATGATATTCACCATTTCTTGATTCTTGATTCTTGATTCTTGATTCTTGGCATGAAAAACAATCCAGCCAATTTGATTTAAAGCATAACTCCTAATTTTTCTCATAGTTATCTTTATGCCAACTGTATAAATCAGATTTAAATCAATTACTTAACTCTGGTCGAATAAAACAAAGAAAACAACCAGTTAAGTCTATCTTTAGCTCTTGCCAGCTAGATATTTTGTCATTTTTTGAACTCTCTGTTATGTCGGTCAACTCTTCAATTAGTCATCAGTTACAACTATCAATTTCGTCGGTGTGACTCCAGTTAGCTTTTGGATCTTTGTTCGTCGGTTATCATTGGACTTTTCTCGTCAGGCATCCTGTGGTTTTGCTTCATCCAGAAACACTATCTTCTGCTCATCGGGTATCACTGTGACTTTTCTTCTTTGCCTTTACCGATGGTGTGCACTCCGTCGGTGTTGCCTGTCACTTAGTGATTACTTGATTTTTATGCATTGTTGAAAGCATAACCTTTGTTTCATTTATTCTCTGAAGTCTTTGGCATTATGTGCATGACCGTACAGATGATATCAAGTTGACATCAATGCCAATACAAACCATTAACTGATTTAATGCCTTGCATTATCTTCAACTTAACATTATCAAACATTTAATCAGTTACATGTCATCAAAAATATGTAGATCATGAAGAACAGATACTGAAAATTTCATGAAAATTTGTTAGGTTTTTTTGTTTTTAAATTTGGTCAATAGTACATTTTGTAGGGAGCTTAGACGCGTCCCTAGTTTAATTTTATTAAGATGGAGTGGTAATATAAATCTTTAAATGCTATTATGAAGTACCTTTTTGAATGCACCATTATCATGTAAGTGACTCTAAAAGCTTTATATATAGAAGGAATGATATCATCCTTATCATTTTTGTTTGTTACATTTCATTTGAGACAGGTGCATTATACACATCTTGTCTTTTATCTTGGTTTTATCTGGTTCCAAAATAGTTGAGTCTAGGGTTTTTAGCATCATGTAATTGCTAATCTATCTAGATGATATTGCCTTATAACTTTAATTTTGACATATTTTTCCTTCATAAAGTGACTGCATTCAATGTGGTATTGCTCACAGAATTGATATTCATATCAACTAAAGCTTCATATATCAGCCAACATATAGCATTTGACATGTTATTCTTATAGGTTCATTGTCTATTATGAACTTATTGTAATTAACCCTCCTTGGCAATTTTCTTATCACTAATATGAGATTTTGTCAAATCTCTTCAAGAATAGACAAACTTTATATTTATTCATAATTCAATAGTTTAGGGTCACCGTCCATATTCATTGATTGTGCAAGTCTTAAAATAACCTGATTATTTCATATCTATCTTTATAGTAATTGATTTATTTACTAATGAAGTTTTTCTTTATTCACAACATTCACAAAGATAATTCAAGGAGCTTCCTCAACATAGTCATTTTCTTATTTAGTTTGATGGAGACATCACATAAGATGAGCCTATAAGACCATGCTATGACTTCTTTCAAGGTGTACATTAATTTTATTGATATTTTATTTTGCATGGAACACTATATTATATGTCTAAAGCATTTGTGTACTCTTGTTGTACTCCTTGAAATCCTTACGAACTATATATATATATATATATATATATAACCCTCCATGACAAGTGTTGGACATAGATCAAAGTGTAAGTTCCTATACCATAACAATAGTCTCCCAAATTAAACAATGAGAATCACTGGTAATCTCTTTTATTCTTAAAGTTTGCATAGATCTTGACAGATTACTTGGGATTTTGACCTACTCTCTCTTGAAATGATTACCACAAAATATAACCAACATCCTTCTTTGTATTCTTCCTCTTTTCTTTGCTAAACCTTGTAGGACTTTGTGGGGATCATATGCTTTGAAGGCTTTGACCATATTTCCTCTCCACTCTTAGTGGGTGTTATCCTAGAATTTTTTTGCTCTCCTTGGCTTCTTTTGAATTTTTGGGGTCTGTATTCCACTCCTAGGCCTATTATATTACTTCTTATTAGTGTGATAGAAGGTGAGTGAATTTTTTATTTTTTCCTTGCTTACTCTTTTTCATTTATTTGGTAATGGTGGATACCTTTACTACTTGGCTCAAATTATTAGGTTGTTTACACTTAGTGGTATACATCAAACACTTTTTCAAGCTGAGGACAAACTTATTCACCCTTTCTTCCTCCTCCTTTAGGTAGTGCAATGTCGCAATAGGATCATAAATTTAGCTTTTTACTTGCTCATCATCATGGTTCCATAATGCAATGAGTGAAATTCTATCATTTTCTAATCATTATGAAAATAAGATAAGTATTACTCATGAAATTTACTCTCAAATATATCTCATGTTAAATCTCTTAGATCAAATATCCTTTAATGGCTAGGTTATGGTCCCAGAAAAGGGAAGTTTCTCCTTCCAACTAATATATTTCCTTTTGAGCCTTAGTATTGCTATCCATATCAGTCATCTTGAAATGCTTGTTCATACCAATCAACCAAGCCTTTGTCGCATGTCCCCCACCTATCTCATCATATTTTGGTGGCTTCATCTTCTTCAATTATTGAATTAAGGGATTATTCTTCTCATACTCATGTCACTCTACTAGTGATAGGCTACAAAAAATATTCCTATGATCATAATTTGATAGCTCTTAATCCATTATTCATTCTTTAGTGCCCAAACAAGTGTTATGATTTATTCCTTATTCTCTTTGCTTTGATAATTCTTCCATCTAGTGCTCTTATGAGGCTATTCTAGCTTGAAATAATTGGTCTCGTCTTGAAGTTCCTCCAGCAACGTTGCTAGTGGAGGACTTACATTCCTACTAGCATGTAAGATAATTATATAATAGAATTAATTTGATCAAGATGATCAAGAATTATTATCATTATTATTATATAATAGATTTAGGCTTGAAAGGTGACTAGCTTGACAAAATTGCAACTGCAAAGAGGTTGTAGTGCATATGATATTACATTGTGGGCCCGTGCTCATCACAGCAAGGCTGGGTACAAGATAAGTGTGGCATATGTAGGTGAAGGATGAATCTCTCCAATAGTATTATAGTGCATCTCAATAGTAAAGAGAAATATGTGCATTATGCACTACATCATGACTCCCAAATATTTCTTGATCTTATGCGCCAACAAAGATAGTGGCATGTACGAGCTTATAAGCATTGGTTAACTAAGTAGAGGATCCAATGTATCACATATAACATAGTGGGTTCATTCTCCAACGCAAGGGTCATATGGGCTTAAGATATTATTTCCAAGTAATGATGGACTACCAACCTGATGGATTCTAATTTCCATCATCTATGGGCCAATGACACAGATTTTATCCACCTTGGAAAAATTATCTTCTAGAATATAATATATTGTGACCTTAGTGTTATAGACATATATCTTCTTCACAACCTTGAATGTGTTGGCATATTGACATGATTGGATGTTTTCTCCTTGATGTCAACATATCAAATGAATCAAAGGAATTAATTAGAAGATCTATTTGTTTATTGATAACTTAACTATTGCATGTTAGCTAGTGGAACGAGATGTTTAGAGGACTAGTGAGAATTAGATATCATAGATATGAGGTTACACACGTGGAAAATTGTTGAATAAGTTTAGTACTTGTTCACTCAAATTTTTAGAGGATATCATGAAGATTTGGGCATGATTCAAGGTCAAAATTGGTGACTGGCAAATAGGATGAGAGACAGTGTTGACGGGAAAATAGAAACAAGTTCAGTGTGCACAATCAAGTTATAATTCATGGATCAAACCCAGGAGTATGTTTGGTACATACTCTGGTGCCTTCAACTCAGATGGTTTATACTTTAGAGGTCTGCATGGCATATTTTTATTGTCTTAGAGACTTGTTGACAGTGTTCTTGAGGTTCGGTGAAAAAAGGCTAGAAAATCCAATAGTTGTGGTGGATTTGTGTGTTTGAGAATTTATCATGATGTTATAGGATGTTCTTGAAGTATTTCATTGATGAGTTGGTGACACAAATGGATCAAAGGATTAGATTGGTGGAAGTTTTGGTCAAAAACAATACTTTATTATTATCTTTTATCCTTGGATGACTTGGTAAATCGTGTTGCACAAGTGATAAATCATGAAATCTGGAAGATTAATGATCTTGAGGTGGTTGATATAGGTCACAGATATGATATGATGGTTAGAGACAGATTTGAAACATGATATTTAGTGCATTGATTTTAAAATATGGTGAATTAGGTTTTGTCTACCTAAGTTCTTGATATAAGACAATGAATTAGTGAAAATTCAAGGTGCAGATCGTGGATGTAGAAATTAGAGGTTTCTAGTAGTAAAATATCCTTATTTAGTGGGTATCATAAGTGTTTCAACAATGGGTTGAACAAAGATTTGCATTGTTCTACATTGGAGTTTTTTCATACATGAGGTAGATTTAATTTCACGGTTCACAAAATCTTAGATCATTGAAGTGATCGAATTGTAAGGAAGTGATCCATCCTCAGGGTTGTGGCCCGAGGCTTTTTCATTTGAGCAGTGAACCTGAATGCATGTACATTCCCCATACATTTTAATAGGTTTATACTTCTAACAAGGTATTTACTTATTGTAGGTAATCATCCCCACCGTGGTTTTTCCACTAACATAATTTCCATGACGAAAATCTTGTGTCAGATTGTGTGGATATAATTATGATTTGTGGATGCATGCATATTTAATTTTTAATTAATCATATTAGAATATAGGGTATTTAATTTTAATGTTTTTAAGTACTAAGGGCTTAAAGTTTGAGGTTTTAGGAACAACTAATTCACCCCCCCCNTCCCCCCCCCCCCCCCCCCCTTAGTTGTTCACTGCCATATTATTCACAATTGGTATCAGAGCCTGGTCCCTTGAAGGAAGCCTAACATCTTGAGGGAGATCTGATATGGTAGCTTACAATAAGGATAGTCCAAGGTTTAAAGGTACAACCTACCTCATATGGAAATTTTAGATGATCACTCATCTAAGATGCATTGGAAAATATTACTAGATTATCACAACAAACTCCTACACTCCTCCTACAAGTCTATCTACGGTTACACGAGATGAAAAAAATAAAATTGAGTATAACATTAGAAAAAATGAAATATTGATAAGTGCCCTAACAGATATAGAGTACAAAAATGTGATGATATTGGAGACTTATCATGATATATGGACAAATCTAGAAACTCTTCATGAAGGAGATGCATGTGTCAAGCAAGCCAAGTTGCAAAGCTTGAAAGGAAGGTATGAATCCCTGAGAATGTCTAAGGATGAGAACATCAAATCTTACATATTGAAGATAAATGAATTAGTATGCAACATCAGATGTACTAATGGTGTATTAGATAAAGGAGAGATCATTTCAAAGGTGCTAAAATCTATGCATCCTTCTTAGAAGAAAAAAATGTATACTACTGAAGAAATGAGAATTGTTGTTGGTGTGACAAGTGATACATTGGTTGGTAAGTTATCTACTTTTGAAATGAGTGAGTTTGGTGATTATTTACTTAGACTTGAATCATCCTTAAAGGTTACAATATTAGGAAGATACATGCATAGATCATATCAAAGTGAAGGATCTACAAGAAGAGTATCAATGTTTGAAAAGGAGATGAGAGAAATTGAAGAAGAAGAAGAGAAAGAGCTTTAGGAATTGGAAGCACTAGTTGCAAGGAGACTATCAAAATGATCTAGTAAGTACAAAGGAAAAATGCCATTTAATTCTTTTTTGTAAGAAGATAGGACAGTATGCCTCTAGATGTCTGGAGAAATTTCCTAAGTATAAGCCTAATAATTCTAGAGATGAGAAAAAGTATCGTTATGTTGTTGATGATGGAGTCATTGATGATAAATCGAATAATGTTAAGAGTGATGATGAAATTGTGTATGTGCTATTAAAGATGATGAATCTAAATCTATACATCCTATTCCTAATGATTCTTCTAGATGTGTTGTTTAGGAAAAGGCCTTAGATGCTCAAGTTATCAAAAGTGATGAATGGATTATTGATAGTGGTTTTTCTCATCATATGACCGATGACAAAGATAAATTCTTAAGCCTTGAGAGGTATTATGGTGGAAGGGTAAGATGGGGGAATAATTTTGGTGGCAAGATTAGGGGAAGATGATCTATCCCTTTATATGGTAAGACTACTACTAAATATTTGTTTTATGTCATAATTTTATCAGTGTTGGACAGTTGAAGGACAAAGGATATTTATTGCATTTCAAGGATGACAGATGCAAAATTGTACATGATTGTGGAATATATATTTCTATTGGTTCAAAACTAAAAGTTAATGTATTTCATTTGAATGGTGTTCAAAATACTTGTTTGATTGCACAAATTGATGAAATTTGGTTATATAATAAAAGGTTATGTCATGTGAATTTTTACAATATTGCAACATTGAATTCCAAGCATGTTGTTAGAGATCTACCTAAAGTGAAGTAGCCTATCAATTCTACTTGCCAGGAGTGTTAATAAGGTAAGAAAAAAAGATCTACTTTCAGATCTCAAGTTGAAAATTCTAATGGTTTGCTTGATCTAGTAGATATTGATTTGTGTGGACCAAGAAAGATAAGGAATATTCAAGGTGATAGATATTTTATGCTACTTATAGATGACTTCTATAGAATGGTTTGGGTTACCTTCATGAAAGGAAAAGTATGAAGAGCTTGATAAGTTCAAGATCTTTAATAATTTTTTTAAGACTTAGATAGGATTAAAAGTGAAGTGTCTAAGATCAGAGAGAGGTGGTGTGTTGTTTAGGAAAAGGCCTTAGATGCTCAAGTTATCAAAAGTGATGAATGGATTATTGATAGTGGTTTTTCTCATCATATGACTGATGACAAGGATAAATTCTTAAGCCTTGAGAGGTATTATGGTGGAAGGGTAAGATGGGGGAATAATTTTGGTGGCAAGATCAGGGGAAGATGATCTATCCCTTTATATGGTAAGACTACTACTAAATATTTTTTGTATGTAGAAGGATTAAAGCATAATTTTATCAGTGTTGGACAGTTGAAGGACAAAGGATATTTATTGCATTTCAAGGATGACAGATGAAAAATTGTGTATGATTGTGGAATAGATATTTCTATTGGTTCAAAACTAAAAGTTAATGTATTTCATTTGAATGGTGTTCAGAAGACTTGTTTGATTGGACAAATTGATGAAATTTGGTTATAGAATAAAAGGTTATGTCATGTGAATTTTTACAATATTGCAACATTGAAGTCCAAGCATGTTGTTAGAGATCTACCTAAAGTGAAGTAGCCTATCAATTCTACTTGCAAGGAGTGTTAATAAGGTAAGAAAACAAGATCTACTTTCAGATCTAAAGTTTAAAATTCTAATGGTTTGCTTGATCTAGTAGATATTGATTTGTGTGGACCGAGAAAGATAAGGAGTATTCAAGGTGATAGATATTGTATGCTACTTATAGATGAATAATATAGAATGGTTTGGATTACCTTCGTGAAAGGAAAAGTATGAAGAGCTTGATAAGTTCAAGATCTTTAATAATTTTGTTGAGACTTACATAGGATTAAAAGTGAAGTGTCTAAGATCAGAGAGAGGTGGTGAATTTACATCTAGTTATTTCAACTCCTTTTTTTAAAGACATGGAAATAAGAGGTAGTTCTCAACCCCATGGACACCACAAAAAATGGAGTTGTCAAAAGAAAGAACAGGTCAATTCTTGAAACTACAAGAACCATGATGAGCACTACAGCTTACACTCTTAATCAAGTACAAATAAAAAGAGTTACAAGTAAGACACCCTATGAAATATAGGTTGGAAATATTCCTACTATTAAGTACTTTAGAATCTTTGCCAATAAATGTTGTATCAAGAGAGATGAGGACATTGGAAAATTTGATGATAGATGTGATGAAGGCATATTTCTTGGATACTCTACTAAGATTAAGGCCTATAGATGTTACAATAAAAGGTTGAAGAGAATAGTAGAGAGTGCAAGTGTAAAAGTGGATGAATTCATTGCAAGTCTATCTAGATCAGGTGGATTTGGTTCAAATGGTCAAAATACCAACACAATTCAAAGAGATCAACAAAAGGAACATAGCAAAATCCAAGGAGGTATGGTGATTCAAATTGATGAAGCATATACTAGTGAAGAAGATGTAGGACAAAAGGTTGAAGTAAGACAAGAAAACACTAAGGTATGTCAGATTAAATCATTCTAAAGAAAAAAAAAATTGGATATAGAACTAAAGGTGTTCAAATAAGAAGGAGAATTTTTGAAGAACAAGTATGCCTAATTTTATAATTTCAGCCAAAGGATGTCAAAGAAGATTCTAAGGATGAAAATTGGTACATGGAAATGAAAAAAGAGTAGACACAAATTGAGAAAAACAATACTTGGATTCTTGTTCTCAGACCTATAGATAAAAATGTTATTGGCACTAAATGGGTATTTAAAAATAAGCTAAATGTATATGGAAAGGTGGTGAGAAATAAATTAAGATTGGTTTGTAAAGGCTATACACAAATGGAAGGTATTGATTATGGAGAAACCTTTGCACCGATAATAAGATTGGAAGTGGTAAGGATATTTCTTGCATATGCTTCTCATAAGAACTTCAAGGTATATCAAATGGATGTAAAATATATTTTCTTGAATGGACAATTGAAAGAAGAGGTATACAATGAACAACCAAGTGGATTCCAGCTAACTGGTCAACCAGACATGGTATGTGTTGCCCAATTTTCCTATCCTATGCATTCTGACCTTTCTGTGTTTTCCCGCCAAAATGGCCAAGGTCCTCCGTTTTTCAAAAATTCAAAAGATATGTCGAATCGCCCAATCGCTTTTTAAAATATGTTCAAAGTTTAAGTTGCGCGACTGAGCGACGAGCTGCCAATCGCGCTCATCGCTCAGTCGCTACCTTTTCCTGCATAGGTCTCATCCCCTCCCGAGTGAGTGACGAGCTCAGCAGTAAGTGTAGTCGCACAGTCGCACTGATGTTTTTCAAAAGGTAGTGCGTGAGTTGGCGACGAGTTGTTTCAGGAGGTCATCGTGCAATCGCGATGTCTTTAAAGATTAATGTTGCAAGCCCGCGACCGAGCGACCGAGCTAAGGGGTAATGTCATCGTGCACTCGCAGGTGTTTTAAGAAGATATGATGCTGGCTTGCGAGTGAGCGACGAGCTCGAATGGTAATGCATCGCTCAGTCGCTGCAGTTGTCGGATGAAACAGAAAGGGGTTGCGACTGCGCGATCGAGGAGGAAGGTTTCTCGTCGCTCAGTCGCTGAGAAGAAAAGGGTAAAGTGAGGGCGATCCATGACTGCGCGACCAAAGAAAATGCGCTCGTCGCTCGGTCGCCGAGAAAAACACATGGAAGAAAAATAGGCTGCGAGTGCGCGACGAGCAAGAATGTGTGCTCAGTCGCTCACTCGCTGAGCGATAAAGATAAAGGCCAAGACACCTGCGAGTGCGTGACGAGCTAGATAAAGGTTATTGTCGCTCAGTCGCCGATAGAAAGTTGAGAAGAATGTAGTTCACGACTGAGTGACAAATAAAGAAATGAACCCATCACGCACTCGCTGTCAGAACCGGATAAAGTAAAAAGAGCCTGCGACTATGCGACCGAAGGAAATGAAAGAGATGTCGCTCAGTCGTCCAGCAGAAAAGATAAAAGGAGTATTGGCTCGCGACTGCACGACCAAGGGAGATGGCTTCTCGTCGCCCATTCGCCGACGTTCCAAAGTAAAATAAAAGGACCTCGCGAGTGCGCGACCACAGAAAAGATAATGAGGAAATGAGCTCGTCGCTTAGTCGCTCGAAATCCAAAAGGAAGAGAGCATGGCTCACGACTGTGTGAGGATGATGCAGATGAGGTTGTCGAGGGTCAAGGACTTCCAGAATGTTACAGAGAGACTTCCAGGATGAGCCAGAGGCATGGAAAAAGATGCAGAGCCCACGTAGAAGTTATTGCTCAGGTGCAGTTGGCGAGAAGTTGGTCGGGGTCGAGGACTCATTGATGAGTGATCAAGCGGCGGCCGTCAAGGGTCATTTATTGTCCTGGACAAATTCATGAGTTGGTAAGCATTCATGGCAGGGTCTACTTGTAGAATTGAACTGATGAGTCCAAGTTGCTTGTTCGACAGGCATGGTCAAGTACAAGGGTGGCACGATAAGTCTGATCTGATCGATTCACCAGCATGGCACATTTTTAACCAGATTAGATTTTGTGCTAGGGAGATTATTATATTGTAAAATCTATAACCCTAGCTAGGTTTTGGACTCCTGCCTGCGTGCAGGTGGTATAAAGAGTTTTTGAGAGCCTTAGTGCTCAGATTTGGCAATTGTAAAGAGATTTTTCTCTCTTGAAGACCAGTTCGTGGCAATTTTTCTGCCCTTGTGGTTTCCTGCACTTGTATTTCCCATTGATGATTAAGATATCCTTGAGGACTTGTGATATCTGTTCTATCCCTGTCTTCACTATCCTGATCATCTCTTATTGGATGGAAGTTTATGAATGTTGTTAATGGATTTGGGGTTCTCAATCCCTCTCATCTTTTGTAATTCTGTGTGTCACTGTGTTTGATCTGATTTAGATGTTTTGTGGGTATATTTCAGCCCCTAGCAGTCTTGTCTCATTCCTACACCTAATTACAGAAATGGATGTTTGCTTGCAGGTCATA
>MU227974.1:3095681-3138116 GCA_018584345.1 Thuja plicata | reverse complement strand
AACCTGGAGGTCTCATCTCGGTTAGCATAAGGTCCCACAACCTTGAGATGATTCCCATGTTATACTGGATTATCAAGACCAAGAGAGATTGAGATCAGAGGCGCAAATTCAGTGTATAACAGTATGTTTATTGAATAAGGCCCTATATGGACTAAAACAAGCTCTTAGAGCTTGGTACATAATATTGGATTAGTCTCTACTTAAGCTTGGTTTCAACAAAGGTAATGCTAGTAGTAATTTGTATTTCAAGATTATATAATGAGAAAATTCTAATTATTGAAATCTTTGTTGATGACATTGTCTTTGGAGGTAATGATAAGTTAAGTCAAGAGTTTGCCTTAGAGATGCAAAATGAATTTGAGATGTTCCTGATAGGGGGAAATGAAATTTTTCTTGGGATTAAAATTTTTTCAATCAAATAAAGGACCATTTCTGTCACAGGCCAACTATGTAAAGGAGTTACTAAAGAAATTTAGTTTTGATAACTTAAAACCAGTCGGTACACCTATGGTGATCAGATGCAAACTTACAGAGTATGATGAAACTCCAAAGGTAAATCAGTCTAGGTATATATCAGTGGTTGGTCGCTTGTTGTATCTAACTCATAACAAACCAAACATAATGAATGCAATGTGTGTATTTGTGAGATTTCAAGAAGAGCCAAAGAGAAATCATGAGATTGCAGTGAACAAGATCTTCAGGTATTTGAAAGGGACAATTGACCTTGGGATATGGTATTCTAAAGGATAATATTTTACCTTATGTGCATATGCAGATGTAGATTGGGTTTGAGACATCGATGATAGAAAAAAAATAAGTGGTGGAGCATTTTTTTTGGGTGGTAGGTTGGTCTCTTGGATGAGTAAGAAGCAAGATTGTGCTTCACAATCTATGGCTAAGGCAGAGTATGTTGTTGTTGCTATAAATTATACATAGGAAGTATGGACGAAACAAATTTTGTCTAATATTCGAGTTGTCTTTGATGAACCTATTATTATTTATTTTTATAACTCAAGTTCTATAAACACTTTAAATAATATGGTGGAGCACTCAAAGACAAAATATATCTCAATCAAGTTCCATTTCTTAAGGGAGAAGGTAAATGAAAAAGAAGTAAGGTTGTAATACATACCTACCAAAGAATAGATTGTTGATATCTTCACCAAACCCTTTCTTAAGGAGACATTTGAATATCTCATAGGCAAGATAGGGGTCATTGCCCCTCCTTCACAAAACCAAGATACAAAAAGAATGCATCAATCCAAAGGACTTCATGGAAATATCATTCAAGTTGGATTGATGTATGGAGGCTTCTTCTCAGTGGGAGTAGTAAGAATGGTAAATAAATTGGTTAGATCTGAAATTAAGTGATTGTAGAAGAGCTACAAGAAATTTTAGAAGAGATAATGTAGAAATCAGTAAGTTAAGATGTTTGATCAGCAGTTGGATGTGTTCAACGGATCATAGATGTGTGTGAAAGACGAAAAGATGGGCTTGACAAAGTAGCAGAATCAGAGAAGGAAAAGGAAGAAAACATTGATATGACAAATAAATTTGTATAAGAGTATATGATACACATTTTATATTGATGTCAAAGGAGGAGAGTGAGAAGATATGAAAAAGAAGCATATGTGAAATCAATAAAGATCATATCAGAAGAGTTTGGAGATAACAAAGAGAAGATTAGATGAGAGAAGCAAGTTCATATATACTTGCACATAATAAAAAATGATGGAGAGAAGAGAATATAATCATATTAGAACCAAAGGAATCTTGCTTCTAGGGGGAGCAGAGAACAGTTAGAAAGACTCTGAAGGATAATGATGAATTTTGGATATTGATGTTGATTATCTTTCTAGGAGTGAGATTGTTGGTTTCTAATTGGATTAATTATTTTTTACACCATATGTTGCCATCAATGTCAAAGGGGGAGATTGTTGGAATATTATCATGATTGGATGTGTTTTCATTGATGTCAACATATCAGATAAACCATAGGAATTGATCAGAAGATCTAACTGTTTGTTGTTAACTTAACTGTTACAGGTTAGCGAGTGGAACTGGATGTTCAGAGGTCTGATGAGAATAAGATATTATAGATATGAGGTTGTGCATGTGGTAAACTGTTGAATAAGGTCATTACTTATTTCACTCCAAGTTTTAGAGGATATCATGAAGATTTAGGCATGAATCAAGGTCATAATTTGCAACTGGCAGACAAGGTGATAGATAGTGTTAACAGGAATATAGAAAGATATTTGGTGTGCACAATCAATTGAGAATTTCATGGAGAAAACCCAGGAGTATGTTGAGGACATACTTAGGTGTCTTCAACTCAGAGGGTTTTTACTTCAGAGGTATGCATGGAATATTTGTATTATCTAAGAGACTTGTTAACACTGTTCTTTAGGTTCGGTGAAAAAGGACTGGAAAATCTAATGGCTGAGGTGGATTTGTGTGTTTGAGTGTTCATCATGATGCTATAGGATTTTATTGAAGTATGTTCATAATGATTTGGTAATACACATGGATCAAAAGGATCATATTGGTGGAATATTTTGTCAAAAATAATACTTTTATTATTATCTTTTGTTCTTGGAAAACTTAGTTGGTAAATCATGTTGTGAAAGTGTTAAATCATGAAATCTAGAAGATTTATGATCTTGAGGTGGTTGATATAGGTCGTGGCTATGATTTCACAGTTAGAGATGTATTTGAAACATGAGATTTGGCGTGTTGACTTGAAAATATGGTGAATTAGGTTTTTGACCTAAGTTCTTGATATAAGATGACAAATTAGGGAAAATTAAAGGTGTGGAACATGGATGCTGAAGTTAGAGGTTTCTATCAGAGTAAGAGCCTGATTTAGTGGGGATTAGATGTGTTTCAACAAGGGGTTAAACAAAGATATGCATTGTGCTACATTGGAATTGTATCAAACATGAGGTAGATGTCATTTCACGGTTCACAAAATCTTAGATCATTGTAGTGATTGAATTGTAAGGCAGTGAACCTTCCACAGGGTTGTAGCTTGAGGATTTTTCATTTAAGAAATGAGCTCTAGGAAATGAGCTTGAATGCATGTGCATTCCTCATACATTGTAATAGGTTTATACTTCTAACAAGGTATTTACTTAATGTGGGTAATCATCCCCACCGTGGT
The DNA here is from genome assembly GCA_018584345.1 of Thuja plicata. NCBI lineage: Eukaryota > Viridiplantae > Streptophyta > Pinopsida > Cupressales > Cupressaceae > Thuja > Thuja plicata. The sequence goes on along the minus strand of MU227974.1, from coordinate 3,134,953 downwards.
TTTTCCCCTAATAGGGTTTCCAGAATAAAAATCATGTGTCAGATCATGTGGATGTGATTCCAATTTGTGGATGCATTCTTATTTCATTTCAATTCATCATATCAGAATATAGGGTATTTAAGTTTAAGGTTTTTAAGGACTAAGGGCTTGAAGTTTGAGGTTTTAGGAACAACTAATTCACCCCTTCTCACCCACTCTTAGTTTTTCACTTCCATATTGTCAAAAAATGCACATGATATTGGTCACCCCTATGCTATAGATGGTTGCTAGTCTACCCTCTAATATATCAGTTAGCTCCAGTTAGTGCTACCTATGCAGTAAGCTAACTACCTGTGTAACCATTCACATACCATATCCAAGGTAGCTCTTATAAATATTCACCTCTATGAACCAAGTGAAGGTTGGATAATCCCTTGAAGTAATCAAAAATTTGATCATTGGCACAGTCTAATGACTCCCTGACACTTCTATAGAATAATTTTGCAGGATCACTCTTGAGTTATCTCTAGTCCAAGGTTTTCTAAAAGTCTAAGTAGTAATGGAATCATCTACACAAGTCATCCCAAATGGAAAGTGAAGATTAGGAGTAATTAATCATCACATGCCAAAGTTGGACTACATTGAGTGAGAGTAGAATCAACTAATCACTTGCGTCTGAAGAGATTTGGTAGTTTACCTTATGTTTCCCTATGTAGCTGGGAATAGGTATACATCCCTATATTGGTTTAATTTATACTTATTTCAAGTGATAGTTTAATCATGTGGATAATAGCATGTAATATGAAATTGGTCTAATGAATCCTTATTTTTATACCTTGTGGATTCTTCCTAATTTATTAGCAAGTAGAGTTTGGTTGTTGGGGTTGTTTTATTAGAGTTTTAATTCTTTTAATTAGAATGTTGAAGGCTAGGTCTTATTTTGGGATAGAGAGGATGATTTCCTTTCTTGAATAATTAATATTGCTACTCTATTTTTTTTCATAATAATTAGCTTAAATTCATTGGCAAGTTATTAGATTCTAAGTAATCTTGTCAAAGGACATGCAAAGTAACAAACAAATTGGATACTTCTTTGTCTCTTATACAAGTAAAGAAACATTATGAGAAAGATGTTTTGGTCAATATTTCACAAGTATTTAGGTGGTAATGATAGAATAGGTTGACAGATTTTATAATATAAGGGAAATATATATATGCAACCCAAGGAATATAAGTTGCCAACTAATTACAAGTGTAGCAAATTTCAAATGCAAATGGAATTGTAGATGGGTAAAAGATCCCTCCATTAGTAATGATGTAAAGTTACTAAAGCTCTTTCTTATAAAATAAAGTTGAACTAGAATCTCATAAGGATATGGATTGTTGCAACAACTTACAATTATGAGTAAGGTTTTTTCAATTGACTATGATTTACATGCATAAAATGTTATAGCAGCTAAACACACACCTTGACATCCAAGTCCAAAAATACAAGAAGGTGCATACACAGGCTACTTAACATAATTTGGGCTTTCCTAGAATGTATAAATATTTTAATTAATAAAATTGAAAAAGAATTGTAGCATCTTATGGCATGTTTTGTAGAATTTTAAATCTCTAATCTACTACATTATATAGAATTTTATAATTTTATGAAATCAGAGATAAAATATTGAGTAATATTTAATTAATCTCATAAAATTCTAAAATCTAGAAAATAAATAGAGATTGAGGTTGTCTAAATATTGTTTCCATGATAGCTACCAACACAAATGGGCATAGAGTGCGGTAAATATCTCTAAATTGGGAAAATATTCAATATCAAAACCTAACACATTCTAATGGGTTGTAGCTAAATAAATATATATAATGTAGAAGAAGATGAACTTTTGTGGGTGATTGTAGATGTTTTTGGTACAACACAATCCCAAATCCATGTCTTATTCCCATTTGCACCTTTCATTTTCCTTGATTTTTCCTATAGTTGTGCCTCTCTCCCACCACAAAGTGTCATGGGTCCTATTTATCATCTTTGTTTGCCCATTTTTCCTACCGTAGTCATGGATGGTCTTTTCATGAGTAGAAGATACATGATTCTTAATGGAAATATTGGTGGTCATTCCTATTTATTTCATATTTTCAGTTATATAGGAAGGAGTTTGTCCATCAATCCCTCAACCTGCAGCTTCTCACCTATGCTTTCTCTCTCTTTATTTATTTTCAAAACTATAGTATAATGTCTCTCTTTTTGTTTTTCTTTATTTTTTAATATTTATTTATTTTATTCTTATTTCATTTCTATAAGGTAATCTTTAGAGTTTAAGTTTTCTTAAGGTACGATTCTACCAATATGGGGGTAGAACACTTATTAATTCATAAAACAGATTTAAATCCAATTCTGCCTCCATAGCTTACCAAGACCAAATATAGACAAAATGAGACCATCCACAAATTACCAACAGACAACTAATAACTATACCCACTATCTAGCCATCATGCTTGTGATGGTTTCCTAGGATTGCATCCAGAAATGGATCCATGTCTTTCATGGTATGATCCTCCCTAGTTCCTTTCTTGTTGATCTACCATGCTCCCTTCTCTGTGAAACCACAAGTCTACCCTTCGCTAAACCCACTCCAATTTTTTCATTTCCTTGACATGTTGATCCTAAAATATAATACTCTTCTTTGATCACATTACTCGCTTTCCCTTTTCCACTTCACAAATATTCTCAAGATCTTCCTATGGCTTTGACTGACCTGTTATTCCTTCCACCGTCACTACAAGTCTACAAATTTCATGGGATAATTTGCTTTCCTTTTCCAGTTCTATCTCTATTTTGTGTACTTGGTACCACCACTTTCTAAAAACAATCATCTTCCTCTCTTCCCAACGATCACATTCGCTATAACTCCATACCACACTCTATCCTTTCCTTGTTGCTCACCTCCTATTTTGATCACTTCATTCCCTTCTATCATCCAACCCCTACTTTGTCATCCCCTTTTTCATATCTTCCTCTTTTTGGATGATGTCAATCATATTTGACCAATTTTTAGCAGAGTTTAAAACCACAATCTTCTCTTGGTTGTCGACCCCCAAGTTAACTAAGTAGTCGTCAGCCCTTTTTGCCTCCCTAAATATATATGCTATAGTGAAGTCTTCTAGTTTATCTAGCTGCACTTTAATTCTCAGAATCCACAGACTAAGTTTAAAATTTAGGGTAGAGCCTTTAATTAATGCATTGATGTATACCTATGAATCCCCTTCAATGCTAGGTGTTTTGATTCATTTGTTGATACAGAGTTCCATCCCTCTCATGAGTGCCTCCATCTTTGCACTATTATTGGAGGCAATCCCTAGATATCTGTGCAAAGTGCCTATTCAATCTCCACTACTATTCCTTATTATGCATCATATCCCTGCTTCTCTAGAGTTCTTATGCAATCTTCACTATTATTCCTTATTATGCAAAATATCCTTGCTTCTCTAGGGTTTCCTTTAACAGTCCCATCAAAATTCATTTTAAACCACCATGCCTCTTTTCTCCTATTGGAGCTACTCTCCAACTCATGTATCATCTTTCAATGTCCCCCACTCCTTTTTTATTTCATCATCCCATTTCATGAAATACCTAAATTTATTGGATATAATCTTTGCATTGACCACCTCACTAATACTAATTTTGATATTACAAATTATTGATTCTAAAGTTCTATTTTTCTCACTAAATATCCTACTGTTCCTTCCCTTCTACACAATCATATATGGTCCCACAGACCAGATATCCCCCAAAATGATAGCATCCCTTCGGTCGACCAACTACTTAAGAACTCATACAAACTTTGATGTTTTGTATACTTCCATCCCACAACTTCGATGTACCAATCCCAACATGCTGAGGCAAATGAGCACCCCAATAATAAGTGGTTCATAGTCTCCTCATCTTGAAAACATATCGGACAAACAATGGGGCCTTCTATTTCAATAGTTTTAAGTATTTCCTATGTCATGATTCTTTCATTCATAGCCACCCATAGGAAGGCCCCATCTCTTGGGGCTATGCATTTATGCCAGCAAATATTGGTTGGCCATCTTGTGCTTCTTGTTCTAATCCTTTGGAGAAAATGCTAAGCCTTTACACTGCACTTCCCTATTTTAGTGGCACACCAAACAATCTCGTCTTCTTCATTTGTAAGAAAAATATTCCTATTTTTTTAATTCTTCTTTAGTGGCCTCCATGTCCCTACCCCCCGACACTATACCTTCTAATGATTTCTATTTGAATATATTGAAATCATTATTAGTACAAGAGACATAATCTACCAGGAAAACCTCCTAATTTATTTCAAATTCATCCAACCATTCAACATTATTAATCACCTCTATCAATCCTTTATCTCCATTCCATAAATCCCTCTAGAATTTACCTTTTTTGTGATCGCCAATCTTCCAAGTATTGTGATTGGTGATAATGTCTCTACTTTCCCAAATAAATCTCCAAATGGTCAATCCACCTCTTGAATCCACTAAGGTGAGTATCCTAGTGGGATCTTCTTCATCTATATATTTATGTCTCACAATCTTGCACCATATTTTATTGGGGTTCTTGTACATTTCCATGTGAGCTTTTCTCCTAGCGCCAAATTTTGCAACTTGATGCGCCTCAAACCTGCCCCTCCTTCCTCCATCAACATGCATACATTCTCCCACCTAATTAAAGATATATTTTTATCTTTTATTGATCTGACCCACATGAATTTCCCCATATACTCTCTATTCTATATCTTTCCTTTTGTGTTAGCCTAAAATATGATATAATTAATATATATAGCTATAGCTAACAATACTGCTCTAAGCTTTACTATCTTTACTATCCTTCCTTCCTATGATAACCATTTATTTCTTCATGTTGTTGCTCTACTACTACATTTATCAATTAATTCATCCCAGTGTGTTGTCTTATTTATGCCAACAAACAATGGAACCCCTAAGTATTTTGAGGGAAGTTAAGCCCCTTGGAATCCCAACTCCTTGCAATCCTATTCTAAATAGTACTTTTAGTATTAAAAAAGAATACTACTAATTTTTCCTTACTCATTCTCTAACTTGACACTTCTAAATATACTTTTAGTGTGTGTTTTATCACCTTTTCCTCTCTAGTTGATGTCTCTCCAAACATGATAGTATCATAGGAAAACTAGGAATGGTTTATTGGATCCATTGCTAGTCTTATTATTATTCCTTTCCAAACTCTTTTATTTCATTTTGCAATTATCATCCTGCTTAGTGCCTCTACCATAACCACAAAAAAAAATAGGGAAAAAGGATCACTCTACCTGATACCATTTGTTGTTTCAAAGAAAACATTTAATGCCCCATTTACTGGAATAGATAATATTGGCACCCAAATGCATGCTCTTGTGATCTCAATCCAAAATTTACAAAAACCAAAAATACTTAAGATGACAAACAAATTAAATTCCCAGCTAACTTTATCATAATCTTTACTGACATCAATTTTTATCTCCATACCTCTGATATGATCAGGCTTTATAGTGTGTAGTGCCCCCGCCACCATAACAATGATATATCTATATATCTCTTCGTAGATTGAAGCCATTCTTCTCCTCTGATATTATTTTAGGCAGAAATATCTTCAATATATTTACAAACACCTTGGACACGATTTTGTATATCGTGTTGCACAAGGAAATCATCCTGAATTTTGTCATTGTGTCACAATCTTCTTTTTTCAATATGGGAACAATAATTGTATTATTCATATCTCTCACAAATTTATTGCCCTTTCTTATATCGTCTACCAATAATAACACATATTCACCCATAAAATCCCAGCATCTATGATAGAAATCCAGGGGAAGACCATCAGGCCTCAGGGCCTTGTCTGGATGTAAACTGAATGTCTCTTTCTTGACTTCATCCCTAGCGAATAGTTTTCTCAACATAGTATCATCTTCCTCATTTATTTACTTTGGAATGTTTTCCAGCACTTCTTCCTACTTGGATTCATCTAGGATCTCTACATTGAATAAAATGCTCTTGAAGAATCTAGCGGCTTCTTCTCCAATCTATAGTTGTTCTAATATCCAGTTCCCTTCCAATATTTTTATCTGATCAATTTTGTTAATGGATCTCCTTTCTTTGACAGAGGCATGAAAATTTTTAGAATTTTGATTGCCCTCTTTTAGCCATCTTTTCCTAGTCTTGTCCCTCCAAAACAACTCCTCTATGACCAATAGTTCTGCTAATGAGCCTTTTAATTTATTTTTTTATAATAGTCATCCAAGAACATACCCTTTGTCCAAAACCTTTTCATTCAAAAATTTTAGCTCCTCTTCTACCTTGATCTTTTCTTCAAATATGTTTTTAATTTTTTCTTTATTCCATATTTTCAACGTGTTCTTAATGTAATACAACGTTGCACAAAGCAAAAACTTTTGGAGCCTTTAAATACATTTCTCTCCTTCCACCAGGTCTCTAATTCCTTGACTAAGGAACTCTTTCTCCACCACATTGAATGAAATTTTAAGTACCCTCTCTCAAGTTTATTTTCCAAACCATTCTAAAGCACAACTTAGTCTGATACTAAAATTGACAATACCGTTGAGCTAAAGGTTAAGTCATTCTCGATCTACTGATTCCCCAATAAGAATCTATCTTATCTTTCTACGATGTTGGAGAATCTGACCCTTCTATTTTTCCAAGTGAAGAGACCATTCCTAGGAACGACATCAAATAATTTTCTATTATCTATAAAGCTTTGAAAATCCTTCATAATTCTATTAGATTTTATTATGCTTCATCTTTTTATATTTTTATTAATGATAGCATTAAAACATCCTCTACAATCATCTTGTTGTTTCCAATCCCATCCATCTTATCTTTAAGTTTCTTCCATAGTCTAGCTTTCTCCTCTATTCTTGAAGGGTCATAGACATTAACAACATGAAAAAAAATACCAAATGAATGGTGATATACCTTACACATCATCTAATTGACTTCTAAATCAACCATAACTACTTTAAGCTTGTTGGGGTCCCACATCACACCCATACCTCTAGATTTTCCTATCCCTTCCCTAAAGAAACAATCCCCTTGCCTAAAATACCTTATAAATCTTTCTCCTTCTTCATGACCAAAAAAAATTTTCCTACAACATGATTAGGTTCGGACCTTCTTTTGTAAGGAAGTGCTTGACTAAGCGCTTCTTGTCTAGGGTCGAGACTCTCCTAAAATTCCATGTTATGCTCTTCATTTCCCTCCAATGGAGGTTTTTACTCCCTTGGATTTCTTCAAAAACTCTTTCAAACTTAATATACTCTTCTCCAAACCCTCATCTTCCCTATCCTATTTATTGGATTTTCTACTCCTCATCTTCCTAACCTTACATGTGGTCTTGGACGCCGACTAGTTGAGGATTCTTTGTTCCAAATTATCTATTACTAGGTAGAGGATTCAGTGTATCCCATACTACCTATTGGGTTTATCCTCCAACGCAAGGGTCATATAGGCTAAAGATATTATTTCTAAGTAATGATGGACTACCAACCTGATGGATTCTGATTGTCATCACCTATAGGCCACCAGCAAATATTTTGTTCAGCTTGGAAGAATTAGCTTCTAGAATATAAAAAGTTGTGACCTTAGTGATATAGATAGCTATCTTATTCACAACCTTGAATGTACATGATATTGGTCACTCATGTGCTATAGGTGGTTGCTAGTGTACCCTCTAGTACAATAGATAGCTTTGGTAAGTGTTAACTGCGCAATAAGCTAACTACCCATGTAGCCATTCACATACCATATCCAAGGTATCTCTAAGAAATTTTCACCTTTGTGAACCAAGTGAAGGTTGTCTAATCCCTTTGAGTAATCCAAAAATGTATCATTAGCATAGTCTAAAGACTTCTTAACATTGCTCTAGAAGAATTCTGGAGGATCACTCTTGAGTTATGGTGCAGAGAGATAACTAGAAAAACTCATCAATACCTAAGGATCCTAATGATCCAATCTCAATAGAGGGAGATAACTGGAAACTCATCAATCTCTAGGATCCTGATGATCCAATCTCCTTTCACAAATGAAAAAAATCTTGTCAGAGGCAAATAACATCTCTAACAATGAACTATATATGACAACATTGACAACTTCTTAACAATGTTATGTCGACTTGCACTGTCTCTAGTAAATCATTCATAACTTTGTCTATACTATCCATACAATCATGCGCTCTTAGTTTTAGCTTCAATATATTTCATATATTTTGTACTCAAGCTCACATGCTCTGGAATTACTTTCTCTCAAGTCTCAGACACAAACATCAAAAATTGTCAACATTGTTTGGACAATCCTAACACCAATTCAACATCAATCTTGGCACATTTTACTTTCACACTTTACACATGGTTTAACAAAGTTATTTGGTACATTCCAAAGATTCCTTTCACTAACACAAACCATAAAAATCCAACAGGCTAGTCCTTTAATCTAAAACTTACCCTGTCACTAGTTCTTGGGTTTGACAATGAAATTATTTCCACACTCTTTCCTTACACACTCTTCATTAAAAAATATCCATTCATTTATAAACATTCCCTTAGGGTCTACAACATCCTTTGGGTCCATAAAACACAACCACAATTCTTGTAAAAATATAAATACTCAAACAGTTTAGAATTATTGAAAAAACTCTGGAATTTGACTATCATAGTCGGTTAGGGAATCACTTTGCTCACATTACACAAATCCATTTCAACCCAAACTAGATTCATTTTAAAGAATAGAGAATTAACTACAAAATACCATAGTTATATAATTTTCTAATGGATACTTCCAAAGATATGAGCAAACCCTTATAATCAATCCAAAATTGAGGGTTTGGAACCCGTTTTGACTAAACTTCATGGATCTTCTTGGACTCCTATTGGAAAAAAATTTAACATGATCTAAGACAAAGTTAGTTCATCATTAAGCATTTCAAAATCATAAAAAAAGGTTATTCAATCCATTTCCATTCCTTAAATTACTCTGTAACAGCAAAACTGTGATTGGAAGCAAAAGACAGTAAAGATGTACAAAGAACCAATCTTTTATTGAGTTCTTAAGGTTACAAAACATTACAATACATTGATGATATTCCTCTTTTCCTTCCTAGAATTGTTACATGGCGGATCCTCCATACAAAACCTTTGAAATCCTCTTGACTGTCACCACATGTCTGCAGATTGGTGACAATCCGAGGTCTAAGGATTGTGACATCTCCAAAAGCCCAACTTGAATACCATACCCTGATTCGAACACTACAAGTGTTTTATATGATTTTTTATGGTTTCTAACTTCCACAACCAATTTCAAAAACTGACCACCTAACTATGACAACTTTTGGTGCAACATTTGCAAAATTGCAATTTTGCAATATTGCACTTTTTACATCTTTTATGCAGTCTTTGCATTTTTGTTATAAACAACCCCACAACTTTGTGACAACCATCAAAACATGTCATGATAGACATTCAAGGACTTTTTACAATATATTTACCCTTCTATGGGTCATTTCACAAATTTTGACCTCCTAGACCTATCTAGGACCTTGTTGACAACTTTTGTAACTTAATTACAATTCTTGATCTGACCTTCACAAATGGATTCAACATGAATCAATACATTTATACAAATGATCACAATGACTTAAAACATAATTAAAACATCTTTTACTCTTCACGATTCTTTGACTTTCTGGATTAGGTGACCTTGCACCATACTACCGGCCTTGAAAGGTTTCCAAGCCTCTTGGAAAAGTGAATATAATAACTTGCAAAAACAATTTGACTGCAAATTGCATCTGGAACTTTGGCTTATTCTTTGTCTTTATGTGTATCCTTGCCACTTCATCTTCTTTACCATGTCTTCAAGATAAAAATCCCATCAATGGAGTACATTTGGCTTCTCTCCAAGGTGCACCAAACCAACTACCTTGCCTCACCCAGGAGTGATTTCTTTGCCTCTCTCCCTAGGTCTTCTAGAAATATGAAAGATCTCAATGTCTTTCACCTACATCTAGTGGACTAGCACCTGCAACCACAAACTCATCAGCAAGAATCAAATAACCATAACATAGGGATAGGTCCTAGTGTGGATTGCCTCTCTCAGCGGTCTTCCCACACACTCTGGAGCTTCTAGCTCTGATACCACTTGGTGCAGAGAGAGATAACTGGAAAAACTCATCAATCCGTAAGGATCCTCATGATCCAATCTCAATGCAGGGAGATAACGGGAAACTCATCAATCTCTAGGATCCTGATGATCCAATCTCCTTCCACAAATGAACAATCTTGTCAGAGGCAAATAACATCTCTAAATAGTAAACTATATATGAAAACATTGACAACTTCTTAACAATGTTCTATCGGCTTGCACTATCTCTAGTAAATCAATCATAACTTTGTCTGTACTATTTGTACAATCATGCGCTCTTAGTTGTATCTTCAATATTTTTCATATATACTATACTCAAGCTTGCAAGCTCTAGAATTTCCTTCTCCCAAGTCTCAAACACAAACATCAAAAACTGTCAGCATTGTTAGGACGTTCCTAACACCAATTCAACATCAACCTTAGCACTAGTCACTTTCACATTTTACACATGGTTTAATAAATTTATTTCTTACATTCCAAAGAGTCCTTTCAGTGATACAAACCATCAAAATCCAACAGGCCGGTTCTTTAATCTAAAACTTACCCTGTCACTAGTTTTTGGGTTTGACAATGAAACTGTTTCCACACTATTTCCTTACACAATCTTCATTACCAAATATCCATTCATTTATAAACATTCTCTTGGGGTATGCAAATACTCAAAGAGTTTAGAATTACTATCAAAACTTTGGAATTTGACTATCACAGTCAGTTAGGGAATCACTTTGCTCACATTACACAAATCCATTTCAACCAAAACTGGATTCATTTTAAAGAATGGAGAATGAAAGACAAAATACCATATTTATAGAATTTTCTAATAGATACTTCCAAAGATATGAGCAAACCCTTACAATCAATCCAGAATTGAAGGTTTGGAACCCGTTTTGACTAAACTTCATGGATCTTCTTGGATTCTTATTGGAAAAACTTCTAACATGATCTAAGACAAATGTAGTTCATCATTAAACATTTCCAAATAATAAACAAAGGTTATTCAATCCATTTCCATTCCTTAAACTACTTTGTAATAGCAAAATTGTGACTGGAAGTCAAAGACAATAAAGATGTACAAAGAAAAATTTATTTATTGAGTTCTTAAGGTTACAAAACATTACAAGACTTTGATGATATTCCTCCTTTCCTTCCTAGCATTGTTACATGGCAGATCCTTCATACAAAACCTTTGAAATCCTCTTGACTATCACCACATGTCTGCAAATTGGTGAGAGTCCAAGGTCTAAGGATTGTGACTTCACTAGTTCATTTCACCCATATTTTCGACCTAAATTATCGACGAGGGATTATATTTATTTTTCTTGGTCAGATTATAGAAGGAAAATTTTGAATTTGTTTTAAGTAATGCTCGTGTTCATCGTAATTCTGATGAACACCCATATTAGTCTGAATTTTGATGAACACGGACATTACTTAAAAAAAGATATCTATTCATTATGCTTCCTTACGCGCAGTAGTCAGAGACCACGGGGACACGAAGGGCGGAAGAAGTTAGGGCACGGAGACCGGTGAGGGCTCACAAGTAATATCTAGGATTTCATACCAAATTTATTTTATTGTTTAATCTGGTGATCGATGTAACCCTACGTGATCGCCAGCATTCCTTGTCAATGATTTGATAGGCGTCCATATTTCCAATAGATCTACGTGTCCTGTCTATGAAACTATATTTGTTTGAAAGATTTATCTAAACAATTAATATGCATGCTACATGCTTATTCTATGATAATTGCAGTCCATGAGACCAAATTCATTTGAGGGATGAAAATGAACAGTTCACAAGCCTTGTCTCTATTTTTGAGGATGTCCACACCCGCTCCAAGCTTTGATTATGCGCATAGTGTAAAGGAACGAACAAGCTGTGGAATTTGTCTCCTCACCCACCGATTTGCAATTTGCTCCAAATTTTTTAAGACCTTTTCAAATAGATTTGTGTATTCCCATCTTTCATTAACGTCCTTACCTTGTTCGAAGATTCCCATGGTTGCATACTCGCATGACAATAAAAACTGTTGGTGAAGGTGGAAGAGAACGCCTCAGCACTAGCCGTATTCATTTGATGCTCAAGAAAATTCACTGTAAATGTACCCAGCAATCATGGCCCCTATTAATCAGAGGCATTTTATCAAAACAATCCACATTTTCCCTTGCCTTAATCACATTAGCTAGAAAGAAACACAGAGTCGCCTTCTATTGAATCCATTTTATGAAAATCCCTGCAATCAATTTATTATTACCATGGATGAAAATGTAACCATGAATTCACCACACTTCAAAAAATAATTATGCAAAGACTTGGTGTCATCTTCCATCCCTCAACCTCACGTTTGATTAATTTAAGATAGATGTGTGGTTAATTTATATTTTAATATGATTTAGGGTTTTCTTCTTTATTGAATATCATATCTTATTTTTTTCTTAATATCAAGTTTACCTATTATCTATTATTTGATTGCACTTTTGTTTGATCATTCATCGATCTAATTCTTTTGAGGTTTTCTATTGTCATGGACTCGTGTTCTTCACCACTCTATCCATCTTTGTGTTGATCAATAGAATTACATTCTATAATTTTCTTTGATCTTATTATTTCTAAATTTTTGGTTTCAATATATACTTGTCTCATTTTTATCCATCACTTTTTTGCTTTGTTAGATTCCACCTCAACTATATTAAATTTGTCAATAAAAAATCAATGGAATTTAGGTAGCTCATCATAAAGCTACATCCAAAATGGGGTGTTTTCACATGCATGAATTTAGGCATAAATATTAATTATAAAAAAAAATATTATTGTTTAAGATACATCCAAAATGACCTATTGTAAGGGTTAGAGCCATGCATGCATAGTGAATGGCCCACGTGACATCTACTAAAGCTACTACATACCTCCAATCCATCCTTCCTCATAATTAATATTGAAATTGATGCTATTGAACCACATGACATAGTACATTATTTATAACATGAAACCATCAAACCCGATCTCTTGAAGGAAAAGAATTTCCAAACAAGGCATTTTTACTTGCGTCAATTGATGCATATATATGAACAATTCTATGGATTTATTATTGATTCTAGAAAAGATCTAAAATGACCTATTAGAAGGGTTGTAACCATGCATACATAATGAGGGGATCACATGACATCTTCTAAAACTACTAGATACCTCCAAGCCATCTTTTATCATAAAATGTTGAAATGGATGCTACTAAGCCACATTGACATAGTGCATGATTGACAATATAGAACCATCAAAATTGATCTATTAAAGAGAAAGAATGGTCAAACGAGAAAATCTCTATAAAAAAATATAGAAAAATAAAATTGTAGTGTGGAGATTTGTTAGACCCCTTAAATTCCATTGGATATAATTCATAAGAATTAGGGTCTAAGGAAAATTCCTTAAATCCCAAGGTTCACTATAATGTATAAATGTTGTTCTCCATTAACTAGCTCTATTTTTGTAATAAAAAATTCACCAAATTACAAGTGCAACTTTTAGTAACAAAATCTCTTGTATTTAACCTCATGGAGAAGGTCTAATGAACTATAACTGATTGAATTTTTTAAGATGACGAATTTGATGATCACCGAGATGCAGAAGGTAAATGCAAGACATTAAATCAGTTAATGTATTGTATTTTCATTGATTTCAACTTGATGTGGTATGATTTATCATACACATATTATCACAACACTTAAAGATCTAAAAAGATAAAGTTTTTGTCATTGGTAATCATGTACACTGAGTGACAGTAAACCCCAAGGGACAGTGAAGTTCAGAGTGTTACCCGACAGACAGTGTTACCTGAGAAAGCATTACCGAGCTAACTACAGTTGTCACAGAAAAAATTGAAGTTGATGGTCGAGCTATCTGCAGTAGTCACCAAGCACAACTGAAGTGTTGACTGACGAGAACTGAAGTTAGGATACGACAAAACAACTTAGCTGGCAGGAGCTAAATATAGAGTTAACTATTTGATTACTTTGTTTTCATTGACCAGTTAAAAGCTAAAGATAAGAAGGAGATTTAAAACATGTTTTATTCCAGAAAGAAAGGAGAGTTTTACGTATTAAAACTAAAGTAAGCATGGTGAGCTTTACGGATCAAGAAGTGATCAACGAAGAAAACAAGAAGGACAAGAAACGGTGAAATCATGTCTATATAAAGAGACAAGTAATTCATTATCGAGGAAGGATGTTGAAGAGAATTTTGGTGAAAATAGAAGTATTCATACAGATCCGATCATACAAGCTGAAGAACAGAGCTAATACTTTTGTAGACACTGAGCAATAGAGAAGCAACAGCACTCACTGAGCAGAAAGAAGTGGAGCAAAGGAATTGAAGAGAACAATGATCAGAAGAGGTATTATGAGCTTACAATAGATCTGAACATCTGCAAGATTAAGTTGTATTTATGAATAGATCATATACTATTTCAGTTTAACCATTAATTCAGAAAATATCTTAACAAAGAAGGATCTAACCATCCTTTATATATTGAGATACATCTCAAGGAGTATCAAAAGGTTTTCATGTTGACAACATAGTGAATGCGAGGTCAAATGATAAACTATTAGTGATAAATCCTCTAACAAGGTCACACTTAACAGTATGTTTGTAACCTTTAACAGGGTTGTCTCTTCACCGAGCTTACTTTAAAAGAGTGAAAATTTTGGGTTACCGGTGCCAAGTGGTTTTTCCCCTAACAGGGTTTTCACATTAAAAATCCATGTTTCAAATGTGTATATGGTTCATTGCTTTGATGTTTTTCTTTACACATTACTAAAATAGGATTGATCGGTAAACACTAAGTTATTTACTATATTTCTGACACAACTCGGCAAGCATGCTGAGCAACATAAGCTGAGCAATAGAGAACAAACTAAGGAATGCAATAAACATATTTTTGGTTGAGCAAGATTTCTAAGGACCCAATATGCTCTTGCATTAGACACCTAGGGTTGGAAAGAAATGATTCCCCGAATCATGTATCAGGTCAAACCTGAAATGAATCCAACTTAGATTGAGAAATCTAAGATGAGTCCTCAATCAGTTTGTTTTTCCACTTTACCAGATACTCCATGTATTCTTTTCTTCTTGTACTTCTGCAAACTCTTTGTTTCAAGATCTTCTCAACTTCCTCTATCTGCTTCTTAGGATAATCACTTGGTACAATTACTTCTTTGTCAAGTTCATGATATTCATACAAGTCTGAAATATTGAATATAGGTGATATATCCATGTCATTAGGTAATTCAACTTTGTAAGCATTTCCACTGTCAAATCTTCTCAATATTTTACAAGGACCAAATTTCTTCATCTTTAGTTTCCCATATGTTCCAATAAAAAATCTTCCTTTCTTCAAATGAACCATCACAGCATCACCAACTTCAAATGTTTTGTGTCTTCTTGACTTGTTTGCATCATCTTTGTATTTCTGATTACTTTTCTCTAGCTTTTGCTTCACATCCCCATACAATGTCTTCATTAATTATGCAAATTCCTCTACTTCAGCACTCCTTTTCTCTTCACCAACAATGTCTCTCAAATCTTATATGCCTCTAGGTTGTGTGCCATGAACAATCTCAAAAGGTGTCTTTCCAGTACTTCTATTTACTAAACTATTGTATGCAAACTTTGCTTGTGCCAACATCAAATCCCAATTGCTTGGTGTGTCTCCAACTAAACATCTCAACAAGTTACCCAAACTTATATTTACAACTTATGTTTGTCCATCAACCTGTGGATGAAATGTAGAACTAAATTTCAACTCAATATTCAGCTTCTTCCAAAGTGTTCTCCAAAAATAACTTTCAAACTTGTTGTCTCTGTCAGAGATGATACTCTTTGGTAATCCATGTAATCTGACAATTTCCTTGAAGAAAAGATCTGCTATGTGTACTGCATTTGATGTTTTCTTACATGGTATGAAATGTGTCATTTTAGAAAATATATCCACAAGAACAAATATAGAATCATTACCTCTTGCTGTCCTAGGTAAGCCAAGAACAAAATCCATGTTGATATCACTCCAATGTTTCTCAGGAATATTAATAGGTGTATATAAATCAGTATTCTGACTTACTCCCTTTACAACTTGATAGACTCCACAACTTCTTACAAATTTCTGAACATCCTTATACAACTGAGGCCAAAAGTACCTTTCCTTCAGCAGACTCAATGTTTTATCAATGCCAAAGTGTCCAGCCAATCCACTACTATGTTTCTCCTTTATCAGATTATTTCTCATTGATCCTCTCGGTATACATAACTGAATACCTTTAAACAACATATCTTCCTGAATGAAATAGTATTCATAATTACTTGATTGATTTGTATTAGGTTCTCTACACACTCTCCACTGCTCTAAAACATTAGGATCATTTTCATACAAATTCTTCATGTCATCAAAGCCAACAACTTCAGCTCTCATTTCAGTCAACAAAGATCTTCTTCTACTCAATGCATCAGCAACTCTATTAGAAACTCCACTCTTATGCTTAGTCACAAATGTAAAGCTTTGCAAATATTCAACCCATTTCATATGTCTCTGATTTAACTTGTTTTGACTACCCAAATATTGTAAGGCCTTATGATCAATATAAATCACAAAGTCATTTGGCATCAAGTAATGCCTCCATTTCTTCATAGCTTGCACAATAGCATAGAATTCTTGATCATAGACAGAATATTTTCTCTTTGCATCATTCAACTTTTCACTAAAGAAAGCAACAGGTTTACCTTCTTGAGTCAATACAGCTCCAATTGCACTTCCACTTGCATCACATTCAACTTGAAGTACCTTATTGAAATCAGGTAAGGCTAGCATAGGTAATTCAGTAACTTTCAGTTTCAAAGCTTCAAAACTCTTATCAGCTCCATGTGTCCATTTGAATTCTCTTTTGTCTCCTCTCATTGTCTTAGTCATAGCATTACAAATAGAACTGAAATTTCTAAAAAACATTCTATAAAAACTTGCCAATCCATGAAATGATCTTACCTCTGTAACATTCTTAGGTGTAGACCAACTCAATATAGCTTCAACCTTTTCTGGATCCATCTTCAAACCATCTGCTGAAATCACAAATCCCAAATACACAAGCTCTTCTTTCATGAAGGAACATTTCTTCAGATTTATCAGCAACTTTTTTTCTTTTAATCTCTGCAACACTTGTCTTATATGCATCATATGTTCTTCTCTAGTCTTACTGAATATCAGAATGTCATCCAAATATACAATCACACACTTATTCAAAAATTTCTTCAGAACTTCATTCATCAACCTCATAAATGTACTGGGTGCATTAGTTAAACCAAAAGGCATAACCAACCACTCATACAAACCTTCCTTTGTCTTGAAAGTAGTCTTCCACTCATCACCTTCTTTGATTCTAATCTGATGATATCCACTTTTCAAATCAATTTTGGTGAAATGCTTTGCTCCACTCAAACAATCCATTATGTCATCCATTATTGGTATAGGAAACCTATACTTCATTGTAATCTTGTTGATTTCTCTAAAATCTGTGCACATTCTCCATTCTCCATTCTTCTTAGGTGCCAATACAGCTGGTACTACACATGGACTCAAACTTTCTCTGATTAAGCCTTTGTTAAAAAACTCATGAACTTGTCGATTAAGCTCTTCATTCTCGGTAGGTGTTAACCTATGTGGTGCTTTATTTGGTAAACTAGCTCTAGGATTCATATCCATACAGTGACTGATATCTCTGATTGGTGTTAAACCATCAGATACATTATCTAAAATGATTTCTTTGTATTCAGTCAGCAACTTCTCAACTGCTGCAGGTATGTCATCTTCTGCATTCTTACTTGGTTTATTAGGAATCAAAGCATAAAATATATCATTTATTTTTAGATCTTTAACAAACTGTCTACCTTCCATCAGACAAACTTTCACAGATGTACACAACTCATTAACAGATTCTTCAATCAAAGGCAGCAAAATTTGCTTCTTTCCAACAACCCAAATAGAATATCTATTCAACCTTCCATCATGTATAGCATGTCTATCATACTGCCAAGGTCTACCCAATGATATATGACAACAATCCATTGGCATAATATCACATAACACCTTATCATAACACTTTCCAATTTTTCAGATTCACAAAACATTGTTCACTCACCATTAATGTGTGCTCATCCTTGATCCATGAGATCTTGTAGGGTTTTGGATGTTTCATCCTCTCCAACTGCAAATTTGTAACCATTTCCTTAGATGTCAGATTCTCTTAACTTCCACTGTCAACAATGACCTTCCAAACCTTGTCTACAACTCTACATGTGGTTTTGAACAAACTTTTCCTGACAGGATCTTGCTTGTCTTTCTCACTCTGTAGTATCCTTTGGATCATAAGATTCTCAGGTTCATTCGATGACTCTTCTTGCACTAATGCATTTCTACTACTATTACCACCTTTCTTTCTTGCATGTGTACACTCAAAGGATTTATGTCCTTCTTCACCACAATTGTAACAATTTACTTGGAACCTTCTTCTGCTATATCCACCTCTGGAATAATTGCCTCTTCCTCGGTATGAATTCCCACCTTTCCATTCAGTCTTTTCTTTGTCTTGATTAGTGTCTATATTCAACTTGTCTAGTTCAGATCTACTATTTTCACCATGAGATCTACCTCTTCCTCTAGGGAATCTACCACCTCTACCTCTTTGTCTTTGTTCATATCTTCTATTCAACTTTTCTTTAGCTTTTAGGGAAAATTGATATGCTTCTTCAATACCTTCCATTTTGACCAAACTGATTTCATCTTGTATTGATCTTCTCAATCCATTTAGGTATCTTGCAACTCTTTCTACTTCATATTCAACATGCCTAGATTTGATGTCCAATCTATAGAATTATTCAGTATGGTCTTTGATTGATTTGTCCTTCTGTTTCAAACTTTGCATTCACCAGATTAGGTTAATTTGATAATCACAAGGTAGAAATTTTCCTTTCAATTTGTTAACTGTCTTATCCCATACCTTGATCTTATCTTTACCTTTCTTCTTTCTATCCACTTGTAGGTGTTCCCACCATATGGATGCATGACCTTTCAGTTTTGTGCTTGCAATCTTGACCTTTTTTATCTTCTGCAACATTATCATATTCAAAATACTTTTCCATCTCAGTGATCTAATCAATCAATTCATTAGAATATAATTTCTCATAGTACTCAGGAGGTTTGAACTGAGGTGTGGATTTCAAACTTGTCAAGGCTCTCAGGAATCTCTCTTCTTCCTAGTCCATCACAGGTGCAGGTGCAGCTTCACCTTGAACCTCTTCAAATTCACCATCACTAACATCTTCAAGATGTCTTCCTATGTTGGGCTGTCTCAACAACTTCCAATCTTGCAGCTATTTGTCTAAGCATATCAGCTAGACCTTGATCAGCATCTCCTCTCCCACGAACCATCTTGAAAATCGCTGCAATTGTAGGTCAGAGCACAACCTGCAACCTTACAAAAAATATCTTTAGAGTTTACAAGAAGGAACCACGGATCTCAACTCGCTCTGATACCACCTGACACAAGGAGAGTGGAAGGAAATAGGGCCTGGGGCACACCCAAAACCATCCAACTTGTAGATACAATGTGGAATGAACACAACAACACAGTGAGAGAGAGAAACACAGAGATCTTTTATTATTAATTCATCAAACTTAATACATGACAGGCTATAAGGCCTTCCTGGTTATGGCCATATACAAAGAAATGTATTATAATTTGATCTTCTTACAACAGAGATCTCAGATCTTCAATATCTTAACATTTTATTTCTTGCTCTAAGACTTGCTACCAAACTAAGAACATACAAAATAATATATACAAGAGTCCAACAGAGAAGTTAGCACTCAAATACAAAGGAGAGACCTAGATGTAGGTCCACCCAGATCCAAATATATACCCCAAATAAATCCAGCCACGAAAATTAAATGAAGAAGTTGACCAGTAGCTCCAAATCCCAAATAAACCAACTCATAAAATCATGGCCGAGCAACAGAGCACTCAGCCAAAGAAGGGTCGAGAAACAGAAGAAAACCAGCATGACCGAGCAACTCAGCAAGCATTTCGAGCAACAGAAGCTGAGCAACAGAGAACAAACTAAGGAATGCAGTAAACATATTTTTGGTTGAGTAGGATTTCCAAGGACCCAAGATGCTCCTGCATCAATTTCGCTAAAGGTTAAGAAAAGATAGACTGTTATTTGTTAAAGCTTAAGGAAAGGATAAACAATATAAACACCGAGCAGTAGATACATGTTATATTCACACAAGGCATACATCTCGTAGGACTGAAGATAACTAGAGGTTTTATATTTGTGGTATAAAATTTAGGGTTGATTTATTGGATTAATTTTTGAGGCCATTGATTCACCCCCCCTCAGTTATTCTAACAATTGGTATCAGAGCTTGTGTTCTTAGAAAGGGATTTTAAAGACTCAATCCAAAGATCACAAGATGAGAAAAAGGGATGTGCCTAAGTTGAACAAAGACAACTTTGCATCATGGTAAAGCAGGATAAGACTCCACCTATCAAGTATTGGAAATGATGTTACACAATACCTAGATACTAAATTTGTTTTACCTACTGGACCTCTAACAGATGATCAATTGAGAGAAAAGCATGAACACAATTCTATGATGATAGAACTTTCTTCCTCACTCTATGATGTTGAATTTGAAGATGTCAAATCATGCACCACTGCAAAGAAAATGTGGGACAAATTGAAGCTAGTACATGGAGGAGACAAGAATGTGCTAAGAGCTAAGGTAGAAAGCCTAAGAGGAAGTTTTGATGACCTAAGAATGAAAGAAGTAGAAAACATCACTCAGTACATTTGTAGAATCAAAGAGGTAGTCAATGCTATCCGAGGAGTAGGAGGTGTACTTAAAGAAGAAACAGTGGTAAGTAAAATTCTCAAAACCCTACTTCCTATATATGCTATTAGATTATTTTCTATACAAGAAATGAGAGCAGTAGCAAATAACAATGTTACTCTAGATAATTTGATTGGTAGACTTATTTCATTTGAGATGAATAACTTTGACAATAGTGTCTTACCATCTATTGAGTCTGCATTCAAATATTCTTTAAAAATAAGTAAATCAAGTCATAAACACACTATGAGAAATGATAGTGAAAGTGATAGTGATGACCAAGAACTTGATGAGATTGAAGCACTAATGGATAGAAGATTGCAGAGAGGAAAAGGTAGATACAAAGGTAAATTACCATTCGTATGCTTTAATTGTAAAGAGATTGGACACTTTGTTGCTAAATGTCCTAACAAAAGAAAAGAAGATAGAAACAATAACAGATCATATGAAAAGAAGTTTGAGAGAGGTGGTGACAGAGATTATTGAAGCAACTAACAATCTGATAGAAGAGACAACTGAGACTATAAGGAAAAAGGAAAGAAATCTTGTTGCCTAGCTGAGAAAAAAGCTGAGAATATTGACACCGAATCTGATGAAGATATTGAAGTGGTATTTGTTTCTATGAAGGATGATTCAGATGAAGATGAAAGGTATGTTGAAACTGCACTCATATCTAAGGTTAGTAAAAATTATGTCTAAATTATTGATAGTGGTTGTACTCACCACATGACTAGAGATAAGGAAAATTTTGAAATTTTTGAATATTATAATGGTGGATCAGTAAGAATGGGTAATGACTCACCTTGTCCGGTTGAAGGTAAAGGAACCATAATGTTGAATAATCTCATTAGATGTGAAAATTTATATTGGGTGAAAGGACTTAACTATAATCTATTGAGTGTTTCACAACTGAATAATACAGGACACTGAGTTTCATTTGACAACAAAAAGGCAAAGATCTTTAATGAATCAGGTTGGTTGATCGGAACTAGTGAAGAGACAAAAGGTAACATATTCTATCTTGATGATATTAATGCCACTTGTTTAATGGCTAAAAATGAATACATATGGTTGTGGCATGAAAGATTATGTCATGTAAATTTTAACAACATGATTAGGATAAGTAATAAAAGGAAAGTAAGAGGCTTACCGAGCATGTCAAAACCTAACCATGTGATGTGTAAGAATTGTCAAAAAGGTAAAATGACAAAGTCTAGTTTCAAGACAAAAACCTACACATCTAATTCTATTCTAGAATTAGTTCATATTGACCTATGTGGACCCATGAGAACAAAGAGCTACTATGGATATAGATACTTCATTCTATTTTTAGATGATTATTCTAGAATGATGATTTTTATGTTCTTAAAAGAGAAATCAGAAGCATTCAAGATGCTTAAATGGTATAAAGCTATAGTGGAAAAACAAAGTGGAAAGGAACTAAAATTTCTAAGATCCGATAGAGGGGGAAAATTTATTTCTGATGAATTCACTAACATTTATAATGAGCATGGAATTCAAAGACAGGTTTCTACACTGAGAACACCACAGCAAAATGGTATTGTTGAAAGAAGGAACAGATCCATTGTTGATTGTGCCAGAAAAATATTGATTGAGAAAGACATCATTCAAACATTCTGGAGAGAAGCTGTTAGTATTGTTATCTATACATTGAACAGAGTTTAATTGAAGAAAGACACCTTATGAGCTATTGTATAGATACACACCCAATGTAAGTTACTTAAGAATTTTTGGAAGTCAATGTTATATTTTAAAAGATGATATAAATGGAAAGCTTGACTCCAAAGGTGAAGAAGGAATATTCTACCAAAAGCAAGGCTTATAAATGTCTTAATAAATCCTCTAACAAAAGAACTAAAAGTGCAAATGTCAAAGTAGATGAATTTGCTTACAAAAATGATGAGGAAAGAAGAAAGGAACCAAAAGACTACAACAGGTTTGTCTATAGTGAAGAACCTGACACTCTTCCTGAGCAATAGTGTATCGCTCCTGAGTGACAGAACAATGCACCCGAGCATCAGACTGCAAACACTAAAAATTAGGAAATTGCTCAAAATGATGCACCGCACGATGGAGATCAAGATCATGATTAGAATGATGAACAAAGAGCTAAACTGGTACTTTCCAAGTATGTCAGGAGACACCATCCACAGAACCAGATCATGGGAGACAAAGAGCTGGAATGAGAACAAGAAGTAAGTCACTGAACACTAGATGTTTAATTTGTGATTTTGAGCCTAAATCTGTTAATACTGCACTTGAAAATGAAGAATGGGTCAGTGCTATGAATGAAGAGATAGAAAAGATTGAGAAGAATAGAACATGGACATTAGTACCTAGACCAGATGACAATAATATCATTGGTACCAAATGGATATTCAGAAACAAGCTAAATTAGAATGGATAAGTCACAAGGAACAAAGCAAGATTATTTTGCAAAGGGTATACACAAGAAGAAGGTAATGACTATGGAGAAACCTTTGTACCCATTGCTAGACTAGGAGTAATAATTTTACTTGCTTATGTTGCATTCAAAGGATTCAAGGTATACCAAATGGATGTCATATTTGCATTCCTAAATAGAATACTAGAAGAAGAGGTATGCATTGAACAACCATAAGGGTTTGTTGATCCTAACAAGAGAAACATGGTTTATAGATTACAAAAAGCCTTGTATGGATTGAAACAAGCATCGGGAGAATGGTATGAAATACTTCACTCCTATCTCATACTTGTATTGGATTTTTAAGAACTATTGAAAATAGTAATCTATATTTAAGAGAAGATACTGATGATAACATTCTGATTGCTGAAATATTTGCTGATGATATCATATTTGGAGGTAATGATATGTTATGCAAATCATTTGTTGTTGAAATGAGCAAAGAGTTTGAGATGTCAATGTTTGGGGAGATCAAGTTCTTTCTTGGTCTACATATTCTTTAATAGGATGTAGACATCTACATCACACAATCCAAATACATCAAGGAAGTTCTCAAGATATTCAATATGGAAGACTCCAAGCGAGTTGGAACACCTATGGAAACCAGATGCAAGCTGACAAAGGAAGACAAGTCAACCGAGGTAAATCAGACCCTATATAGATCTATGATTTTCAAACTCATGTATGTTGTACATACTAGACCAGATATAGCACATGTATTTGGAATAGTTGCAAGATTCTCTGCTAATCCCAAGGAATCACACATGACTATTGTCAAAAGAATTCTGAGATATCTAGAGAATACCGAAGACTATGGCTTATGGTATAAAAGAGAAGGCAAATTTGAGCTTCAAGTCTATATAGATGCTGATTGGGATGGAAAATTAGATGATAGAAAGAGAACAATAGGAGAAGCATTCTTTATGGGTGACAGACTTGTCACATGGATAAGTAAGAAGCAAGGATGCATCTCACAATCTACTGCAGAAGAAGAATATGTGGCTACTGCTACAAATTGCTCTAACATTGCATGGATCAAAAAATTATTGGAAGGTATGAATATGAAAATTCTTAAACCAGTGATTATCTATTGTGATAATACAAGTGCAATAAACATTTCAAAGAACCCTGTCATGCATGCTAAGACAAAGCATATTTCTATCAAGTATCATTACTCAAGAGAACAACTAAAAGAGAAAGAGGTGATACTAGAATATGTTCAATCCAAGGAACAATTAGCAGACATATTCACAAAGTCATTTCTTAAAGATACATTTGATTACCTGAGAAAGAGACTAGGGGTCTAACCCTTGTCTATTGGTCACTAAGCTGAATAGGAGGCTACATCAGCCTACACATTATCAAAATATCATTCATGTTGATGCAAGAAAAGAGATGGACTACAAAGATATATCAGTACACATAAAGGTACTTATCTGCACCGAACACCATAGAAAAATTTTGGCTATTACAGAGCTAAATTTCTATTAGAAATGAAATTCAAGGAATATATTATGGAAAAAAAAAGAGATTTAGTTTGGCATTGTTGTCAAAGGGAGAGATTATATCCATATGAAATATCTATCAGAAGTATTCAAAGGGAGAGATGTACTTAATGAATATGGAGAGAAATATATTGTTGTCAAAGGGAAAAGAGATATGAAATCTCTATCATAATCATCCATCAAGGAGAGGAATAGTCAAAGGGAGAGAAAACATCAGAGAAAGATTCAAAGAAACATCCATCTAAGGGAGATAATTGGAAAAGTTAACACTGCATATCTATCCATAAAAGGGAGAAGAGATTCTACAACAAAGGGAGAGACAAAATTAGAATTTGCTACATCTATCCATTGGAGGGAATGAATAATGAAGTACTCTGCTAGAATCAAATCTAAGCTAGAAGAGCTTACCAAGAGTCAACATTTGTATTGGTTATAGAAAAACAAGTTTGGTAGATATTGATGAACTACAACTGATATATTTCATATTGTATTAGTATTATGTAGTATGTTTCTGTCAATTCCAAAGGGATAGATTGATGAAATATAACTGATTGAATGTTTGAAGATGACAAAGTTGATGATCACCGAGATGCAAAAGGTAAATGCAAGACATTAAATTAGTTAATGTGTTGTATTTTCATTGATGTCAAGTTGATGTGGTATGATTTCTCATACACATATTGTCACAACACTTAAAGATCTGAAAAGATAAATTTTTTGTCATTGGTAATCATGTACACCGAGTGACAGTAAACCTTGAGGGACAGTGAAGTTCACAATGTTACCTGAGAAAGCATTACCAAGATAACTACAGTTGTCACTGAACAGAACTGAAGTTGATGCTCGAGCTATCTGCAGTAGACACTGAGCACAACTGAAGTGTTGAACCACAAGAACTAAAGTTAGGATATGACAAAACAACTTAGCTTGCAGGAGCTAAATATAGAGTTAACTGTTTGATTACTTTGTTTTGATTGACTAGTTAAAATCTAAAGATAAGAAGGAGATTTAAAGCATGTTTTATTCCAAAAAATAAGCAAATTTTTACGGATTAAAACTAAAGAAAGCATGGCGAGCTTTATGGATCAAGAAGTGATCAACAAAGAAAACAAGAAGGACAAGAAAAGGTGAAATCGTGTCTATATAAAGAAACAAGTAATTCATTATCAAGGAAGGATACTAAAGAGAATTCTTGTGAAGATAGAAGTCTTCATATAGATCTGATCATACAAGCTAAAGAACGGAGCTAATATTTCTACAGACACCGAGAAATAGAGAAGCAATAGCATTCACCGAGCATAAAGAAGTGGAGAAAAGGAATTGAAGAGAACATTGATCAAAAGAGGTATTATTAGGTTATAATAGATCTGAACATCTACAAGATTAAGTTGTATTTATAAATAGATCATATATTGTTTTAGTTTAACCATTGATTTAGAAAATCTCTTAACAAAGTAGGATCTAACCATCCTTTATATATTCAGATACATCCCAAGGAGTATCAAAAGGTTTTCATGTTGACAACATAGTGAATGCGAGGTCAAGTGATAATCTATTAGTGATAAATCCTCTAACAAGGTTGCACTTAATAGTGTGTTTGTAACCTTTAATAGGGTTGGCTCTTCACCGAGCTCACTTCAGAAGAGTGAAAATTTTGGACCTTACTGGTCCTAAGTGGTTTTTCCCCTAACAGGGTTTCCACATTAAAAATCTATGTGTCAAATGTGTATATGGTTCATTGCTTTGATGTTTTTCTTTACACATTACTAAAACAAGATTGATCGGTAAACACTGTTATTTATTGTATTTCGGTAAAGGTTAAGAAAAGATAGATTGTTATTCGGTAAAGATTAAGGAAAGGATAAAAATTATAATCACTGAGCACTATATACATGTTGGATTCACACAAGGAATACATCTTGTAGGACTGAAGATAACTAATTTTTGAGGCCACTGATTGACCCCGCCCCCACTCCCCCTCTCATTTATTCTAACAAGGTCATGTGAATTCCTAGCACCCTTTCATGGAGATGTAACTTGAACAACAAAATTTCTATAAGGTAAAGGAATTTTAAGGAGTATGCTTCTAGAGTACTTGCTTTGAAAGAAGTATAATATGGATATAGAATCATTTTTATAACCTATTTATCTTTTTTAATAGTAAATTTGGCCAAAAGAATACTACTGGAGTTAAGGATTTGGGATTTGGGATTCTTAAAGAGGCTAAAGAAGAATTCAAAACCAAAGAAAGAATCAATAAATTAATGATTGGGAAAATTAATGAAGTTGTAAAGGAGACATAAAATATTCTACATGAGATTCTACTAAAGAATAAACTTGATATTGTCTCAGAAGAAGCTTATGATAATGTTGATGCCTTTGTTCCCAAAGTTGGATAGTTTGGGATGGATGTTTCCACTCCTCTGGAAGGTAATTATTCTATTTTCATATATGTCTTTAATCCTTAGTAAAGCTACATGATCCAAAAGTTATCATTCACTCTTGAAACCGATATTGGAATTAAACTTTCATGACAACTGTTTGACAAAATGCATAAGGGAAAAAAGTTAAATTTTGGTGAAGAATGGTAAGGGATCTTAGAGTAGTATGAATGTATAGTGCCATGGATTTTCTATATCTATTTGAATTTTCAAAAGATCACTGCAATCTGAAGCTTATAACAGAAGTGATTTGTAGCATCATTGATTATCAATTGGTTGTGTAATGCAAATTTCAATTGAATATGATGGCCTTGCAAAAATGAATATTCTTTGAAACAAATGAAAACTAGATACATAATAGCCTAGAAATAAAACCTAATTAGATGTGTGCTATCTATTTGACAAAATGAGTAAGGAAGAGAGTGCACAAGTTTGGTTAAGACAAGTGGGAATTAGTTTGATGCCTCTCAAAGATATCATGTGAACTCTTTGACATAATTCCCGAGAAATAAAGTAGAAGATAAATTTAAAATATTTAGTGTGCAACAAGGGTAGCATAACACATTTTTATAACCAAAAATTTATGACAATATGTTCTTATAACTTCATAAATGAAAAGTAGAAATTTACCTCTTTGGTAACCAAGTTTATTGCAGTTATGTCAAATAAATGTGTAGTTTTTGGAGCTCAGCTTGGAAGAGAACAGAAGAACAATTTCCTCATAGTAGGGATTTGTATTGTGCAATATAACCACAAGCACTACATTGTTCTCCAAGAAAATTTTATAATCATACAATTAAAATACTAGACCTGAAATTTTTGTGGGTGTTAGAAATTGATAGTGTTGCAGTGTTGGGAGATGCATATTAGAGGCAGTAGTGTACTATTTTTTAATTTGATTTTTATATTGTAATTGAAAGTGAAACTATATGGTAGCAATGTAGCCTTTGGGCATCTTTTTATAAGTTATT
The DNA here is from genome assembly GCA_018584345.1 of Thuja plicata. NCBI lineage: Eukaryota > Viridiplantae > Streptophyta > Pinopsida > Cupressales > Cupressaceae > Thuja > Thuja plicata. The sequence continues at coordinate 3,106,444 of MU227974.1, read as the reverse complement.
AAATTATAATTTGTATGTTTTTTTTAATATCACATACATATTGACAATGAATTCATAAAGCACTTTGATTTAAGTATTAATGTTTGAAATTTTGATTTAACATCTCAATTAAACACAAATCTTATATGTCAAGGTTCTATAATGTATAGAATATATTGGCATGCTTTATCCGTGTTTTCATATGAATATAATGTATATATGCATGTGTTATCCATTTTTTCATATGAACATTTAAAATTTCCCTAAATGTTTTGAATTTTCCTACATTTTAAATGGTGGTCCCCTATGTCGTCCCCTGGCTGTCTCCAAAATTGGCAGAAAATTTGGCGTCACAAAAACATGTCCCCCCATCCTAGAAACTTGGGGTAACCTTGATAAAAAAAACTAGTGATGACCACTACATAGAGTTGAGAAATTTTGCATCAAAACATGCAAGAATTTGTTGGTAGTTATAATATAGATTTTGGAAGACTATGAATACAGGTTTGTAGTACTGAAACATCTAGATAAGGCTGCATGTTTGTTGTTGGTTTAAAATATGAGTTAAAGGGATATGACAAGGGTCCTTTTAAAAACCCATATCGAGAGGGCCAGATAAAAACTACCATATTTTTTATAACACTCTTGTAGGTTAATTGCATAAACTATTCAATTGTACATAATTATTAATTTATTAGTAGACAAAGGATTATAATTTTAAATAGAAAACAGAATTAAATCTAATACCACATTACATGACATATTGTACAGGCTATTGTTTTTTTAGTTGCAATCTGTATCAATGTTTTGTTTACTTAGAGTCTTCATCTATATTTTGTTTCTAATTGAACTGCAGGGTGATTCCCTATCGCCAAATTCAGCCTGAGGCATATAGAATTTATCTAGAGCTTATTGGTACATATTCATTTTGTTTAGCTCTAACAAATACAACTTCCAATAGCAAGAAGTACACTTTTTAAACCTTAGCACGCTTGATACAAAAAATAAGAGCATAATTTGCTTTTCATTTTTAAGCATATTTATTAAAAAAGAAAGATAAAACTCATAGATATATAGGTACGATGTAGTTATGATTATTTAATCGAGTACATTTTTATCTTCCTTCCCTACCTTGCTTATCCAATTTCATAATTCTTCAAATCTTGCAAAACTCAATTGATTTATCTCTTCTTCAAGAATTGACTTTTCAAAGTAAAGCCGAACAAAACAAAGACAAAATCATTGATGTAAAGACATTCTAAAAACCAAAGTCCCTTATCTTATTTGTTGAGTGATTGATCAAATCAATATTGACATCATGCTATAATGAAAGGAGATAGATGTAAGAACATGCTATTTTGGAACAATTATAGTTTTGAATTGATTTGACAACATAATATTGAGTAACTTAGTGATTACTAGTTCACTTCATTTGTGATCAGAATTAAGTACTAGGGCTATTTGACAGATAATAAGTTATGATTGGAAGCGATGATCAGTTTGGTGTTACTGTCATGATTAATGTAAATTTTCCAAAAGGTAGGGATCAAGGTTAAGATGATCAGAACTAATGTTGTTGAGTTGTGGAAAGGATAATAAGAAGTTGACTGGTTAAATAGGGATTAGGGACTAAAAGTTTATGATTAAAAATAGAGCTTTTGAAATTTTGAAGACAAATGGACTCATGCAAAGGTATGGTGAGTTTTTGAATTTGTGCATAGAAGAAATGGTAAGGCCTAATGAGCCTAGAGACATAATTGGTGTATGAGTTGTGATATGCCACCAAAGGTTAATAATGCCTTAATAAAGATAATGTTTTGTTGATTGGCTGTTTGTCTTGATGATGGATTGATGACTATGAAGCTGATTTGATAATGGAATTTATGGTTATAGTGATTTCTTAAATGATATGTGTGGTTTTAGGGATTTCTTAACCTAATATCCCTATTATTAGTGCTTATTTCCAAGCTGTTGGATTTTTTTAGGATTCTTTGTAATCTCTAGCCACAAGTGGCAACTGGTGATTTGTAATTACACAATGCCCTCAAATTGACACTCCTATTTGTCTTGTGTCCAACTTATATGGATATTGACCACAAAACCTTTCTCATAACAATCACTTTATCTCTAACAATGTCGAAGTGGATATTTTATTTTTTTATTTTTTATTTTATTTTCTTAGCATTCCTGTCAAATATGAATAGCATTCATATCAAATATGAATCATGATTAGATTAAATGTACAATGCTTTGCATTCAAAATCTATTTAATGGATTTTTCTTGATTTTATACAAGACAGTACTAATGCTACTATATTTATATTTGATGGATTACAACACTAATATCTTAACTCAGAGTATGGGAGACAAGTTTTTGGTATAATTGTAGCCCAAATTTTTTCCTATGAAGAAAGACCATGTCTGACAATATGAACCCAGAACAAAATAAGGATACAATTGCTAGATTGTGAGCTAATTTTAAAAGAAAAGGTGATGAAAAATGTTATTGTCCCAGCAAAAATTGCAAGGGCTTACAGACCCAAAGAATTCTAGTCAAAACAACTGAGAAACATGTAGAGAGCATGGTCACATTGAAGGGGGGCACAATTTTCGTCCATTGGTAAGTATTTCAATATATTGTTTTAACAATTTATATACATAAGAAATCAATTGATGATGAGATCATGGTCATGGTTAATTTAATGTCATCATTTTGATATAGGTCAACCACCCTGGGTTACATGTTATGGACCATAACAATCCGGAGAATGTGAATTTCCAAGTGGAGGAACATAGAGGTGTGAATATCCAAGGAGAAGATAATGATTCCATGGAAGAAGATGATCCTGTGACAAAGAACACAATTGAATATGATGGTATTGTTGCAGTTGATCATGTGCCAGAGAATACGATTGAAGATGATAGTACTGGCACAACTGATCACGATGATGAAGATGACCTTGATTTACCTATACTTGAGAAGGCATATGAGCCCCTATACAAAGGCTCCCAAACAAATCTTCTCTTCGTTGTATTTTTGTTGGTGAACTTCAAGGTTTTGAATGGTTTATCCAATGTAGCAATGTTACGAATGTTAAGGTATGTCATATATGACATCTTTTTCACCTATTTTAGTCATAATTTCCTTATTGTTAACAAAGGGTGAATCATGTATGCTAACTATATCTTTAGTTGTAGGTTGATAGGTGAGTGTTTTTTACCACCATCAAACATTCTACCTTGCTTGTGCCAGGAACTATCTGCCAATATGAAAGATATTGGGATGGAGTATCAAACAATACATGCATGTCCCAATGATTATATTATATATCATAAACAACATGAATTTTCAATAGAATGACCTAATTGTCATATTAGTAGATATTGAACAGATCAAATAACAAAAAATGTGCCTCGCAAAGTTCTCTGGTATATTTCCATTATTCCATGTCTACAGCGATTATTCAGGTGCACTACCTTGGCACAATTTATAGATTACCATGCACGCAATAGAAGTCAAGATGACATTATGCAAATGTCTATGGATGGTTCTGCATTTAAGGACATAGATGAAACTTGGCCACACTTAAAGAAGAGCCTCACAATCTCAATCTTTCATTGGCAGTGGACGGTGTCAATCCATCTAGAGAAATGAGATGTGTTTACTCGGTGTGGCATGTTTTTGTTATCAACAATAACATTCCTCCTTGGATGTCCATAAAGAGGGAGCACATAATGTTGGAAATGATTGTTCCAGGTATTTTTCCATTTAATATTCATCTAAATTTATTTATAAATACCCCATCAAAATGACAATAATTATGTAATGTTTATGTTCATTCAACCAGGTAAGTACCAAGTTAAAGATATGAATGTATATATTGAGCCCCTTATCGATGAGTTATTAGATTTATGGAATGGGGTCACTATGTATGACATCACTAGACCAATAGGACAAAGATAGTTTCAATTCCATGCAATGCATGTATGGACAATACATGATGCCCCTAGGCTAACACATTTTTGTGGTATGTTACATTGTTAAAACATATTTATTGTATGTTATAGTGCTAACACATCTTTGTTGTATGTCTAAGTTTGTGCATGATAATTGCAATTATCAAAATCAACATATTCAATCCAATTATACACGATCTTGTCGGTCTTCAGACAAAGGAAATATTTGCATGTCCAGTTTGTGGTCCAAAGATGAAATCTCATCATTAAAAAAGTTTAGAAAAGTAGGTGTTTGATGAGTATAGGCACTTTCTCCACAGAAATCATAAGTATTGAATTACCGAAAAAACATCTTTTCAATGGCAAAGAAGAGACTGCATCAAAGCCATGAAGAATGACACCTCGCCTATGGAAGTTGGAATACAATAGAATAAATCAACGAGGTAATGTCATTCAATCTGATGGTTTTTGTTTTAAATTTATATTTTGATATTGTCTTTTATTTACTGATGATGTAATTGATGCTTGTGAAGGTCGTCAAGGCGTCAATGACCAACTTCCAAAAGGACTAAAATTTATCCTAGACAATTTAGTAGGTTACCGTACTACGAGCACCTCCCAATCGTGCATTTGTTTGATGTTATGCATATTGGAAAGAATGTAACAGGGACATTATGGAAATTATTGGAAGGCGTGATAAAGAAAAAATGTCAAAATTTGTAGTGACATTGAAGATTCCAACCATGCATTGAAAAATGTCATTCGATCAAATAACCATGGAGACCATATTGATATAAGTGCCCTTCCTTGGTTATTATTGGAGCAACAAAGAAATGCTATAAAAGAAGTCATACAAAAAATTTGATTTCCCACAGGGTTTGCTGCGAACATAAACAATCTCATATCAAAGAAAAGTGAATTTGGGCCAGGGATGAAAACACACGATTGGCATACCTTTATCAAGGTAATTAATATTATTTTGTATCTTCTATATATTCGTATACTGCATGTAGTTTTCATTGTATTATTCTCTAAAATATTGAAAATATTGAAATGATCATTTTATAATTATTGCAGTACGTTCTACCTCTATCTCTCCCACACCATTTTGACAATGGGTGTCAAACAAGTTTTATATGATCTTGGAAATACATGAGGTTAGAAGTGTTATTTGTTAGATTTGTTGTATACATATTATATTTGTGACTTGTTTTACTTTTTCAGTAATTTATTGTATATTTTTTATAAAGTCTCATTTATATGTTTTTGCATGTTGAATTGCTTCCAGGTGGTTGTCATCGAAAGAAATCAATAAAGAAGATATGAAATATTGGAAGAGAAAAATTTATCATCTTATGTGTGAAATGCAAAATTTTTTACCTTCTACTTTTTTCAATGCACAAGAACACTACCGCATACATCAAGTTGAGGAGATTGAATTGTGTGGACCTGTACAAACTAGGACAATGTGGATGGTTGGGAGGCACCTAAAATTTTTGAAGGGTTTGGTTTGACAAAGAGCACATCTTGAGGGTTCTGTGGTGGAGGGATATATGGTATACCAGATCATGGTGTAGATTAGTGAATACATTCCTAAGTTTGCAGCAAAGATCCATGTAGATCGCATTTGGAACCCCAACGCCATTAACAAATTTGAAGGGGAGTACTTGATGGGGAAAGGTAGATTGAGGAAAGTGAGAGGTAATTATAAGATTTTATTGTAGTTAATTAATTCTTATAAATATTCAATCAAAATTTTTTGTAAGTGGTCTATTTTTTTATACAGTTGGTTGAGAGTGGGATGCACTACATTTGTATATTGCGAACAATCTTGGTTGGATGACGGTATGGATTGAACTATGTCAAAAAAATGGTCACTAATTAACATGGGAATTTATTGCTTCATTGGTTAAAGAAGCTCATCGCAATGGAGATTCCAATGTTATGCCAATGGTAATTGATCTAGCAAATGGTTTAAGAGGTAGACAAGTATGTATAAATTTATTAATCATGACCCATATGTTTAATATCAACTCACAATGCAAATTATTTTCACATTTTTGAAAAATTGCAGGTCAAGCACCACAAAGATATGTTTGAGGTATGGTTACATCTTTTTTTAGGAAGATTATGCATAGACATTAATAATATTCATATGTACTATACTTTCTCCCTGTGATTTTTCCAATGTCTCTTTTATGCCTGAAAATTTTTCTTAATTAGTTGGGATTTTTATTTTATGATTTTTTGAATGTGATTCATTACATCTGGTAATGTATTTGGTATTTGTGGTAATTTTTGTTCTTTTTGAATGTTTTGACAAAATATAATGTCTCTTATGGTTATTGAACTACTGTGTGTGAAAACTTTATAATGGGGGGAAATATCCTGATTTAATTTCCAGGCTTAAGGAAGTTAACATTTATGAATCCATTGGTCTATCATTTTGTTAACTATAGTTGGTTTCGAGTGGCGGTCCTTTTGATGTTTCTTATATTAGGTATTTTTTGATTGCTCTATATTTACTAATTTGTTATCTCTGGGAACTTCATTTGTTCTAGGGGAAAAAATTATGCATACTTTTTATTGCATGTTTACTTCGACGAAATTGAATGCATTGACATTTGGATTACAAGGGATTCTTAATAAATAGATTGTAATGTTTTTTTGCATATTATCATGATTGAACAATTCTTAGGTAACAATTTTGGTACGGTTTAGATTTTTTTCCTTAACCTTTTGTGCTCATCCTTGAATCTTCCATGTCTTTAGTTATCCATTGAAACGTAAAAAAGAAAATTTGGTAAAGACATTAAAAGTTGCATCTCTAGGTAGCTAATTAATCAATTAAGTTGCATCATTTTTTGTTTTGAATTTAAATAGATTTTTCTCTTCTTCCCATAATGCATATGTCTCATATGTATCTTCTTCATCATCTTGAATATTGAATTCCTTAGCTAGCACATGGAGGATTGTTCCTTGCTCATCAACTTTTGTTGGCATTTAATTTCCTCTTTTGTTACTTAACCCAATATTGAATTTCTTGGCTAGCACATGGAGGACTGTTCTTTGCTCATAAATTGCTCATCAACTTTTGTTGGAAATTCATTTCCTCTTTTGTTACTTGGCCCAACATTGATTTTGTATCACCTTGTCCTTTTTGCTTTCCAAATTTGTCACACATGCATTCAGATCATATATTCTCACTTGTTTATTAAACTTTAGAGAAGAGATTTATGGTTTGCGAGGAAGTAATTTATTGTAAATAATGAGGACTTGGTCATTTCTATACATCCTTCCACAATTTGAAGGATTAGAAATATGTTCTGATATAAAAAGATTCATATTTTTTTCTAATTACCTTTAGAAATTATAAAACCACTCAATTAAACTACTCTTTTACTTGATTTACTCAAATGATATTTCAACAGGATTCAATGATGTGCAAATTGAAAAATTAAAATGTCGTGAAATAAATAGAAATTCAACTAATGCACTGGAATTTTATCTGAAAGTAGGGAAAAACCTGTTGGTAGTGAGAGTTGCAGGTCTACCAGATCTTATTAGATCAAAAATAATAATTATAGAGACTAGGTGCTTCAATTTATTGTTGCTATGCCTATTGTCAAGTTGCCAGTCCTTTCTACAGTTGAATCCTCCTCAGTTTGATCACTACAACACTTTCACGAGCCCCCAATGAGCCTATGTGACCTTTTCATTCTTAAATAGATGTTGGAGGGTTCTCTTGTGTAGTGGAAGGATTTAGAATATGAATTGGAAGATAAATAGCAGATAGTTTGTTTCCTCTACCCACACAATCACATACATTACAAAACTACCTCTCTACTGCAAGTGTTGTTTTTGCTCTGATACATAAATTGGGTGTTTTCTATTGATCACTTTTTGAAAACATTATGCAGTTGAGGAAAATTCCTCTTTAGATCCATACAGATTATGTAGATGTACATCAAAGGAGAGAAATAAAAAATGGTGAGTCAAATCTAAGATAGAGTAGACAAAGACTTAAAAAATTTCTTAAGTTGTTTGGAAAAATTAAAAGATGAAAATGAATATAAATTCATTGCCATAGGAGACAACAATGATTCAACTATGAATTCCTTTATCATGTAAGCAATATTATAATCACTTGTACTCTTGAATTTCCTAACTTTAGTGTCTTCTCCTTCAATTTCATAGGTTTTCCTAGAAAATAAAGAAGAATATTGAATAATTATAATTTACGTACATGTGACCATTCACAATTGTATTTATTGCAATAATAAGATCTACGGACATCCTTAAAATCAAGCTTGTTTTGCTCTATTGGTGGTTGAACCAAAGAAGGACCTCAAACGTTTAAAGTAAATCAAATTCCAATACAAACCATTTAGAGTGGTAAAATAGGGTAAGATTGAATTAGCACGATTTCATGGTGAGAGAGTGTGTTAATTAGATTTTGGATATGCTAAAACAATTGATGAAAATGTTGTCATGCTGTAAGATTTTTGCAAGTACTTAATAATGATTGGGAACTCTTTTTAGGTGGAACAACACGAACAGAAGAGGTGGGATGCAAGGATATATGAATATTTGTATACACATAATGCAGTAGGAAACATTACCAAAGGCTTGGATCACCTTTCTCTAAGGTTGGCAGATGAATATTCCTCCAATGGAAAGGCTCAAAAGACACTACCTTCACCTGAGGCTGAATTAGTTCCCTATCTTATTGACAACTCATATCAACATTTTGTTTTGGAAATTGATAATGTCCTTGCAACATCCATGGTAGTCTCATCAACTCTAAGGAACTCCACCAACCCAGAAAGGACAGTCTTTCATGCTATTACAGATAAGTGAACATATGCACCAATGCATGCTTGGTTTTCTTTGCATCCTCTTCCTCTAGCAGTTATTGAAGTGAAATATCTTCATCAATTTATATGTATTACAAAATATAACATCCTTATTTTGGATGCCATGAAGAATGACCATGATATTCAAAGACACTATGATCAAGATAATGGCAATGGAATAAGTCCTACTCCCACTTTCATGGAAACTAAACTCCAAGTGAAAAGTCCTAAACACTTCTCAATAATGAACCATATTTGCATATATATTTTAGAGGTAAAATTTCATTCACTAGTCATTTTACTTGAAGGTGCAAATTATGACTTCCTAATATCTATGATTTTCTTTATGTACTTGAGAATTTGATAGTATTTTTCTTGACTGTCTATGGACAGCTTTTTGTAGACCTTCAGAAGGTGGTTTTTTTATGATGATGTTGTGATACAGCATGACTTGTCTCCACTATGGGACATTGACCTCCATGGCAAGTTAAATGATGTTGTCAAAACATATCGAGAAGATGACCCTTGGGTTATGTCAAAGATATTCATAAGCTACTTCAATTTTTCACATCCTCTTATAGAAGAGAGTTTTGGTTCAAAGCAATGTGCATGGGCATATGGGATGAACATCCTAGATCTACAAGCTTGGAAGAAGACTAATATAAGACAAAATTACTATTTCTAATTAAAGAAAGTAAGATCAATTTTAAGACTTTAGATTCCAATTTTATACTCTCCATTAGTCCTAATGCAAATGATGCTATCATTGATCCCTATTTTTAGATTTTTTTTGAGGAATTAAAATCTCCACCTTAAGAACTAGATGGAAGCATTCAGTCCTAAAAACCTACAATCAATTATGTCATAGTTTTCTCCACTCTTTTGTAAAATACCCAAAGAAATCATTGCAAGCTTGCATAACATGTTATCTCTTTGATTCAATATTTCCTTCTTGAGGTTTGGAACATAAGAATTAAAAAGTAGTAACAGTTGTATCCAAAAATTAACAATTTTCTTGCTTGAGATTCCAATTTTAAGGCTTTTCTATATGGGGACTCTACCACTAGCCCTAATTGCATTTAATGAGCTTGTTCATCTCATCGATCAATCTTGGCATGTGTTAGTTTTAGGATATCAACCTAAATCCAATTTCAATACTAAAAGCTACTGTAAAGGACATGAATAAAATTCTAGGACCAAAGGTATAAAAATTGATGGGTTTTTATATGCATAGGATATTACATAATCGATATGCACACTAGGGTTATATATCTAGAAAGAGAAGACAAAGAGGAACCTATAGATAAAATCTGATTTGAAATTAGGAGGTTAGTGTTTCTTGGTAAACATCAACTGAGGAAAGCTAGATGTAGATGAAAATGGTATTTCTAGAATTAGTATGCTACAAAGAACTATGCCTGGAAATCTCATTAGAAAATTCTAAGACTATATCACTCGAAGCATCGTCAATACTCTCTTTTTGGATTTACTAAAGTCCAATCTATGGATCTTCATCTACTCTGGCTAATCCCAAATATGTGTCTTGTAATCATGCCACCTCGACAGATAAAGAAGATAAAATTGTGTGTTAATGGGGGTTTTCCCTAGGTCAAACCCTAATTTTGGATTTAGCAATGAAATTGAAATGAAAGAATGTTGTAGCATAGAAAAGACTAGATCTAAAATTGAATTATTTAATCTTATACCTTTTGATGCAATTCTCTTTTAATGTGATCACAAGAGCTGATGCAATAATATGACTTGATAAAACATTAAAAAAAATGAATTGTAAAGACATGCTTCAATTAAGGTTGTTGTACCTTACCATAATGCCTAGATCTAAAGAATGGGTAAAAGCACAATAATCTGTCACCCTTTTACAAAGGAAAAGGACGACAAAACCAAAACTGTAAAACTTCAAGGGCATAAAATTCACATTTCTGTTGAGAATTTGAAGATGATGTAAACTAA
>MU227974.1:3084530-3095389 GCA_018584345.1 Thuja plicata | reverse complement strand
TTTTTCCCTTATCAAAACTATACCAAAAACCAAATAAATTACATAATATTGAAGAGGACTCTCCTCTCTAGTGTTATCTATAATTTTAAAATTTTTTTGAATTGATTTACTATTTTTTTACATTTTTTGAATCAACGACTTCCAAAAGCTTTAATAACCTACATGCATCTTTTAACAAATTTGTTCAATGTAATGTAATCAAAATAATATAAAAATTATATTTCAAGAATCGTAATTCCGAGATCTACAAAAGGGTACTTTTACTTTTTTGACATTGTCTAGTTTGACCAGAGAAAAAACCAGCAGAAGTGCAAACTTCTAGATTTTTTATGTTTTTGGGGGTTTGGCTGCCACATGGCATGCCACCTAGGTAGACTCGGCCGAGTGGGACTCGGCCGAGTCGGACTCGGCCAAGTCCTACTTGCCCTCCCATTGGCTCGCGCACAAGCCGACTTGGCCACGTAGGCGCCATTCAGTGCCACTTAAACTCGGCCGAGTTAGACTGGGCTGAGTTTGACTCGGCCGAGTATGACGCGAATGAGCGCCCAAAATTGTCCTTAGGGGTGACAGATTATTGTGCTTTTACCCGAATATAGTTGGATGAAATTTCACCTTGAGTGCTTCTTGATTGTAGTGGATGTGAAATGAATTAGAATAATACCCTTATATAGGGTTCTCAAGGTTTATTTGTAATTGAATCCAACTTCCATTTGTTATATTGAGACATTAGGGTAAATGAGAAAATGGCGAGAACTTGGAACTGACACATTTGAATTAAGGCCCAAAATGGAGTGTCAAGGGCACCCTAACACAGCTAACCTATAAAACTAGGCCAATATCATTAGAGGTGAAATATTGAGCTTGGGGTATCCAATCTGATTACCATTTGGACATATGACAATAGACTTTTAGTATTTCAAGCATAAATGAGCTCAAATAAGAGCTAGGATAATACATGCTAAGGAAAGGGAACAAATGTGGTGTAAATTGTACAAGGCTACAATATAATCTTGATGACAACTTATTTCAAGGAGAATAGGATAATATTTATGACAACTCCTTTCAATCCTTTCATTCCATGAAATATTAATTTTATTTTTTTTTAAAACATGTCGCTTTTTTTACTTTCATCACATTCACAGTCGATGAGAAACCTATATAAACAACGAATTGATCAACTAATTGTCATCGCTATTTGGATGACTGCCCATAGTGTTTTGACAACTTCCTCATCATTTATATAGCATTCCTATCGTTCTTTTTCAACTTCAGCGTCGTAGGTTTGTCGTACAAGTGACAGATGGTGAAAAGGGCTTAGAGTGAAAGGCGCACACAATACCTCATACATAGCCCTTTGTTTCTAACCTTTTGGTCATTGGTTATACAATGACTATGCCAGTCATCATAAGTTTTGACAAAATAACTTCCATGACAATTTTGGTCAATTGATCTACATTTGACAGTCACAAAATCAACCTATGATCGTCGAAAACTGAGCTAAATTTTATTAGTGCTTCTCCACAAGCCCAACTTGAATACCATACCCTCATTCAAACACTACAATTGTTTTATATGAATTTTTATGGTTTCTAACTATACGTAATGGATCAAAATTTGTAACACTCTTGATTCAACAAGGGGTTAGTAGCACCGATTCACAATGGGGGAAATCGATAAGAAACAAGCTACTAATAACGAAACTACGAATCAATAAAATGTACAAGAAAATCAGAGGAAAACAAATGAATGCAAACCCAATTGCTCAAAGCTTCTATTGTCTCTCTCTACTCCTTCCAAAATGCTATTTGTGATGCTCAGTATTGGTGTGGGCAGCGTCTATGACTTGGGAGCATCGAGAATATGATATTGAATTGCTTTGTGATTGCAAGATGGCTTGATGCTTGAACCAAATCTGACAGAGTAATGGCGTATGTGATCTTGAAATCTTAGATCCCTCAAATGGTTATGAAGGGTTTTTTATATAGGAATTAAGAATGAGATGAACGGTTGAGATCATTCCCAGAGACAGGAAGATGAATGGTGGAGATCAAAAGGAACTGGAGAAGCCATCAGTGAACTCCACCTCTTCAACTAAGAGAGAGGAGATAGAGTTTGGTTAATTGAAGAGCTAATTTTGAGTTACCTATTAGAACTGAAGAGGTGGGTGGAGAAACCCATGTGAACTGAAGAGGTGGGTGGAGTAACCCATGTGATCTGATAGGGAGTTATCTCTTTGAAGATAAATGAATATTTAATTCATTTTTAAAATTAAAGTTTTTAACATGTGAGATAATTGAATTCCTTTTTATTTAGAATTGCATTATTGAATAAATTAAATTAATTTAATTGAAATTAATTTAATTGGAAGAATTTAATTAGTAAGATTAAATATTTCAATTTAATTGGAAGAATTTAATTAGTAAGTTTAAATATTTCAATTTAAACTTTAGGAAATTGAATTTAATTAATTAATTAATGGAAATTAATCAATTAAGATTAATTATTTAAATAAAATTAATTATTTAATTAATTTTGGGAATTTGATTAGATGATTTAGGGAATGAATTTAGAAGAAAAACATGATTAATTAACGATTAAAAAATTATTAATTAATAGATGATTCAAAATAGTGTTTTTAATGTCAAGTCACAAGTATGTCCACTTTAGGGTGTCTACACTAACTTCCAAAACCAATCTCAAAAGTGAACCACCTAACTATGACAACTTTTGGTGCAACATTTGCGAAAATTGCAATTTTGCAATATTGCACTTTTTACATCTTTTAAGCAATCTTTGCATTTTTATTATAAACAACCCCACAACTTTGTGAAAACCCTCAAAACATGTCATGATGGACATTCAAGGAATTTTTACAACATATTTACCCTTTTATGGGTCACTTCACAAATTTTGACCTCCTAGACCTATCTAGGACCTTGTTGACAACTTTTGTAACTTGATTACAGTTCTTGATCTGACATTTACAAATGGATTAAACATGAATCAATACATTTATACAAATGATCACAATGCCTTAAAACATCATTAAAACATCTTTTACTCTTCATGATTCTTTGACCTTCTAGATTAGGTGCCCCTACACCAAGTTATCTCTAGCCCAAGGTTTTCAAAAATTCTAAGTAAAAATGGAATCATCTACACAAGTCATCCCAAATGGAAAGTGGGAGTGTTGGAGTAATTAAGCATTGCATACCCAAGTTGGACTACATTGATTGATAGTAGAGTCAACTAATAACTTTATCCTGAAGAGATATGGTAGTTTACCTTATTCTGCCCTACGTATATAGGAATAGGTATACATCGCTAGATTGGTTTCATTTATTCTTCTTTCAAGTGATAGTTTAATCATGTGGATAATAGCATGTTATGTGAAATTTCTCTAAATAAATCCTTATTTTTTTATACCTTGTAGATCCTTCGTAATTTATTAGCAAGTAGAGTTTGGTTGTTGAAGTTGTTTTACCATAGTTTTAATTCTTTTAATTAGAATGTTGATTGTATGTCTTATTTTGGGATAGAGAGGATGATTTCCTTTTTTAAATAATTAATATTGCTACTCAATTTTTTTTAATAATTTTCTTAAATTCACTGGCAAGTTGTTAGATCTAAGTAATTTTTTCAAAGGACCTGCAAAGTAATGTACAAATTGGATACTTCTCTCTCTTATACAAGTAAAGAAAAATTGTGAGAACAAGGATTGGGTCTATATTTCACAAATATTAAGGGGGAAATGATATAATAGGATGAAAATTTTCATATTATAAGGGAAATATCTATGCAACCCAAGGAATGTAAGTTTCCAAGTAATTACAAGTGCAGTGAATTTTAAATGCAAATAGAATTGTAGATGGATAAAAGATCCCTCCATTAGTAGTGAGGTCAGGTTACCAAACCTCTTTCCTATAAAATAAACTTTAAGAATAGGTATATTTTATAGACACATGATCTTGTAAAGATATTGATTGTTGCAACAACTTATAATTAAAATGTTATAGAAGCTAAACATACACCTTGACATCCAAGTCCAAAAATACAAGAAGGTGCATACACGGGCTACTTAACATACTTTTAGATTTCCTATAATGTCTTGATATCTTAATTAATAAAAATGAAAAATCAGTGTAGCATCATATGGTATGTTTTGCATAATTTTAAATCTCTTATCTACCACATTATATGGAATTCTGTAATTTTATGAAATCAGAGATAAAATATTAAGTAATATTTAATAATCTCGTAACATTCTAAAATTTGGAAAAGAAATAGAGATTGAGCTTGTGAAAATATTGTCTCCATGATACCCGCCAACACAAATGGGCATAAAGTAGCGTAAATATCTCTAAATTGGAAAATATTCAATATCAAACCCTAGCCACATTCCAATGGGTTGTAGCTAAATAAAAATATATAATGATGAGGAAGATGAGCCTTTGTGGGTGATTATAGATGTTTTTGGCACAACACAATCCGCAATCCATGCCTTACTTCCATTTTCACCTTTTAGTTTCCTTGATTTTCCTACAAATGTGCCTCTCCCTCCACAAAGGGTCATGGGTCCTACTTATCATCTTTGTTTGTCCTATTTTTCCTATCGTGCTCATGGATGGGCTTTTTCGTGAGTGGAAGAGACATGCTTCTTAATGACAGGCTTTGTGGCCATTCCTATTTATTTCATCTCTTTACTTACATGGGAAAAATTTCTCCCATCAATCCCTCAACCTACAGCTTCTCGTCGGTGCTTTCTCTCTATTTATTTATTTTCAAAATTGTAGTACAATGTTTCTCTTTCTGTTTTTCTTTACTTTATTTATTTTTAATATTTATTAGTTCCTGCCTAGGCAGAACTATAGGCAACAGCTAGTATCTAACTAGTTATTAATAATTAACTTTTTAACAAATCAGATACAAGATATTTTCTTATATTTCATAAATATGTATATTAGTTAAAGTAAGTTGCAATTTCTTTAACAAAACATATTTACAAAATTAATTTTACGTGATTTCATTGGCTAAGAAATTTCTACACCCTTTTTTCGGAAATTCAGTTGTTAAGCTAATGTTTATCTACAAAATATTTTAACAATATTTTTAATCAAAGCATACACATCTCATTGTTTGGAATCACTACTATGTAAAGTTCCCCCAAATTTATAATAAACTATATCTTGATTTTTTAAGTTCACCTCATACTTTTTAAAGATAATTTTCTTAAAAAATTTTAAATTAATATAATATTTTTTTATTTTAATTATAGATTATAATTTTTTTTTAAAAAACCTTCAACTTGAATTGTGGAACATAAATAAATTATATAATATATGTATAACAATTATAAGATATTGATTAAATTAATTTATATAATCCTACTTCTAATGATTTTAATTATATAAATGTATTAATATTATATTTCTTCTAAAATATATAAAAATAAGATATCTTAACTTAATAAATTGTGTACACACCTAAATTTTTTATTTTTTATATTTACTTAATTTACCCCTAATTTGTCTAATTTTCTATTAGTTATAATAATTAAATAATTTTTTTAAATTATTAGACCTAAAATAATTAATATAATTATCTATGTTATGTATCCTACTTTATCACATTCATTTCTTAATATATATATATATATATATATATAAATTTTTATTTAGTTGTTTAGCAATTTTGTGTGTGGGTCTCTTTTGTGCCAAGTTGGTCAAAAGTTATTTTTGTGTGTGAGCAGTGCAATCTGCGGGTTGTTTGTTATTACATTCACATTCAAATCTTGACAAATGATTTACTAGATTTAGCTCATGATTATTTGAAAATGACAATGCATTAGTCCAACATTGTGATTAGAAGAGAATTTAACTGATAGTCCGCAGGACTTTTTACCATTGTAAATGCAGTACTTGTGCATCTTTCTCTTTCAAAGCTATTTATTTCTTTTCCTATTAGGTGCTTATGCTATTTTTTAGTTTATTCTATCTTCAAAAACCCTTTGAACCACAGGGAGGCATCCTTAGGTTCATAAAGGCCAGGGATGAGATGAGGACATTCTTTAACATCTCCTTTCACGGGGATGGATCTTATTCTCCTTAATTGACCCAGACCTGTGTGAAAAGTGTGGATTCTCCATATGACAAGTCTAATGTAAAGAATTAATTCAAACAGCAGGGAGTAAACCAATGATGGACCTATTCAATTTTTTTACGCAAAATGAAAAGAAAAACTGAGTCAGCCAAACCATTGCGTATCTATAGATGCCATTTGTCATAAGAAAAATAACCTGAAACTCAACTCATGTATTAGTGAAGGCTTACCTTCTTCTATTTTTTACATTATTGGCAATGCACAAAAAGAGGGAGTCAAAAATAAAATGGATATGAAAAGGACATAAGATACTGCATCTTGATAGCATGAATCAATCAAGGTGGTACAAATTTCACTAATTACAGTTCTCCAACAGCTCATTTTGCATTGGTATAATTCAACCTACTCATGAGAGCAGAGAGATAATACAAAATCAGAAAGATCTTCTCAAATATACAAGGCTAGAAATGACACCTTAGGAGCCCTATCGAAAGATGTGTTACTCAACTTCTTGTGCCTTTTCTCAAATAGAAACCATCTTGTCTTGTGCCACCAACAAACAACATATACTGGCTACAACATAAGAAAAGCATGGAAAAGTCAGATATCGAACATTTGTGTGCAAAGTGATTGCTGGGACATGATTAATTGGAATTACTCTTATGAATTCCCTTTCATTCTTTCTTCATGGATTGGAGTGCTCCCATATTTATCATTTTGTATTAAGTAGCAGGGCTCTTGCATTTGTTATTAGGCAAGTAACATTCTTCACTTTTTCTAGTGATTCCTGAGTAAGCAAAATACTCCCCAGATAACAAGAGTGAATATATGAACTACTACAGTTAGTATTAGTTTCACTGCAAAACATAACATTATTGCTTGGAGAACTACATCCAGTAACATACCTACAGTGAGTTTTGTATTTAAAAAAAACTAGTGTAGAGAATGGTCGGCACAACCTGCTTCAAATATGGAGTTAAAAAATGACCAAAATTTATTTTAAACAGCAATAGCAACAGGAATCATAGTTAAGGAGATGATCTTTGAATCAGAACTCTATCATTCCCTCCAACAAAATTGTCTACAAAACAAAAGAAAGATAACCATGTAGTTAATTTCCACTTCTACCATGAAAAATATGGCAAATTGTATAGTCTCCAAACATCAAACACAATTCAGTTTTCTTCTTAGAGAGGTTGGCTTAAATTTTCTAACTTCAAATGTACTAAAAAATACTCTTACTTTCACTGTCGATTATAAAAATAACAAGGCATGTACACTAAAGTTATATGCATCACAAAATTCTAGAAAAAGGGTTTGTTCTGCCTGACATGCCTTTGGTTGTGAAAGTTCCATAAGCATACACAATATGGGTCCCAAAGATGACACAATATAAATCACATAGCAAAGGTACTCCAGCTTACTCAGCATTCACTTGAAATATAATGATAAATCATTAACATAAACATCAAACTAGAAAAAAAATAAAAGAAAAAAATTGAATAGGTCCATCATTGGTTTACTCCGTGCTGTTTGAATTAATTCTTTACATTAGACTTGTCATATGGAGAATCCACACTTTCCACACAAGTCTGGGTCAATTAAGGAGAATAAGAGCCATCCCCATGAAAGGAGATGTTAAAGAATGTCCTCATCTCATCCCTGGCCTTTATAAACCTAAGGATGCCTCCCTGTGGATCAAAGGTTTTTGAAGACAGAATAAACTAAAAAAAAACATAAGCACCTAATAGGAAAAGAAAAAAATATCTTTGAAAGAGGAAGATGCACAAGTACTACATTTACAATGGTAAAAATTCCTGTGGTTATTTTACAGGACTATCAGTTAAATTCTCTTCTAATCACAATGCTGGACTGATGCATTGTCATTCTCAAATAATCATGAGCTAAATCTAGTAAATCATTTGTCAAGATCTGAATGTGAATGTAATAAAAAACAACCTGCAGATTGCACTGCTCACATACAAAAATAACTTTTGACCAACTTGGCACAAAAGAGACCCACACACAAAATTTATTAAAAATGCTGTTAATAAAGATCAACCAATCATAGTGCTTGGCAGAGTACTTAAAACGGTCAAAAATAAAGAAGGGTATAATATTAGATTTTAACAGCTGCAATAAGAACTCATATTCTTCTAAGCTTCAGGATGGAAAATTTGTTTCAGAATACTAGTTGCATTTGAAGAATATTGTATGCCTACATGACATTGTTCGGGTAAAGCCTTCCTCTAGCTTCCCAATGATTACAGAATATTGTAATTTAAAAAATAGATAAATTGTTCTAATATATTCAAACGATATGGTGTCTAGTGTAAAGAATAAGATCTGAATGTGCTATGTGATTTATATTGTGTCATCTTTGGGACCCATATTGTGTATGCTTATGGAACTTTCACAACCAAAGGCATGTCAGGCAGAACAAACCCTTTTTCTTGGTGCACATACATGACACAATCAGGATTTTATTGTTCTTGGGAATGGGTTGATTCCTCCTACAATGAAGTATGATCCCTGGCTCTTTGTGATCACTGTTGTCTGTTGTACTGTGTGTATCAGTAGCTGAACGTTATTCTTGTGGCCGAGATTGAACTTGCATATCATATATTTTAATCACCATAGTATTCTCTGATTATCCTTTGAAAAATATAAATGTCTACAAAATATTGGATGAATGTGTTCCCTACAACAAGTTATTATTGACAGTTTCCATATGTGCACAATTATTGTCAACTTTTATCTCATTCAATTGATAAATACCGTTCTTTGACATGTGTGTAGCAATTGAGAATTGATTCACAAAGGAGTTGTTGTCAGTTTCAGGTATGCAACAAACTTGAGTTATTACCCACTTCATTTTATGGATTTTTATTTCTTTACTAGTAGACTTTTTTCCTAATTTTAGCTGTCAGATGAAGTTTGTATAAATATTTTAAACACAGACCCATTTATTTGCTTGTCTCTTAAACTATGTTGGTTCAATTATTTAATTATTTTTTTGCATATGTCATTGGCGCAATAAGTATTTATAGCAAGCTAAAGACAGTGAGTTGTTAAATTGGAGTGCACAATTAATACTAATACATAGAAATCTATACAGGCACAATAAAACTGAAGTTGTACTGTTAAATTGGTGCACTCTTCATTTCATATTGGCAAAATAAAAAGAAAAATTGAGTCAGCCAAACCATTGCGTACAATGATAGATGTGGACAACTATGAATCAATGTCTATAAATGTACAAGGGACAATCGACACTGTACTGCAAAATAACAACTTGTTCAAAATAAGCCAGTTTGTATTCACTGTACGGGATTGTCTTTTCGAATCTCTCCAACTATTGCTACATATGCGCTACACTTCTGTACAACTACGCGAGGGAGCCATTAACCATTTCATACAATCCCTGGCAAGAAATGATCCTGAAGCTTTGTTTTCACATACCTATGAAATAAATCCTGAGACTTTATACGAATTGCATGGAGTTATAGATGTTAATACATATCTACGACGCATGACATTGTCTGCAGCTCCAAGAACAGACAATCAGGAAAATGGCCTTTGGGGGGACATATTTTGTATCAAATGGTTGGCAAAATGGCTAAATATTGAAATATGTATTTGGTCTTTGACAAGAAAAAGAAAGTACTTACATTTCAATGAAAATTTGCAAGCCTGCACATACTCTATCTTATTCCATGACGAAAATCCTCTTCATGGACATTTTGAACCATTAGTGTCCAAAAAAGCGAGTACATTAGAACTTATACTTGCCTTGTCTAAACGCTCAAAACCAAATTGCACTTCAACAAATCGTTCGCAAACAAAAAGCTCAAAAGATGCAATGACCAATTTCTGTCAAAAAGCATTATCAGTATCTGATTGTGGTGATAGCCTTTTTCATAGTATTTCTATTTTAACAAACAATGAATACGATGGTCAATGTCTCCGACGATACATGGCTCAGTCCTTCTGCAATGCAATTTTATGTAAGGATAAAGTAGCGTTGGCTTGCCTTCAAACATGTCTCAAAATTGATTCAATTATTCATTGCTGTGTGATAAGTTGGGAAACATTTATTGCTAGAGTAGGCAAACCATATGAAGAAAGAAGAATAGAAGGCCACAAATTTTGTTTCCAATGGCTATCTTATATTTTGCAAATAAGTATACAATTGTGGACAACAAACAACGACACGATTATAACAGAATATTGTAATTGTGAAAGACCAACAAAGGTGTACAAAATTATGTTTTCCAAAGTCAATGACATACATACACATTACAAACCATTTGGAGTGGACATTATAAAGTCACCTGATGTTAATCTTAAACAGTCACAA
Source organism: Thuja plicata (assembly GCA_018584345.1). Taxonomy (NCBI): domain Eukaryota; kingdom Viridiplantae; phylum Streptophyta; class Pinopsida; order Cupressales; family Cupressaceae; genus Thuja; species Thuja plicata. The sequence goes on along the minus strand of MU227974.1, from coordinate 3,084,930 downwards.
ATAATACCAAATTCTAAGCCTACAAAAAATGGAAATTTACGCAAAATAAAGCAATCCATCCGCAATAATAATGGTAATATTAAACAGTCAAAAACAATACCAAATTCGAAGCCTAAAAAAAGTGGAAATTTGCGTAAAATAAAGCAGTCCATCTGAAACAATCAAGATGTACAATTTGGTGATCCTTCACAACCCACAACCTACATTCAAAAAATTGGCAGAGAATCTCTTCGCAAAATAGAAGAAAAAATCCGCAAACAAATCACAACTCATGAAAAGTACAAACCAAGGAAAGAAAAGAAATCAGCAATTGAAACGTACATGACAAAAATTCAAGACACACCTAAACATGCATGTGCAATTTGTCAACAACTACATTTTAAAATGAACACAACAAACT
>MU227974.1:3047406-3061317 GCA_018584345.1 Thuja plicata | reverse complement strand
TGCAGAGCTGACCACTTTGACTCCTACCAGCTTTCCCACTATGGAGGACTTCTTGATGAAGTTCAAATCTCTGCGCTCAATTTTGCAGGGATGTGGGAGAAACAAGACAGATGATGAGTGTATCTTCTTGATACTCTCAAAGTTGAGAGGATAGTATCAGATCTTTTCTTCCACTTTCTACTCCACCATGGATGCTTTGGATGCTAGACACATCATGCCTTCATTTGAGACATTCTGTGATCGGTTGACACGGGAACAGGCAAAGATCCAACATATGGATGCTTCTAGCTCTTCTAGCCAAGCATTGGTTGCTCAATCTTCACAGGGGAAACCAAAATAGAAAGCCAAACCAAAGAAAGATTTAGCAGGCAATGAGTATTGCTCCAAACCTGCATAGAAAACTGATTCAAAACCTCCAGCTAACCCTTCCAAGGGTAAATCTTCTTTGAAGTCTACTGAGTCTACCTCTAAGACTAAGAAGAAATCAGTTGAGACTTGTAGCTTTTGTGGAAAGGATGGACATCCCATTTCTAGGTGTTGGAAACATTTGGAGGCTTTAGAGGAAGCCATGCAGGAGCATCACATTTCAGCTCCTCAGTCCACATCCTCCCCTGCAGGGAAAGGTCATGCTCTTACTACACGAGCAATGACTTCTGGGCCCACCTGGATTCTTGATTCCGGTGCCTCTCACCACATGAATCACACTCAGTAGTTGGTCACCTCACTTTCTCCTTGTGCTACTTCATAGATTGCTATTGGGAAATCATCTCATCTTTCTGTTTTCGGTTCTGGTTCTGTTGCATTAACTGGGGGTTCTCTTCTGGATGTTCTTTTTGTCCCTGACATTTTGATGAACCTATTGTCTATCTATCATATTTTCCACTCTAGCTCTATTAAGATAGTTGAGTTCTCACCACATGATGTGGTTATTCAAGACTTACATGATTGTGATATGATTGTGGCTACTGGGAGTGTTGACACTGCATCCTGCCTATACAGATTTGATGGATTTGAGTCTTCTAATGACACAGGTTCTTGTCTTATAGCACATGTAGATTCAGTGAGTAGACTTTGGCATGAGCATTTGGGTCATGTCAATTACAGATATCTTCAGCAGATGAGAACACAGGCACTTGTTCTTGTGCTTCCACAGATTACTTGCACTGATGGGGTTTGTCAGGGTTGTGTTCTTGGCAAACAACATAGGGATCCTTTTCCTCACGGATGAGCTACTCATGCTTTGGAACCATTGGAGTTGATTCATAGTGACCTCATGTCATTTCCTACTCCTTTTTCTAGTGCCAGATATGTGCTTACTTTCATTGATGACTTCTCCAAGCGCACATGGGTGTACTTTTTGAAGTACAAGTCTAATGTCTTTGATTCATTTCATGTCTTTAAGACATTTGTGGAGAAGCAATATGGTCTTTCTATTTGGCGGATATGCACAGATAATGGGAGGGAGTATGTGAGCCAAGCTTTCAGGGATTTTTGCTATAAACATGGTCTTCAGCATCATTTTTCAGTGCCCTACACCCCTCAACAGAATGGTGTGGCAGAGAAAAAGAATAGAACACTTCGGGAGATGGCTAATTGTATGATACATTCCAGGTCCATGGATTCATCCTTTTGGGTAGAGGCAGTCAATTGTGCCAACTATATTTAGAATCGGATGCCTCACAAGGCAGTTTGACATATGACTCCTAACGAGGCTTGGTCTCATGTCAAGCCTGATGTATCTTCATTCCAAGTTTTTGGTAGTGAAGCATGGGCATTTATGCCTGACGCTTAGAGGAGAGCAATGGAGCGGAAGAGCCGACACCTCATTTTTTTTGGCTACTACAAGGATGTTAAGGCATATAGGTTATTTGACCCTGATTCCAGAGAGGTCCTATTTCAATGGGATGTCCAGTTTGATGAGTGCCTTCCTGCAGTAGATACCCTGCTTCTAGAGTCTACTTCACTTACTACTACTCCCTCATCTCTTCCAGTTTCTTTTCCAGATGATGAGGATGATGATCTATGTGATCCCCATTTACCTCCACCACAAGATCCTCCATAGATGCCTAGATGGGCTCATGTTACAGTTGAGGTTACAGGATCTCTGGCTGGTGACCCTTCCACTTCCCGTCACACCTGGTCTCATATTGTGGGTTCTAGTCTTCTGAGTCATGCTATTTGTGGTGATCCTCACACATTTGCAGCAGTGATAGGACATACTGAGTGGGACAGTGCTATGGAGGAGGAGTTTTCTCCTTTGATGAAGAATCATACTTGGGATCTTTGTTCTCTTCCTAAGGGAAGAAATTTAGTGTGATGCAAGTGGTTGTATCATACTAAGTTTGCTGCTGATGGTTCCATTGATAAGTACAAGGCATGTCTTGTTGTGAAGGGTTTTTCATAGGTTGAGGGTATTGATTACACTGAGACATTTGCCCCTATCACCAAGATGAACTCTATTCACCTTGTCTTATCCCTCGCAGCTTCTCAGGGATGGCCCATTTGTTAGATGGATGTGAAGAGTGCATTCTTGCACGGTGATCTTACTTAGGAGATTTACATGGAGCAACCTCAGGGATTTGTGCAGGATTCCTCCTTGGTTTGTAGACTTTGGTGTTCTTTGTATGGTCTCAAACAGGCCCCTCAAGCGTGGTATGAGAAGATGGACTCCTTTCTACTTTCTACAAGATTCACACACTATCATTCTGATCCTACAGTCTACATTAAGCATCTTGAGGATGATTTTTTTATCCTTGTGCTATATGTTGATGATCTTCTCATCATAGGTAGCTCATCTTCTATGATTTAGGATGTTCAGCGCGCATTGATGGAGCAATTTGAGATGACTAACCTTGGTCCATTACACTTCTTTCTGGGTCTGCAGATTGTTCAGTCCTCTGCTGGGATCTTTGTTTACCAGCAAAAGTATGCTCTTGACATGCTTTGGCACTTTGATATGCTTGATTTCAAGCTTGCTCCCACACCTTTTCAGTCAGGTGTTACTTTGTCTACCTCTTGCACTTCGCCTTCAGTGGATCCTACATTGTATCGGCAGTTGGTTGGAAGTTTGTTGTACCTGATGCACACATGTCCTGATCTCTCATTTGCAGTTGGTCTAGTCTCTCGGTTCTCACATGAGCCTCATGAGAGTCATTGGCAAGCTACCAAGCATATTTTGAGATACATTCAGGGAACACTTATGTATGGCATTCATTACACATTAGGGGCTCCTCACATTATTGGCTTCACTAACTCAGATTGGGCTGGTGATGTTGATGATCGTAAGTCTACTTTTGGCTTTGTCTTTTGTCTTGTCTCTGGTCATATCACATGGTAATGCAAGAAGAAGAATGCTCGTGCACTTTCATCTATAGAGGCTGAGTATAGAGCAGCAGTGCATGCTAGTCAGGAGATTTTATGGCTTTGACAGTTGATGACTGAGTTTGGGTTTTCTCCTGATCATTCCATGGTTCTGTGGTACGATAATCAGAGTGCTATACACATTTCCTGCAACCTGGTGGAGCATCAGTGCAATAAACACATTGAGCTTCATATGAATTTCATCCATCAGTAGATTCAAGATGGTGTTCTCACTTTTGAGTACATTCCCACTGACACACAGGTTGTTGACATCTTCACTAAACCTTTTGCATCTCCGCGCTATCTTTAGTTGCGTTCTATGCTTGGGGTGACAAAAATTGTCCTTGGGGGGTCCATTTGAGACCTTCCTTCCTTCATGTTTCTTTTCAGCATGTTTGTTCTATCTCTTTTTGGAGAGGGGTTTTTCCCACTGGGTTTTCTCCTTTATCTCCAGTTCATAGAGATTTCCTTGTATTGGGTACCTGATCAAGCCTTGTTGTCGGGACCCTCTTTTCCTGCTTTCATATCTATGCTAGGTTAGCTTACCTCATGAGCTTCACTTATGGGGGGGTGTTAGAGTATCTATTTATCTTCACTTATTAATTATATCATGTTAATTTAATTATTAAGTTGTCTAGTACTCTATTTTCACTTAAGTTGTCTCTTAGGTGCATATAATTAATATTTTATATTAATCATATTGTGCAACCTAGCTTTTACTTTTTAAGGTTTTCATTCACCTTATAGGTTGAACTCTTATAATTATTTTTCATTATCTTGGAATATATTTTTCTCTCACTCCACTCAGATTTTCCAATCCTTTGTTTTTTTCTCTTTGGTTTCCTTTTAGCAATAGGTTATTTGCATGGAGGTGTTCTTGGCAATCTATGAAGTTGGATTTCTCAACTTCTACAAAAATCACTCCATAGGACATGCGGCAATCATTATATGGTGCCAAGTCAATTTAACAGAATTTGTGTGTACATTAGTCATGAACTTTCAACCATTGAAAATCCAATTTGACTATTATCAATTATTCATAGAGGTTGAGACTAGAATATTTTTGCACCCCGCGATGGATAGATGATTTTCTTGCTGCCTTGTTGCACCATCATGCTTATAGGTAAGCAGAGGGTATTTGTACGATCATATAGTTTCATGAACTATGTGTCAATTACAATCAGTGTACTTCGGCTTTGACCTTGCTATCTTTTTATCTATATCATAGAGGAAATAAGCAAAAATCAATGGTAGACTATATCTATTATAGATATAGATTCAAATGATATAGCACTTACTAAAATACCTAAGAAACATAAGTAAAAGTGTAATGTATAAATCAAAAGGCTATAAAAGATAAATAGCTAGATGCAAAGAGTTACTTACCTGACTGATTATGCATACAAATTGATTTTTAGACATGGGTTCCACTAGTGGCTCTTTCTAGGGATGTGTGTTTATACCTGAACATAGCAAGATCCAAACTATCTCTGGAAAAGAAGACCATTAGAAAGATACAAGAATATAGTACATAATGCAAAAATAAGAAAGAAAAAACAAACATGCCTATTGTTATCTTTAATGGAAAAAAGGTTTAAGGTACTGACCACACACAGGAAGTTCATGATTGTGACCCTCCAAATCTTGTAAGATGTAATAATTCTCACCTCCTTTACCAGAAATAACAAAAGGTCCTACCCACAGTGCCTCAAACTTTCCATGTTTTCCTTTGTCTTGATCTTTAACATTCCATCTTAAAACCATATCTCCTTCCTGAAATTTCCTTTCTGTAGTCTTCTTATCAAACAAATCTTTCACTTTCTATTGCAATTCTTGATTCCTTTCATGATCTTGATTCCTTATTTCATCCAATTCTACAAGCTATTGGAATCTGTCTTCCATGAAATCCACTTCTTCTCATTGCTCATTATTTACAAATTTGTATACTAGAAACAAATTATTTAGTGGTAAGTGAGCTTTCTTTCCATAAACAAGCTCATATGAGGCATATCTAGTAGACTTTTTAATTGTAATTTTTTTTGCCCAAAGTGCAAGTGGTAATTTTGAATCCCATGATTTTTTGTTGTTATCTAACATTATTTTGATAATCTTCATTATATTTTTGTTTCTAGATTCCGCTTGGCCATTTCCTTGAGGATGATAAGGGGATGAGTAAGAAATCTTTATCTCATATTTCTCATGAAACTTAGTGAACTCTGCGGATCTGAAACACATAGCATTATCACAAACAATCTTCTGAGGAACACCAAATCTTGTAAATATCTTATTAGTTAGGAACTTGATTACCACCTTACTAGTAGCTTGTCTACTTGGTATGGCTTCCACCCACTTAGTGAAGTAATCAGTGGATACCAAAATCCATTTATTCCCACCACTAGATGTATCAACAATTTCACCTATGAAATCAATTCCCCACATTTGGAAAGGTTCTTCAGTAGATATAGGGTTAAGAGGTAATGCACCATTATATTTGATTTTTCCTGAAAACTTATGACATGCTTCACATTTTTGAACATATTCATGGCAATCCTTAAATATGCAAGGCCAATAATATCCTGCATTCAATATCTTATGTGCAAAGGTTTTTGCTAAAAAGTGTCCACTACATGCTCCATCATGGAGATCCTTAAGAACCTTTTTATCTTGGTATGTATCTAGACACAAGAGAAGTATACCATCCCTATTTTGCCAATATAAGTCTCCTTGCATCAAAATATGTTTAGATGCTTGTAAGTTCACTATCCTCTTTTGTCTATCAGTAAGGTTTTCAAGGCACTTCATGTGTTTTAAGAAATGTACTATGTTAGTGTACCAAGGGCATCTTTCAATACTTGTATGAGTTTCACTTAGATCAATCTGATTCACTTGTAATGTATCCATATTTGATTCTTCCATCAACCTTGATAATCCTTGTCCTCTAATAATCTTAGTGATCTGGATCTCTATATCAAATTCCTAAATCTAATTTACCCATCTACATCTTCTCCTAGTGACTTCTAATTGTCTAAATATATCTTTTATTTCTGCATTAGGAACATAGGCTATCACTTTTTCTCCTACCAAATAAGGCCTAGAGGATTTTACTACTTTCACAAGTGCATAAGCTTGTTTCTCATTGATATCATAATTCAATTCAAAGGCTTGAAGGGTTTTACTGAAGAATGCTATTGGTTATTCATATCCTTCATTATTCTTTTGTAGTAAGACAACAGCAGTGGTTTGATATGATGCAAAGAAAAATAATTGAAATGGCTTAGCATAATCCATGGATTTGAGGATAGGAGCTTCCTGAATTTCCATTTTAATCTTCACAAATGCCTCTAAAGCTTCATTTTTCCACTTCATGTTTGCACCCTTCTTTAACATCATAGCAATTGGCTTGATTACTTCTAAAAAGTTTAGGACAAATCTCCTTACAAATTTTATTTGTCCTAAGAAGGATTGGATATTTTTAATACTCTTAGGAACCTCAATCTTATCAATTTCTACAATCCTCTCAGGGTTTATTCTCACCCCATCCTTGGATACTATATGCCCTAGTAATTTTCCTTCAGTTATTGCAAAATGGCATTTCTTTGGGTTCAAGGATATTCCATATTCAAGGGTTCTTTGAAAAATCTGCTCCAAATGTCCGCAATGAACTTATTCCTTCTTGGAGTAAGCAGCTAGGTCATCTTGATACACCACCATAATTACATCAATGAAATCCTCAAAGGCAACATCCATTTCTCTTTGGAAGGTAGCTCCTGCATTAGTGAGTCCAAAAGGCATTCTAGCATATACATAAGTGCCCCAAGGTGTAGTAAATGTTGTTTTGTATTGTTCCTCTTCTTATACCTTCACCTATTTATACCCTGAGAATCCATCCATCATTGATAACAATCATTCCCTATGACCTTCTATAGTAATGCTTCCATATTAGGCAGTGCATAATTATCCTTTAATGATGATATGTTTAGATTCCTGAAATCTACACAAAGTCTGATATCCCCATTCTTCTTCCTAACAGGGACCAAATTTGAAACCCATGTTGAGTGTTTAATTGGCTTTATTATACTAGCATCCCTCATCTTAATTAGATCATCTTTCATCTTAGGAGCTAGAGTAGGGTTTATAGGTCTTTGTCTTTGTCTGAATGGTTTGGAATTAGGCTTCAAAGGTATCTCATATTGAAAAAGGTCTTACCGGTAAGCTTTAAGGTCATCATAGGACCAAGCAAAAACATGCCTATATTTTCTCAATAATCTGATAATATTTTCTCTAATCTTGGGGGTAATCTTTTAATGACAAATACTTCCTTAGGAGTTGCTTCATTTCCCAATTTTATCCTTTCTACTTCACCCATTGTAACATTAGTGCTTTTCTTGTCCATTTTTGAATCTTTATTGTCAAACAACCTCTCCATTGCTACAAGACCTTTTGGAACTTTATTGGTTTTAAGCTGAATGATTTCCTTTCCAAACAACACTTCTTTCCCATTCTCTATTTCAACATGAGCATTCAAGTCTATCCATTGATCTTCATACTCTTGTTAACATGCTAAAATTTGATTATATCTATGTCATCTTTAAATACTTGCCAATTGTTGATGTTATCAGGTATAGCAGGCCTAGTTTTAACTTCAACTTGAAATATGTCTTCACAAGGGATGTCATTATGCTTCAATGCCAAATTAGCCATAAAATCTGCAAGGATATTTTTTGACCTATCTATCCAATCAATAGAAAAAGCATCAAAAAATTCCATAGCATCCCATACTTCATTCCTATATCTTTTAATATGAGGTTTCTTAGCAACAAATTTACTTTTAACTTGAGAGATAATCAATTCAGAATCACCAAAAACACTTAAACATTTTATTCCATGCTTACTAGCTATCCTCAAACCAAGAAGTAAAGCTTTATACTCTGCAACATTGTTAGTACATTCAAAATCTAGTAAGAAAGACTATTTAAATATTTTTTTATCAGGGGAAAAGAAAATGACACCGTCTCCATTACCATCCTTTCAGCAAGCACCATCAAAATACATTTTCCAAATTGTATTTTTATTTACTTCAGCATGTAATTCAATAGGTTCAGTATTATGCATTGCATTCTTTGAAATACTTACCTAAAATTTATCCATATCAGAATGACAGAAATGTGTAACCAAGCTTGGATCCACATCCTCAGTAATGTATGGACTTCTAGTCTCCCTCTCAACCCTTACATCCCTATCATTCATTGGAATAGAATCATAAGAAAGAACTAATTGAACACTACCTCCTACTAAGCTAGACCATTGTCTAGATAGAAGCATTCCATAACAAGCAAGAACTTCCACCATAGTAATATCCATTTTATAGGCCATGTAGGAAATTTAAATTCAACATTCTTCATTATACCCACAACAGGAATAGATCTATTATCCATAGCATAACATCTACCAAATTCAGTATCAACATTCATTCCTAATTCTTTCATTACATCATTAGGCATAATATTTACTATTGCACTAGAATCTATCATACAATTCTTTACCAATCTATTGTTTATCAATAGAATAAGATAGAAAGGGTCGATTTGATTTCCTTTTTTGTTTAAAGTAGTTCCTAGATAAATAGTTGGAGGATCCTTTACTTCTTGGTTAAGATCTTCCTCATTACCTACATTAGACAATATTTTCAAAGATTCACTTTTACATTCAGGTATTTTAACTATTTCAAGAAAAGGAACATATATTTTAACTTGAGATAATGCATTATGTTAGTAATAACTAAGAGGGGGGGTGAATCAATGGCCTCAAAAATTAATCCTTAAATCAACCCTTTAAACTTATAACCACCAATTATATCTCAAGTTATCTTTTTTCCTCAAAGATGAATGCCATGAAATACTTATATCAATTTACTACTTGTCAGATTGCTCTGTTAACCCTTCTTTTGTTTAATTACCGATAAGCAATCATTTATTTACCGAAATACAGTAAATATGTAGAGTATACCAATAAATCCAGAATTAACTATGTAAGATACAAAATAGTAAATAAATGAATCATACACACATAACACATGGATTTTTAATGTGGAAACCCTGTTAAGGGAAAAACCACGAGGACCGGTACCCCAAATTTTCACTCTTCTGAAGTGAACCCTATTAAGAGCCAACCCTGTTAAAGGTTACAAACACACTATTAGGTGTGACCTTGTTAGAGGATTTAGAAATATTTTGTCAACTAGTATCTGGCATCTAATGCTACCATCCTTGATCAAAATCTCTTGGCCTATCAATAGGTATCGGGCATATCCAATGCTACTTTTGTGATCAAACTATTTGATACTCCTTGGGATGTATCTCAATTGAAAAAGACTTTTAAGTCCTTCTCGGTTAAGAGGCTTATATGCTTCAATGGTTAAACTAAAACACTAATGATATGTTCATACATACAACTCAATTGTAGATTTTCAGATCTATTGTAGGTCCATTACTTTACTGATCAATATAATCAAATATATAACTTTGCTCCACACTTGTTCTACTTTGTGATGCTTGTCTCATTGTTCATCGATGTTTGGAGAATCTAGCTCTTCCTTTAGCTTGTTGATCAGGATTGAAATGAAGAATTTCTTCTCCTTCAGGTTTTATTTAGCATATTTCCTCTTCTCTTGTTCACCCTACACACACAATTCTTAATGAATTGAGTTTGTCTCTTATAGACATGATTTCCTCTTTTCTTGGCTTTCTTGATCTTGGCGTGTTCAACAATATTTGCCAGGAGATTTAAAGCAAATCTCCAGTCTGATCTCATAGAGATCTTCTTGCCAACTATTCAAAGGAGCTTTAAATCAATTACTTATCTCCGGCTTTATTTGGATGATTAAAACAATGATAAGTATTCGTTAACTCTATATTTAGCTTCTTGACAGCTAAGCATTTTTGTCTTTTTCTGAACTCTATGTTCTATTGTTCAACACTTCAGTTAGTCATCGGTGATAACTGCCTGTTTCGTTGGTGTGACTTCATTTATCATTGGGATCTCTGTCCTTGTCTTCTCCGTTGGGCAACACTGAAATTTTGTTCGTTGGGTTACTCTATGTTTTTCTAGTCGGGCAACACTGTAACTCTGCTCATCGATAATGTTGTGCATTTCCTCATCGAGCAACACTATGAATTTGTTCTTTTACTCTAACCATTAGGTGCACTCCATCGATGTATGTAATCGCTTAGTGAATACTTGACTTATATGCATTACTTATAGCATAGCCTTTGATTCATCGGTTCTTTGAAGTCTTTGGCAGTATTACAATGACCATATAGATTATATCAAGTTGACATCAATGACAATACAATACATTAACTGATTTAATGCCTTGTATGATCATCAACTTAACATCTTCAAACATTCAATCAGTTACATGTCATCAAAATCTCCCTTTGGCATTGATGGCAACATACTACATTATCATACTATACTATTGCTAATACAAATGAAATATACAGTTTCATCAAGCTTTCCTAATGTAACTATTACAAATGTCTGGCTTTTAGTAAGCTCAAATAGCTTTGATTTGATTCTTGCAGCTTTCTTTTGTCTTCAATCCCTTTACTGGATGGATGTAGAAGTTTTCTTTCTCTGATGTGATGTGTTCTCCTTCTGTGTTCTCTCTTTGACTATTCTCCTTTCTTTTTGATATTTTCTCTCCCTTTCTATTTTCTCTCCCTAAGATGATAATGGATATAATCTCTCCCTTTGTTAGTATGATAATGAGGTATATTTCTCTCCCTTTGACATTAATGCCAAACATCTTATCTTTTCAAACAAGCTTTTGACAGTTATGTCAAGTGGATCCTTTCTATCCATAATATATTTCTTGAATTTCCCAATTCATTGGTAATACCTTTGTTGCTCGGAGTAGATAAATACCTTGTTTTGTATAAATTTATCTTTGAAGTTCATTTCTCTGCTTGCATCAACATGAAAGATATTATGATAATATGTAGGCTGATGTAGCCTTCTAGTCAACTTACTGACCAATAGACAAGGTTCTGCCCCTAGTCTCTTTCTCAAGTACTCAAATGCATCCTTGGGCAGTGGCTTGGTGAAGATATCGGCTAATTGTTCCTTTGATTGCACGTACTCAAGTATCACCTCCTTTTCCTGAAATTGTTCTCTTAAATAATGATATTTGATGTCAATATGCTTTGTTTTAGCATGCATGACTGGATTTTTTGAAATTTTTATTGCACTTGTATTATCACAATAGATAATTACTAGTTCTAAAATTTTCATATGCATACCTTCCATTAACTATTTGATCCATGCAATATTTGCATAGTTTGCAGTAGCAACAACATACTTTGCCTCTGCAGTAGATTGTGAGATGCATCCTTGCTTCTTGCTTATCCATGTGACAATTCTATTACCCATGAAGAATTCTCCTCTAGTTGTGCTCTTCTAGTCATCAATATTTCTAGCCCAATCAGTGTCAGTAAAAACCTTAAGTTTGAATTTGCCTTCTCTTTTTTACCATAAGCCATATCCCTTGGTATTCTTCAGATATCTTAGAATTCTTTTCATAGCAGTCATATGTGACTCTCTGGGATTAGCAGAAAATCTAGCAACTATTCCTACTGCATGTGCAATATCTGGTCTAGTATGTACAACATACATGAGTTTTCCAATCATTGATCTGTACAAAATCTGATTTACCTCTGATGACTTGTCCTCCTTTTTTAGTTTGCATCTAGTTTTCATCGGTGTTCCAACTGGTTTGGATTCTTCCATCTTGAATATTTTCAGTACTTCTTTGATGTACTTGGATTGTGTAATGATAATACCTTCATCTTGTTGCATGATCTGCAGACCAAGAAAGAACTTGATCTCTCCAAACATAGACATCTCAAATTCTTTGCTCATCTCATTTGCAAATGATTTGCATAGCATATCATTGCCTCCAAATATGATGTCATCAACAAATATCTCAGCAATCAAAATGTTAGCATCAGTATCTTCCTTCAAATAAAGATTATTGTTTTCACTAGTTCTTACAAATCCAATACTTATAAGATAGGAATGAAGTCTTTCATACCAAGCTCAAGGTGCTTGTTTTAATCCATACAGGGCTTTGTGAATTCTACATACCATGTCCCTTTTGTTTGGATAAACAAACCCTTCTAGTTGTTCAATGTATATCTCTTTATCAAGTATTCCATTCAGGAATGCAAACTTGACATCCATTTGATATACCTTGAATCCTTTATATACAGCATAAGAAAGTAATATTCTTACTCCTTCTATCCTAGCAACGAGTGAAAAGGTTTCTCCATATTCAATTCCTTCTTCTTGTGCATTACCCTTGCATACTAGTCTTGCTTTATTTCTTGTGACTTCTCTGTTCTCATTCAGCTTATTCCAGAATATCCATTTTGTACCGATGAAATTCTTGTCATCTAGTCTTGATACAAGTGTCCATGTGTTTTTTTTCTCTATCTTTTCAATCTCTTCATTCATAGCACTTATCCATTCATCATTATCTAGTACAACATTGACAGATTTGGGCTCATAATCACAAATAAGATATCTTGTATTTAGAGAATTGCTTCTGGTTCTCATACCATCCTTTTTATCTCCTATGATCTAGTCCTGTGGATGGTTCCTTCTGACATATCTTGAAAGTATAGGTACAACTCTTTGTCTATCAGCTTGATCATCATTTTGTTCTTCATTATGTTCTCCATCAAGTTGTGCATAATCTTGATCAATATTATGATCGTTGGTATTTGCAGCCTGATGCTCGGGTGTAATGATCTATTGCTCAGGAGCTCTACATTTTTAGTAGTGCAGAGTGTCAGGTTCCTCATTGTAAGTAAACTTATTGTAGTCCTCTGGTTCTTTAGTGCTTTCCTTTTCATTCTTCTCTGCAAATTCATCTATCTTTACATTTTCACTTTCAACAATTTTGTTAGAGGCTTTGTTTAGACATTTATAAGCCTTTCTCTTAGTAGAATACCCTACAAAAATTCCTTCATCACTCTTGGAGTCAAGTTTTCCATTTCTATCATCTTTTAAGATATAACATTGACTACCAAAAATTTTAAAATAACTTTCATTGGGTGTGTATCCATACCATAGCTCATAAGGTGTATTTTTGGTGTCTTTCTTCAATTGTACTCTATTCAATGTGTAAACAGCAGTATTGACAGCTTCCCTCTAGAAGATTTGGGTGATGTCTTTCTCTATCATCAGTGTCCTTGCACAATCAACTATGGATCTATTCCTTCTTTCAGCAATTCCATTTTGTTGTGGTGTTCTTGGTGCAGAGACCTATCTTTTGATTCCATGCTCATTACAAAAGTTAGTGAATTCATTTGAAATAAATTCCCCTCCTCTATCTGATCTTAAACACTTTAACTCCTTACCAATTTTCTTCTCAACCATTTCTTTGTACCATTTAAACATCTTAAATGCTTCTGATTTATCTTTTAGAAACATGACTGTCATCATTCTAGAGTAATCATCAACAAAGAGAATAAAATATCTATCTCCATA
>MU227974.1:3024139-3038540 GCA_018584345.1 Thuja plicata | reverse complement strand
TTGATTCACTCTCTAAGGAATCATCAAAATGAACTATAATGAATACAATTATCTAGACATGGAGTTCAGATAACAGAAATAAAGATTTTAATATTTGAATGATTGATTGATGAAGAAAACCACTAGAAAAATCAAGAACAGTGCCTTATCTATCGGGCAACAGAGTCAAACACACATGCATTCCCAGAAAACCATAAATCCAAACTCACAAAACCCAAGTGAAATGCCTTACAAATCACCCTTCTCACTTCAAAACTTTGACATCAAATTCATATACAAACATTCAACTCTCATATTTTGTCCTTGAGAATTACTCTCTCCTTGAAAGAGACTCAGAAACAATCTCACAGCTACCTTATAGCTAATGTATTAAAGTGCCTTACAAATCAATATATAAGAATCAAAGTCAAACATATAAAGACATCAGAAAATTTTTGAATAGGGATTTCCTTCATCCTTCATTAAAATTCATCTGGATATACACATTTGCAAAACAAAGAGACACAGAAAATAAGACTCAAGAGCATGAATACTACCCAGCAGTGTAAAATTCAACATCCCTGTTACAATGGAGAAAAAACTAGATATAGGAGAAAGGAAAAACAACCCAGTCACCGACACCTGTCTGTCCCCAAAAAATATCTGCAACTACAAAAATCTGATTTGATTTTCCCTCAATTGGTCCACAAAATCATGATCTCCTTTTCGAGACCTTTCCGGCAACATATAATACTCTATAGTTTGGACAAAATTTGCCCTCTGAATCATCCCTAACAAACTCCATCTCCCGTGCATATTCTCATTTAAAAGTTTGAAATATTTGCATTTGGAATAAATTATTTTCAATAGTTGAACTATTGAAATGAGACAAATTAAAATTTAAAATTTCCCTTTTTCCAGATTTTGTCTCATTGTGACACTTGTCACCTAGGCTTAATGGCTTAGTGGTTAGAAGCTGAGCATCTTTCCATTAAGCCATTAAGTCAGCCCTTGGATCCTTTTGAAGATACTCACCTTTTAATCCTTTGCCTTTTGTGATGGATTTAATCAAATATTTCAATTAATTCATTATTTCCTCAGAATGCACCAGAATGCGCCACTTGTTGCTTGGGCTTAATGGCTTAAAGGGTAGATAGTGAGAATCTTTCCCCTAAGCCATTAAGTCAACCTTTGATTCTTTTTCAACTTGCACACTAGTTAACCCACTTGTTGAATGAATTAAAATTTAAAAATATCTTAAATCTGCACATCTCACCAGAATGTGCCAAGTGTCACCCTCTAATTGGTCTGCAGGTCCACTTGGTGCCACATGTTGATCTCTCATTGGTGCTTCTGAACTGCATTTGACTTGTGCCACTTGGCACCTATTGGGCACCACGTGGCATCCTCTAATTAGCTGACTGATCCACTGGGTGACACTTGTCACTTGAGCCACATGGACCAATGGCTTAATGGCTTAAGCTTATCTTCCTTGCAACTTTCTCACTAAGCCATTAATCCATTTGTCAATTTTGGCCACCTCGAGATTTGTGCCCAAACATGCAGCCTCTTAAGCCTAGTCACTTGCCATGTCATCACTGTGGGTCCCGCCAAAATTTGGGCATCTTCTCCTTGGGCATAGTTTTCAAGGTGAGTTCCCAGCTCCTGCACGCACGCCCATAGTCTCCTCTTTCTTCTTCATATCTCTATATGTGTGGTTTTTCTTATAAAGATTTTGAAATCCTTCTCATGATAAATGTGGGATATTGGTTTTGAGTTTTTCGAAGGCTTCAATATATGCTGAGACAAAATAAGTGGAGTATACCGCTGCCTCAGTCAATGTAACCATCACTTGGCTAAGGGGCCCACCCAGCAACCTCTTAGCCTCTTATTCATATTACTAAACAAGCGCATTAGTATATAAAGATGTGAAAATGCTTTCCCTAGTGAATATGGGATAATTCATTCATCTGTGCGAACTTCTTTATGCCTTCATTGTGCTGGATTTACCTTTCAATGTGTTGTCCTCCAAAGTTTCCATTTTGGTACAGGCTGGGAGGATGTTGGCAAAGGTTGTCGAATTTGGCTTTACACCTGCCAATTGCATTTGCTTGAAAACTTCCAAAGCCTTTTCAACAAATCTATTTTGAGCATATCCAACAGTCATCGTTCCATGAGATGGCATCTCTTTGGGGCATACTGTCAAATAGTTTGCGTTTCTTGTCTATACTTCCACGTTTTGCAAGCCTTCTTTTCCATGCAGGCTCTTTGCATCTTGTTGTTCGAAGGTCTTTGAAATGTCTTTAACTTCTCCACCTCAATACATTGCACAGGTATCAATGTGTTTGGTTTTTGCTGATTGTTTTCTAATCTCATTTTTACTAAAATGCTCTCCTATGCATTCAGCGCAGGGGCATCTTCCTTCACCTTCCTTCACTACCAATGCATGGAAGGTACTAACAAAGGTTATGGAATTATCTTTACACCTTCTAGTTGCATTAGCTTAAAAGCTTCTAAGTTTTTAATGTTTTATTCCACTCTCATTTCCCCCCCGCTCAGACTAGGCTATCAAATTGTATTGATTTGTTTGAAACATGTTACATGTTTTATTCCTGTTTCCACATGCTACACAAGATAGTACATTTGATTAAAAAATTTCAATGGCTTCTTCCATTCTTTCCTGCGCAGACAATTCTTAGTTGTTTTCCTATTTTTAATGTTACAGAAGTCTCCAAAAATGCGTGGACTTTGCCTTTGATATTGTGCAAACTTTCATTGTTGTATTGCACATTGTATTTGCCATACATCATGCAACCTTCAACTTTCTAACTCTCTTTTATGTGGGCTCCCTCTTTATGCTACGGTTTGGTATTAAAAAATGTTTGAAGATCCATGCACTAGACTCCTCTATCCTCCTTCTATGATGCGCAAGCCACTTCCATTAACATGCGCTAGCTCTTATGTTTTAAAATTTTCATTTATAATGGAAAGCTCTTGTTTCAAATGCCCATGCTCATGCCATATGTTGCGTGAACTTCTTGTTTGGGCTTCGCATTACTTGGGCTTCATTCACTTCTACATGGGATTTTTTTTATACTTGTGCAATCTAACCATTTGCATTTCTTTATCAGTGCAACATGCATTAGCAAGGCATCTGTATTGCCATTTCTGACTTCATGCTGAGGCCTTTGTCACTACCCATTATGCACTCCTGTACGCACTGCAAGTCATGAGAGCTTATTTGGTTTTTAGGCATCCTGACAAGTTGAACATATGCATCTTCCTCGATTGACTAAAACATAGCAGACGGTGCAATCAGACCATAAAACACTGAATTGGCAATCCCCATAAACAATGTTTTACATTTCTACAAATTTAACTCATTAATGGCATCCGGCCTCTGGGGCTGGCTTTAAAAATTGACGGAAACAAGTAACCAATACATGGCGGTGGGCACACACATCCTATGATTGACATTCTTCCATCCTACAAAGTAACGCCTGGTGAAACTATGTAGGTGAAAAGATTTTAATCGCCCAAGTTGCCTCTTTACAACAATTCTGCAAATTACCCTGTCCAATAGTAATGAATTGCATTTGGTTTCGACTTTGAAAACAAGTTAAACGACTTCTTGAAGATCCAAGCTTCTGGATACTAGGAGTATGCTATATGAAGAATATGGATCTAGAAGGGAAGCTCTTGACAACCAACCGATCACATTTGGCAACCCCTCAAAGTAGCCACTTGAAAATGCAGAAAATCGAAAACCTAAGGAATACCGATTTTTGCAAATGGAAAGGAACTTGGAAAGTGTGCAAACAAAATCCTCAGGATCTGAAATCTTGAAAATTTGGTCTATAATTCAGGGAAATCATTTTCTTGATGTGAATAATCATGTTATTCAAGATATATCCTCACAAACATGGCCTCTGACCAAACTGTGCAACTGATCTGCATCAAATTATTAGAAACTGTAAACGGAATCGGACTGGCAAATTGGCAAAATAGATTCATGATGAGCTGAAAATCTTCAGGATAGCACATTTCCATGCCTATAATATAGGGGAGCTTTCAATTATCCATTCCATTCAATCAGGTGTGAAATTGTAAGACCTCAAAGTAGGTCATTCAGAAATATTCATACGACAATTTGGTGCACTGATAGAAAATGTAAATGGAATGGGCTTAGCAAACTGACCAAATGAACTTGTCATGACCTGAAGATGGATACTCAAGAAGTATTTGACCTCTGTAATGGAGTAAAAAAGTAATTTTTTCAATTAGGTCACAAGTTCAAAAGTTACAATCAGTCAAACAGGGCTACTCAGAATTCTAATCAATTACACAATGCATGACAACAGTAAACTACCAACTTTTAGGGGTTTGAAACCTTGTCAAAACATATCGAAATGACTTGGGATTTGAAACATAGGTTCTTTGATATGCATAATAAACATCCCCAAAGTGGTAGGTCATGAAACATTTCTAGGTGCAAGATATTCAAAGGAAAACTAGGCATATTACAATAGATTGACACTTTGGCACAAATGCAGATTTTGACAAGTGCCCAAAACAAGACATCACGAAATAAATCAAAAATTGAAATTAACGAATCAGGATGTCTTCATATTCCTAAGCAAGAGTGATGATTTCTTAACATGCATGGAAAACTTCAGAATCTCATCCAGGAAAATAGGCTCAAAAAGCATTTATAGGGGATCAACAAGCAAAATTTTAACATGGTACTTCAAAAACACTTACTACTTCTTTCAGTCCCAACAGTGGCTCTGACTTTGGATGTGTGCCCCATGTGGACATGCAGAGAAATTTCAGAATCTCATGGTACAGTAGACCACCCAAAAAGAACATCAGACTTTCTACTTTCACTTTCTCTCTCTTCTCTTTCCACTTCTCCAAAAATAGGGAACCTCTTTATTGAAAGGAAACACACCACATGATTGAAAGGGAAAGAAAGCAACTATACAAACAAGAATTTTATTTACAAAGGCCCAAAGCCCCAAAACAGGGTTCATCTCTTACCTCTATCAAACATATGATTTTCATCTCCAAAAATCCAAGGTAAATTGAGGCTATTATATCCATTCACTTGATCAAAAGTGCTTCCCTAAATCTTCAACATGTCAAACAAAAATTAATTAGCAAACTCACCTTCACTTGGAAAAGAAAAAGCACTGAATCGCTACATATGTTGATCACTATGTGATATCACAACATCACATCCTTGAAGATCACTATCTTTCTAAAACAATAAACATTTCAGCTCACTCTCATGGCTGGAAACATACCGGTTCACTCCAACACATGCCTGGATATCAAAGAAAAACTTTTCATATTCAACCTCATATGTATCATGCAAAGAATCACAGGAAGCATGATGAACCATAACCTCTGATTTCATACTTAGTTCACCATGAAAAAATTCATTCATTTTCAAACTGTAATAATTTTCAAGATCAACATTGGAGGAAGATTGATTAGAGCGAAAGGAAGTTGAATCAGTCATTTCATCCTGGCTCCCATAGTTATTCTTTTCATAATCTAATATATCATTCAGGTCAACTGAATTTTCAACCATGTCCTCATACAAAGGATTAGAAAATGAATAGAAAACCTTTTCAAAATCAGGATAGCAAAGCATTGGCTGATTCACATCTATTTCTTCATCAAAGAGTGGGTTAGAAACTTCATTAAACCCATCATCAATTTCTGAATCGTAACCATCTTCAAGGATGGAATATTCTGAATCAGCATCATTATGAGTTGAAAAATCATCATTGCTATGAATTTTAGAAGAAGCACAACTATAGCTATCATTTTTTAAAAGAAAATCCTCAATGATCTCATCAAAATAATCAGCTGTATGAAAAGGTGTTGGTGTTGGGACATCATATGCACATCCATTTTCAAAATTTGACAATTCTTTATCCCTTTCTTCTACAAATTCCTCACAAATACTTCCTTGGACACCCCCATTTAATGACATGGATTGAAAACAATCTTCCTTATTTGAAACAAGGACTGAAACTTTGTGGCTCATGTCTTTTTGTGCAATAAAATCACTGCAGCAACTTCTGTCTGCATCGTAATCATTCTCTTGGTTCTCATTAAAGTCTTCCTTAAGTTAAGACAAGAAGTCTGTATTATTGTGCTGAATAGAAGACAAATCTATAGACCGAAAGGAAAAATTATTTACTAAAGATTCATCTTCATCAGTCTGATGTTCATCTACTTCATCATTAGCATAACAAGATTCAGCATCATCATTATAAGAACTAGATTCAGCACCATCTTCATAAGAACTAGATTCAGCATCATCTACACTTTCAAGTTCAGATTTCTCAATTTCATCAATCCATCTTTTAACATGTTCAGATGCCTCTTCTCTAAGAGATGCTGACCAATCAAGCGATTCTGACACACAAAGCTCTAGAAATAATTGCACCCACTCTAATTCTGAGAAGTCAATATCAGCTATAAGCATATCAACTGCACTAGAAAACCTTTGATAAAATGAATATGCTGATTCCATTTTTCTATCTCCTACCCTTTCCCTCAAAATCAATAGGGCCTTTTCTTGGATCTTTTGATTTATCAATAAAATATCCTTTTTTCTATCAACAATTTCAAGATCTTGCTCGTAAATTTCAGATCTAGAAAACATATCTCCCTCCATGAGAGTTGGAATTTCCATTTGAACTATTTATTCAACAATACATTCCATTCTTGAAAAAGATTTCTATCTGATTTCAAAACCATCACTTCTTTCATGAAACCACAGCATATTTCTGATTTTAATAACTAAAAATCTCAACCCAGAAATATGACAAAAATTTCAATCTCTTTCCCTTTTCTTAGTGACTCATTCACCTATGAAGGGACTTTTCTTTTCAACGAATAAGAGGATTACCTACATGAAATTTGCAGCAACTACTCTTTTTGCTTCTTGACTTGAAACACTGTGGATTTAGAGCCTTTTGTGTAGCTTCATCAGGTTCTTTCTTCGTAGAGTCGCCATCTACTTGTAGAGAAGAACTTTCAAACAGCAAAAGCTATATGCCAAATTATTTTCAATTCTAGGTTCATTCTAACTAGCAAAGTCACACAGTCTTTTCCTTCCTTTCGCTGCAAATAAATACACTTCCAGGCTATTCACACACAGAGATCTGAACAAATTTTAGATTATTTTTCTTGACACTCTTTCTTGAAATCAGATTCAGATATCGATTCAGCCAAGCAAGGAAAGAAACGTCTTAAACTTGCTGATCTTAAACATCAAATAACAACTGATAATCAAAAATTACACTGGCACAAAACAACCGGGATTTTTCAAATTTAAATAGAGTCGCCACCCACAACAAGTATGGGATTAAGAGTCACAAACGAGTCCAGAAATGGACAATGAACAATTAGTCATTACAGACTTTACAAACATCCATTTCTCCCCAGCAGAGTCGCCATTTTGTTAGGGATTTTTCTTGTATGAATAACAGTGCTTGAAATGACTACTTGAACACTATGCCTCCTAATACTGATTCAGAGACAAGAAAATCCTAATTGCTAAGGATTGGATAAGATCCTTCTTCATTTTTGAGCTCCACATATACTTAGGCAGGTTTTACCTCTTAATGATTACTGATTACACAATATATATAAAAGTGGACACTGATTTGCTATGTATCTTTGTTAAACCAACTTATGAAACACCTTTCAAATGATCAAGCACAACCAAATATAAATCTTAACCAGACAAACTATGATTGTAAATATAGAAAAAACCTATGATACAAGGACTTTCATCCTTCTTCCTTTTAAGGAGGGATAACCTAGTTGATTCACTTTCTAAGGAATCATCAAAATGAACTATAATGAATATAATTATCTAGACATGGAGTTCAGATAATTGAAAATAAAGATTTTAATATTTGAATGATTGATTGATGAAGAAAACCACTAGACAAATCAAGATCAGTGCCTTATCTATCAGGCAACAAAGTCAAACACACATGCATTCCCAGAAAACCATAAATCCAAACTCACAAAACCCAAGTGAAATGCCTTACAAATCACCCTTCTCACTTCAAAACCTAGACATCATATTCATATACAGACATTCAACTCTCAGATTTTGTCCCTGAGAATTACTCTCTCCTTGAAAGAGACTCAGAAACAATCTCATAGCTACCTTATAGCTAATGTATTAAAGTGCCTTACAAATCAATACATAAGAATCAAAGTCAAACATATAAAGACATCAGAATTTCCTTCATTAAAATTCATCTAGATATACACATTTGCAAAACAAAGAGACACAGAAAATAAGACTCAAGAGCCTGAATATTGCCTAGCAGTGTAAAATTCAACATCCCTGTTACAATGGAGAAAAAACCAGATATAGGAGAAAGGAAAAACAACCCAGTCACTGACACCTGTATGTCCCAAGAAAATATCTGCAACTGTTCAAATTGAAACTGCAAAAATTTGATTTGATTTTCCCTCAATTGGTCTGTAAAATCATGATCTCCTTTCCGAGACCTTTTTGGCAACATATAATACTCTATGGTTTGGACAAAATTTGCCCTCTGAATCATCCCTAACAAACTCCATCTCCCGTGCATATTCTCATTTAAAGGTTTGAAATATTTGCATTTGGAATAAATTATTTTCAATAGTTGAACTATTGAAATGAGACAAATTAAACTTTAAAATTTCCCTTTTTCCAGGTTTTTTCTCATTGTGACACTTGTCACCTAGGCTTAATGGCTTAGTGGTTAGAAGGTGAGCATCTTTCCATTAAGCCATTAAGTCAGCCCTTGGATCCTTTTCCTTTTGTGATGGATTTAATCAAATATTTCAATTAATTCATTATTTCCTCAGAATGCACCAGAATGTGACACTTGTCACTTGGGCTTAATGGCTTAAAGGGTAGATAGTGAGAATATTTCCCCTAAGCCATTAAGTCAACCTTTGATTCTTTTTCAACTTGCACACTAGTTAACCCACTTGTTGAAATGAATTAAAATTTAGAAATATCTTAAATCTGCACATCTCCCCAGAATGTGCCAAGTGTCACCCTCTAATTGGTCCATAGGTCCACTTGGCACCACGTGTTGATCTCTAATTGGTGCCTCTGAACTGCATTTGACTTATGCCACTTGGTGCCTATTGGGTGCAACATGGCATCCTCTGATTGGCTGACTAATCCACTGGGTGCCACTTGTCACTTGAGCCACATGGACCAATGGCTTAATGGCTCAAGCTTATCTTCCTTGTAACTTTCTCACTAAGCCATTAATCCATTCGTCGATTTTGGCCACCTCAATATTTGTGCCCAAACATGTAGCCTCTTAAGCCCAATCACCTGCCATGTCATCACTATGGGTCTCACCAAAATTTGGGCATCTTCTCCTTGGGCACAATTTTTAAGGCAAGCTCCCAGCTCCTGCACACGCGCCCATAGTCTCCTCTTTCTTCTTCATATCTCTATCTGTGTGGTTTTGCTTATAAAGATTTCGAAATCCTTCTCATGATGAATGTGGGATATTGGTTCTGAGTTTTTTGAAGGCTTCAATATATGCTAATCCAAAATTAGTGGGGTCTACCGCTGCCTCAGTCAATGTAACCATCACTTGGCTAAGGGGCCCGCACAGCAACCTCTTAGCCTCTTATTCATATTACTAAACAAGCACATTAGTATATAAAGATGTGAAAATACTTTCCCCAAGGGATAATTCATTCATCTACATGAACTTCTTTATGCCTTCATTGTGACAGATTTACCTTTCAATGAGCTGTCCTCCAAAGTTTCCATTTTGGTACAAGCTGGGAGGATGCTGGCAAAGGTTGTCGAATTTGGCTTTACACCTACCAATTGCATTTGCTTGAAAATTTCCAAAGCCTTTTCAGCAAATCCGTTTAGAGCATATCCAACAGTCATCGTTCCATGAGATGGCATCTCTTTGGGGCATACTGTCAAATAGTTCGCATGTCTTGTCTATACTTCCATGTTTTGCAGGCCTTCTTTTCCATGCAGGCTCTTTGCATCTTGTTGTTCGAAGGTCTTTGAAATGTCTTTAACTTCTCCACCTCAATACATTGCGCAGGTATCAATGCGTTTGGTTTTTGCTGATTATTTTCTGATCTCATTTTTACTAAAATGCTCTCCTATGCATTCAGCGCAAGGGCATCTTCCTTCACCTTCCTTCACTACCAATGCATGGAAGGTACTAACAAAGGTTATGGAATTAGCTTTACACCTTCCGGTTGCATTAGCTTAAAAGATTCTAAGTTTTTGATGTTTTATTTCACTCTCATTTCCCCCCCGCGCAGACTAGGCTATCCAAATTGTATTGATTTGTTTAAAACATGTTACATGTTTTATTCCTATTTCCACATGCTGCACAAGACAGTGCATTTGATTAAAAGTTTTCAATGGCTTCTTCCATTCTTTCCTGCGTAGACAATTCTTAGTTGTTTTCCTATTTTTAATGTTGCAAAAGTCTCCAAAAATGCGTGGACTTTGCCTTTGATATTGTGCAGACTTTCATTGTTGTATTGCACATTGTATTTTCCATACATCATGCAACCTTCAGCCTTCTAACTCTCTTTTATGTGGGCTCCCTCTTTATGCTACGGTTTGGTATTGCAAAATGTTTGAAGATCAATGCACTGGACTCCTCTATCCTCCTGCTATCATGCACAAGCCACTTCCATTAACATGCGTTGGCTCTTATGTTTTAAAACTTTCATTTATAATGGAAATCTCTTGTTTCAAATGCCCATGCTCATTCTATATGTTGCGTGAACTTCTTGTTTGGGTTTCACATTACTTGGCTTTCATTCATTTCTGCATGCGATGTGTTTTTTATACTTGTGCAATCTAACCATTTGCATTTCTTTATAAGTGCAACATGCATTAGCAAGGCATCTGTATTGTCATGTCTGACTTCATGTTGAGGCCTTTTTCACTGCCCATTATGCACTCAGGTAGGCATTGCAAGCCATGAGAGCTTATTTGGTTTTTAGGCATCCTGACAAGTTAAACATATGCATCTTCTTTGATTGAATGAAACATAGCAGACGGTGCAATCAAACCATAAAACACTGAATTGGCAATCCCCATAAACAACCTTTTACATTTCTACAAATTTAACTCATTAATGGCATCCAGCCTTTGGGGCTAGCTTTAAAAACTGAAGGAACAAGTAACCAGGACATGGCGGTGGGCACACACATCCTATGATTGACATACTTCCATGCTACAAAGTGCCACATGGTGAAACTAAATAGGTGAAAATATTTTAATCGCCCAAGTTTCCTCTTTACAACAATTCTGCAAATTACCCTGTCCAATAGTAATGAACTGCATTTGGTTTCGAATTTGAAAACAAGTCAAATGACTTTCGGAAGATCCAAGCTTTTGGATACTGGTAGTATGCTATATGAAGAATATGGATCCAAAAGGGCAGCTCTTGACAACCAACTGATAACATTTAGAAACCCCTCAAAGTAGCCACTTGAAAATGTAGAAAACCGAAAACCTAAGGAATACCGATTTCTGCAAATGGAAAGAAACTAGGAAAGTGTGCAAACAAAATCCTCAGGATTTGAAACCTAGAAAACTTGAATAAAATTTGGTTTATAATTCAGGGAAACCATTTTACTAATGTGACCAATCACGGTATTCAAGATATATCCTCACAAACAAGGCCTCTAACCAAACTTTGCAACTAATCTACATCAAATTATTAGAAACTACAAATGGAATCAGACTGGCAAACTGGGCAAACGGATTCATGATGAGCTAAAAATCTTCAGGATAGAACATTTCCATGCCTAGAATATAGGGGAGCTTTCAATTATCCATTCCATTCAACTGGGTGTAAAATTATAAGACCTCAAAGTAGGTCATTCAAAAATTTGCATACGACAATATGGCGCACTGATAGAAACTACAAATGGAATGGGCTTAGCAAACTGACCAAATGAACTTGTCGTGACCTGAAGATGGATACTCAAGAATTATTTGACCTCTATAATGGATTACAAAAGGAATTTTTTCAATTAGGTCACAAGGTCAAAAGTTACAATCAGTCAAACAGGGCTACTCAGAATTCTGATCAATTACACAATGCATGACAACAGTAAACTACCAACTTTGAGGGGTTTGAAACCTAGTCAAAACATATCAAAATGACTTGGGATTTGAAAAATAGGTTCTTTTATATGCATACTAAACATCCCCAAAGTGGCGGGTCATGAAACATTTTTGGGTGCAAGATATTCAAAGGCAAACTAGGCCTATTACAACAGATTGACACTTATGCACAAATGCAGATTTTGACAAGTGCCCACAACAAGACATCACAAAATAACTCAAAACTTGAAATCAATGAACCAGGATGTCTTCATATGCCTAAAAAAGAGTGATGATTACTTAACATGCATGGAAAACTTCAGAATCTCATCCAAGAAAATAGGCTCAAAAACCATTTATAGGGGGTCAAAATGCAAAATTTTAACATGGTACTTCATAAACCCTTACTGCTTTTTTCAATCCCAATAGTGGCTCTGACTGTGGACGTGTGCCCCATGTGGGCATGCAAAGAAGTTTTAGAATCTCATGGTACAGCAAACCACCCAAAAAGAACATCAGACTTTCTACTTTCACTTTCTCTCTCTTCTCTTTCCACTTCTCCAAAAATAGGGAACCTCTTTATTGAAAGGAAACACGCCACACGACTGAAAGGGAAAGAAAGAAACTATACAAACAAGAAGCTTATTTACAAAGGCCCAAAGCCCCAAAATAGGGTTCATCTCTTACCTCTATCAAACATATGATTTTCATCTCCAAAAATCCAAGGTAAATTGAGGCTATTATATCCATTCGCTTGATCAAAACTGCTGCCCTGAATCTTCAACATGTCAAACAAAAAGTAATCAGCAAACTCACCTTCACTTGGCAAAGAAAAAGCACTAAATCTCTACATATGTTGATCACTATGTGATATCACAACATCACATCCTTGAAGATCACTATCTTTCTGAAACAATAAACATTTCAGCTCACTCTCATGGCTGGAAACATACTAGTTCACTCCAACACATGCCTGGATATCAAAGAAAAACTTTTCATATTCAACCTCATATGTATCATGCAAAGAATCACGGGAAGCATGATGAACCATAACCTCTGATTTCATACTTAGTTCACCATGAAAAACTTCATTCATTTTCAAACTGTAATAATTTTCAAGATCAACATTGGAGGAAGATTGATTAGAGAAAAATGAAGCTGAATCAGTCATTTCATCCTGGCTCCCATAGTTATTCTTTTCATAATCTGATATATCATTCAAGTCAACTGAATTTTCAACCATGTCCTCATACAAAGGATTAGAAAATACATGGAAAGCCTTTTCAAAATCAGGATAGCAAAGCATTGGCTGATTCACTTCTATTTCTTCATCAAAGAGTGGGTTAGAAACTTCATTAAACCCATTAACAATTTCTAAATCGTAACCATCTTCAACGATGGAACATTCTAAATCAGCATCATTATGATTTGAACAATCATCATTGCTATGAATTTGAGAAGAAGCACAACTATAGCTATCATTTTTTAAAAGAAAATCCTCAATGATCTCATCAAAATAATCAGTTGTATGAAAAGGTGTTGGTGTTGGGACATCATATGCACATCCATTTTCAAATTTGACAATTCTTTATCCCTTTCTTCTACAAATTCCTCACAAATACTTCATTGGACACCCCCATTTAATGACATGGATTAAAAACAATCTTCCTTATTTGAAACAAGGACTGAAACTTTGTGGCTCATGTCTTTTTGTGCAATAAAATCACTGCAGCAACTTCTGTCTGCGTCATAATCATTCTCTTGGTGCTCATTAAAGTCTTCCTTAAGTTGAGACAAGAAGTCTTCATTATTGTTCTGAATAAAAGACAAATCTACAGACCGAAAGGAAAAATTATTTAATAAAGATTCATCTTCATCAATCTGATGTTCATCTACTTCATCATCAGCATAATAAGATTCAGCATCATCTACACTTTCAAGTTCAGATTTCTCAATTTCATCAATCCATCTTTTAACACGTTCAGATGCCTCTTCTCTAAGAGATGCTGACCAATCAAGCGATTCTGACACACAAAGCTCTAGAAATAATTACACCCACTCTAATTTTGGGAAGTCAATATCAGCTATAAGCTTATCAACTACACTAGAAAACCTTTGATAAAATGAATATGTTGATTCCCTTTTTCTATCTCCTACCCTTTCCCTCAAAATCAATAGGGCCTTTTCTTGGATCTTTTGATTTATCAATAAAATATCCTTTTTTCTATCAACAATTTCAAGATCTTGCTCGTAAATTTCAGATCTAGA
>MU227974.1:2970378-3005727 GCA_018584345.1 Thuja plicata | reverse complement strand
TAGATGTATGGGCTTTGCTCTTGAAACTAGACTTTGTCATCTTACCTTTTTGACAATTCTTACACATGATATGCTCAGGCTTTGACATGCTCGGTAAGCCTCTTACTTTCCTTTTATTTCTTATCTTAATCATGTTGTCAAAATTCACATGACATAATCTTGTATGCCACAACCATATGTCTTTGTTTCTATCCATTAAAAAAGTAGTGTTTATATCATCAAGATAGAATAGGTTACCTTTTGTCTGTTCACCAGTTCCGATCAACCTTCCTGATTCATTGAATATCTTTGCCTTCTTATTCTCAAATGCTACTCAGTGACCTGTGTTATTCAACTATGAAACACTCAACATATTATAGTTAAGTCCTTTAACCCAGTATGCATTTTCACATTTGATCAAGTTATTCAGCTTTATAGATCCTTTGCCTTCAACTGGACAAGGTGTGTCATTACCCATTCTTACTGATCTACCATTATAGTACTCAAAATTTTCAAAATTTTATTTATCACCGGTCATGTGGTGAGTGCAGCCACTATCTATAATCCATACATCATTCTTACTAACCTTAGATATGAGTGCAATCTCTAAATACCTTTCTTCTTCATTTGAATCATCCTTCATGGCCACAAACATCATCTCAATGTCTTCATCAGATTCGATGTCAGTATCTCGATCTCTGTTCTTAGCCAGGTAACAAGCTTTCTTCCCTTTGTCCTTGTAGTCTCAGGTATCTCTTCTGTCAGATTGTTGGTTGCTTCGTTAATCTCTGTTCTCACTTCTATCAAACTTCTTTTCATATGATCTGTCATTACTTCTGTCATATTTTCTTCTATTAGGACATCTAGCAGCAAAGTGTCCAATCTCTTTACAATTAAAACATACAAGTGGTAATTTACCTTTGTATCTACCTTTCCCTCTCTGCAATCTTCTAGCCATCAGTGCTTCAATCTCATCAAGTTCTTGGTCATCACTATCACTTTCATTATCACTCCTTATAGTGTGTTTATGACTTGAATTACTTAGTTTCAAAGAAGATTTGAATGCAAACTCAATAGATGGTAAGACACTTTTGTCAAAGTTATTCATCTCAAATTAAATAAGTCTACCAACCAAACTATCTAGAGTGACATTATTGTTTTCTACTTCTCTCATTTCTTGTATAGCAGATACTCTAATAGCATATACAGGCAGTAAGGTTCACAGGATTTTACTTACCACTATCTCTTCTTCAAGTATGCCTCCAACTCCTCGGATAGTGTTGACTACCTCTTTTATTATGTAGTTATACTGAGTGATATTTTCTCCTTCTCTCATTCTTAGGTCATCAAATTTACCTCTTAGGTTTTCTACCTTAGCCCTTAGTACATTAGAATCTCCTCCATGTACTATCTTTAATTTGTCCCACATTTTCTTTGCAGAGGTGCATGTTTTGACATCTTCAAATTCAGCATTAGAGAGTGAGGAAGAAAGTTCTATCATCATAGAATAATGCTCATGCTTTTCTCTTAATTTCTCAAGTGTGTGAGGTCCTGTAGGCAACACATATTTAGTATCCAAGTATTGAGTAACATCATTTCCAATACCTGATAGGTGTATTCTTATCCTACTTTTCCATGATGCAAAGTTGTCCTTGTTCAAATTGGGTGCATCTCATTTGCTCATCTTGTGATATTTTTCTTAGGTCTTGAAACCTTCCTTCTTAGCACACAAGCTCTGATACCAATTGTTACAATAACTGAGAGGGGGGGTAAATTGTTGGCCTCAAAAATATTCCAATAAATTAACCCAAAAACTTATTACCACAATTATAAGCCTTTAGTTATCTTCAGTCCTACAAGATGAATGCCTTGAAATAATCTTAACAAACTACTACTGATCAGAGTTCAGTGTTAAACCTTTTTCTTACTGTTTACCGATTATCAGTCTTTTATTTACCAAAATGTAGTAAATAACTTAGTGTATACTGATCAATCCAGATTAGTTATGTGTAATTTGAAAAACACTAAAGTAATGACTCATAAGTTCACATTGACACATGGATTTTTAATGTGGAAACCCTATTAAGGGAAAAAACATTTGGGAATGGTAACCCTAAATGTTCACTCTTCTGAAGTGAGCTCGATGAAGAGCCAACACTGTTAAAGGTTACAAACAGACTGTTAGGTGTGACCTTGTTAGATGATTTAAATAGAATAGTTTTTTACTTGATATCTAGCATCTCTATGCTACCTTTTATGACCAAACCCTGTGTAGTTTGTCACTTGGTATCTGGCATCTCTATGCTATCTTCATGACCAAACCTTTTGATACTCATTAGGATATATCTCAATATATAAAGGATTTTTAAGTCCTGCTCGATTAAGAGACTTTATGATCCAATGGTTAAATTGAAACTGTAAATGACCGGTTCACATATACAACTATACTTTGCATATTTTCAGATCTATTGTAAGCTCATAATACCTTTTTGATCAGTGTATCTTTCCAATACCTTTGCTCCACTTCTTTCTCTTGGTGATGTTGTGCTTCTCTATTTCTCGATGTCTGTAGAATTAGCTTTGTTCTTCAGCTTGATTGATCAAGACTGTATGAAGTCTTCCTCCACCAGTTTATCTTCAGCATCTTCTTTCTATATTCACCCCTAATTCACAATGAATTAGCTTGTCTCTTTATAGACACGATTTCACCATTTCTCATTTCTTAACTTTCTTGTTCTTGGCATGATCCGCAGTTCTAGCCAATCTTTCTTTAAAACTTTACTTCAGTTTTATCCCGTAGATTTCTCTTTGACAAATGGAATAAAATAGCTTTAAATATCTCGCTTATCTCTGGCTTTAACTTGTCGATAAAAATAATATTAACAACCAGTTAACTCCTTTATCTCTTGCCAGCTAAGTCTTTTTTCATTTTTGAACTTTAGTTATTTTTGGTGTTTTAAGTCTTTGTTAGCTTCGGTCAACACTTCAGTTCTCCTCGGGCATCTCCTTCAGGGTTGTCTGTCCATTGGGTTACACTGTGAAGTTTTGTTCATCGGTAATGCTTTTGATTCTTCTCGTTGGTAATGCTTTCTCGGGTTTCATGCTCAAGTATCACTGTGACTTTCCTCTCGGGTTTCTCTATCCATTGGGGTGCACTGCTCGTTGGTGTTTGTATTCACTTAGTGATTACTGATCTTTGATGCATTACTGAAAGCAAAACCTTTATCTTTCTAGTTCTCTGATGTCTTTGACACTTTGTATATAACCAATCAGATTATATAAAGTTGACATCAATGACAATACAATACATTAACTGATTTAATGTCTTGCATTAACTTTTTGCAGCTTGGTGATCATCAACTTAACATCTTCAAACATTCAATCAGTTATAGTTCATCAACTAATAACGAATATCTAATCTAAAACCTACAATGATTGTCTATTTCAACCCAAAGTCAAAAAAGATCAAAAGATTTGGGTAACAAGAATTATAAGCAAATTTACTGAAATGAGATCCTAATGGACATAAACCATTGTTGAACCCTCCTTGCGAATCAAATGGTGGAAAGATGGAAACCCACTGAATATGAATCAGACCATATCATGAATCTATACCCAATAGATGCAATCGTTTGAAGAAAATTTTATCAAGATGCAAGATTTTCAAAATCTATTAAATCGTGAAGCCACAAGTATGCGCACACACACGAGACAAATTTATCGTTGAAGCAGTGGAATTATCTTTCCCAATCATTCATCACAAAAATATCGATGAACAACAATAAACTCCAATATAATCAATTGCAGATCCAATCACAATAAACACAATTGGCTCTTTGAAAGAAATGAACAAGAAAACATGAATTCATAAATTTCCCATAGACGACAGAAAATATCACACCGCAAATGAAGCACCAATTGTATATCTTTATTGCATAAAAGATTTGACCTTAATTACATTGTTTTGATGAAATATATAGTGCTTCAACTCTGAAAGTAAGAAACCTAAAACTAGGGTTTCATTTACACTTACAAAGAAAAATAAAAGCTGAATCTAGAGATTACTAAAGAAAAATTGCTTTTAAGTTGATTTCTAATAGGCTTGCATGGATTTCCATCCATGAGTACATCAAATACATTTCATTCATGTGAGTAAATGAAGCTAAATCTTCTCAGCAAACAAAAGATTAGAACTGGAGTTCCACCATTCTTGAACTAAAGTGTTCTTCTTGAACTAGAGTTCTTCCTTAGAATCTTCATCTTGGCTCCTTTTCGTGAACACAACTTATTGATATCTTCTAGCCAAGCAAAAATGACCCCAAGCATGAATGCAATCTAATCTGGAACAAGTTCTCTATGCAGATTATTCATTTTTCAAAATGGCCCAGAATGTTTAGACCCCGACCTTAACTCTAAAAGTCAACAAGCTAAAAATTGGCTAAGTGTCAATCCTTATGACTCCTAAAGTTTCGTAATATCAAAGTCTAGAAGGCCGAAAAACTGAACTTGAGAAAATGACTAAGTATCAAAAATGGCCCCTAGTCTTCAAAAAATGACTAAGTGTCAAAAATATCCCTTTTGCAAAATTTGACTTAGTCCAAAATGAACTTTTTAAGAGTTTCAAACTAAGAAAGTCCAGCGAAAGTCTGAACTCCGAAAGTGCAAAAAACCAGCAAAACACTAGCGAAAGTCTAGCAAAACTCCATAACTTCAGACTTTCAGACTCTGAAAATCAAGCAAAATTTTGAACTGCGAAAGTGCGAAAAACCATAAAAACTCTAGAACTTCAGACTTTCAGACTCTGAAAATTTAGCAAAGGTCTAAATTGCAAAAGTGCAAAAAACTAGCAAAAAACTAGTGAAAGTCTAGCAAAACTCCATAAAATCTGAAAACCCAGCAAAAGTGTCAGACTCCAAAAGTACAGAAGTCTCCGAAACTCCAAAAAACTAGAAGAAGTTCGCACTGCGAAAATCTAGCAGAAGGTTCAGACTACGAAACTCTGAAAAGATAATGCTCTGAAAGTTTGAACCTCCAAACTCCAAACTCCGAGCTCCGAACTCTGAACCTTCGAACCTCCAAACATATCATGATGGAAACATGGCTAAGTCCACTGGAAGGATCCTGGGATGAGCTTTGTGGAATCCCTTTGCAACTTCTTGGACTTCATCAAAATTGAGTAACTCCATAAAGTTCAACTTCTCATGTTGCCTCTCCCTGAACCTGGATTGATGTGCTTCAAAATTTTGAACTTCTTCAATGTCATCATTGATTTGCTTCGTATTTCCCTTGAACTAAAACATATATTGCAAATCATCTTTTGCGTTCACCGCAGTTACAATTCTCATGATTTATTGTACAATGTTCTAGGTAGAATATAAATTCTCTTTATTCTCATCTTCATACATCTACAAGTCAATCCTATCAAAGAATTTCTCTAACTCATTGGTTTATACATCGATATTCTCAGTTCTGCAATCACAAAGGATGCCTCATCAGCAATCTTTATTGAAAACAAGAAATTAAACTAGAACAACTAAGTCTATATGTAAGGAAATTAAATCTAACTCTAAAAAGGAGACAAATAAATCCCTAAACTTGACCAAAGCCCAACAGAAACTAACTCTAAAAAACACACAAATAGAAAAGAAGCCAAAAGAGGGGGGAAATACCAAGAGTTGACTCAACCGACATACAACTATTGGGAGCACATGGGCCCACAATCTGACTCACCGAATACCCAATCCTCTTAACCTTAAAAGACTTTGAACCACTCAAAAGACCAAAAGACCAAAAAAAGGAGGTCCCCATTAGGCTAAGTAGCATAAATATAATTTATAATGAAATCATATAATAATTATTACGTCAGAAGATATTATGCAAAATTAATGAAAAGGAAATTAATAATATATTTTAACGTTAATATTAGTTAAGTGATAGATTTCTTACCAAATACTAATATTAAAATATATTATTAATTTCTTGTAATAAAGCAAAAAAATGTAATTAAAACCCCCCTGCGGGTATTTTCTTTACAATCCCACCAAAATAACTCAAGACATAAACCTTTAAAATTAAACAATGATTTATGGCATCAAAACCCTAAAATAGGCTATTCACATCTCATCTTTTAAACTCTACTTCTCAAAAACACTTATACTCTGTCTGGAGGTCGTGACTAGGGTTTGACAGGGTTTGGGTAACTGGATATTTCCTTCCATTGTCTATCTCTTCTTGATACTCCTCTCTGAGCATCGACACGTGAAGCAATTGAGGCTTTGTGTCAGGGTTTCAATGCCTCTGAATCTTCTAAGAATTCCTCTAGTAAAGGTTGTTGTCTTCAGGGCTTGGAGGAAGAATTTTTATATAGGTTTAACAGTGAAAACGCTAGACACTCCTAGGCTATAACAACAGGTTCATCATTTTCTATAGGTATTTTTTATCCTAAATACTTTGACCGTGGCTGTATATATGATTTGATCATTTTCTGTGATCTTTGTTTTAAAACATGAGTTGTATCTTTTGATGTCTACCTTCAACTCAGAGATATTTGAGGTCGTGGTTTCTTCTCTTTGAAAGAAAGTGCACAAATATTCCATGCTTATCCATTTGTTTTGCTACTATCAATCAATATGGTCCAATGTTTATGAATGGAACTCCTCATCTTTTCCATGTATTTGGATGTTGAATCCTGTACTGCTTGAACAAACAAACATCAAATCCTTATTCATAACTATGGATTTCAAATGCATTCTATTCACTGTGGCTTTATGGTCATTGCTCTATGATTTTGACACTCAAGCTTTTCTCTGTTATATTTTTCTCAGAAACCCTAACTGAGTTTTTTATCACAAATATAGGTATCCATATCAATTTGAAGGCTACTCTTTGCGTTATTGTATAAAATTCTAATGTAGAATTTCTTGTAATGACAATACTATATAATGAATAGCACTCTACCTTCATGTTGGCTATGATAACATGCTTGAATAATGCCCCTTTTTTTCTTATGTCTTACCCAGTCATAGGATATTTGGAAGGGATACCTCTTGATACATTTTGTAGGCCCTCATAGCATGAAAGATACTTATTTTCTCTCTTTGTATTGCATTGATGACACCTTAATTGTTCCTGTACTTATTGAGTAATTATGTTCTACAGATGTATGCATGCTACAGCTGTCCTTTTTACCATGGAATTGCTTGAACAATGAAGGTTCACCCCTTATCTAATCCTCCATTATAACAGTAATAATTTGATCTTCCTTTTTAATTTTCTACACCTTGCTAATATTGCTCATTGTCTCATTGCATGCCAGTGTTGTACCCTTTTATCAACATGCAATGATAGTTATGAAATGATATCTATCTACAGATGTTTTCATTATCAGTTTCCCTTCTTTTCTGATTTATGCATCCTATAACCAATACTCTTTGTAGCTAAATTATATTCAGTTATAATGACATTTTAATTTTATGTGGTCTTGTTTATGTTGTCCTCTTCATATTGTATAACAATGATACTTTCTGAGTCTAATTTAACACATATCATTATGCATGAATATTAAGACAACATAAATCTAGCATTCTTTTGTTGAACATGATTGGTACCTCTTTCTAATGAATGTGTCAATGCATCCTTATGATATGATATGAAATCTCAGAGCTCTATATTGCCTTCCAGTGTTCCAAAGATGGAACCATGCTCATTCCTTGCCTTTAATGCTCCCATAAATAATATGCTACTTCTTTTACATGTTTCTTCATGATATATGACATGGTATCAGAAAAATTAATTGTTTAATGTTGTACTTGATCCCTGCTGCCTTCCTGTTGAAATTTAGATCAATTATGTATCTTGCCTTTCTTTTTTAATGAAATAGCTATCATTTTCATCTGATATGATTGTAACTATCAAACCTAGTTATGCATCACATGAGTTTGTACCATCAATTTTTTCTCTAGTTTCTCGTTGTCTGTTGGACAGATTTTATATGTTGGATGTTGTATCTTGTGACAGATATGGCATACCAAAAGACTTGCCTAATAATATGTGAGATCTTACAAATAATAGTGACTTCAATTATACTTAAAGTTGATGGTTATCATGATTATTCCTTGTATAGCTCCAATGCACAATTACTTTCATAACTTCGTATTCCTTAATCTATGGTATAGCTCGAATGCTGATTGTACCCTTTCTCTGTATTCCTTCATATGTTCCGTGATACTGTACATGAACTTGGAGTTTCTTTTATTGACCAGTAGCTTGAGGCATCAATTATTGATTCAATAGTAAATATGATTTATGCTCATTTCATACTAGCAATGTACATGTGTTCTCTTACTAATGCATTTTCACAAACTTCATTGAATGTTACTGTCTTTATTTCTGTTGCATTTACTTACTAGATTACCAATGTTTTTGATGTATTAATGCATTGATATCTTCATTTGTATCCTTGAGTGCATTATCATGCATGGCATTTTGATTATCCTCTCTTATATATTGTATTTATAAACACTTACATGATTCTCTCCTTTTGATGACTAATATTGATCTGGCAATATAGCTTCCTCTTTTGTATAAAGACCACCCTGTGTAGGAATTTTTTTTCCATCTATCATATATGTGCCACTTTCCTATACTTGTATTCACTGCCTTAGCATCTATCTTTGCATATTGATTATACCATTACCATGATTCTTGTGACTTTCTTATGATGTTCTTTTGTTGTCCACTTCCATCCGATATGAATGTCTTTTAACTTTCAACTCTGATCCTAGAAATCGCCTTTGGTATTGTTGATATTAATGACATGCTTCCATTTTTATAATAACTTCATAATATCAGTGCTCTTTATTAGATGTATTCAGGTTGTATAATTGATCCATTGATGCCTCATATTACTATTTTGAGCCTCCCTGATTCAGGCCTCATGTAATGATATTTATCATCCAATGTGGCACTTACATCTTGATACTCAGTACTTTTCTTTATAATCACTAAAATCTTGAAAGGTTCAATACTTGATGGGCTTGAGTGATATTTGTAATCAGCACCTTGACTTTGTGTTCTTGTGTCATTGATCATTGCTTTCTTTATATCTTTTACCTTTGCATTGTGATATTCATACCTTGAATGATATGTCACTTGAAATCTATTCACCTCTCATTGCTTATTCAAAAATAGGAATCATGTTTGATGAGATCTCTAAAGTTTTATTCATTTCTTTCATGTTGTCATGCAGCATCTTTTCTTGAATCTGACTAGATAAACATGGATAGTTATCATATAGATTTGTTTGCACCTTGTTTTAAATCATGAATGTATGAACCTATACCTACACATGAAGCAAACTTGTTAGTTAAAACATCTGATTCAGATTTGTGCCCCCTTTTGCTTTTCTAATTTTTGTATTTCATGTCATTGAGTGTGCTTGTATGGCTAGTCAATTTCAATAGATAGGGTCAAGACCCCTCATTTCTCTCTCTTAGAATAGCACCATTTTTACCAGTTCTTGTAGGTACCTTGAAGATATAGAGACAAATTTTGGAAGCCAACCAATATAGATTTCAAATATAGCTCATCATTACCTCAGGGAATGGAGGATCTTTACCTTTTCTTTAGACCTTGACCTCTGTACTTGTATAATTTCCTTTTGCGTTGTTTTAAGAGTTGTCCCACGGCCTGTTTGGGTTCTTGATCTATTTCGTATTCTGTAGATGAAAAGAAAGAACTGTATTCCAAAATGTACTTGTAATATTCTTTATGTAAACTCTTTTTCATATCAATGTAATAATTTATTTCATAAATGAAATGAAATGTTGTTTTCTTTATGCATTCTTCTTTTCAGTTTAAACCCTCAACTAAAACTTAAAATTTAAAATGAACCAAATGTACCTTTCACCTTATTTAATCAGCTACCCAGCTCTGCCAATTTAACCAAACTAAAACTGGAACTGGAACGGATCTAAACTTGATGAAAAGCATTAGAAATATTTGTTGCAAATGTATATGATATGTGACGGTGATATTTTTATCTCTTGTATCATATGATATGCATTCTCTTCAGGCACTATGATGGTTTTGACCAGATTAGATTCTTCTCTCTACCACACAACTAAAACATTAACTAGGAATGTTGTGATTTATTATGACAATCTAAAGGAGGATGTATGATGTATAGAAGTGAGTCATAACTTATGCTCTATGTGATGGATATATGTTCATATCATTGTGATGGATCACAATAACGTCCTCCTTATTACTCCTAGCACACAACTGAAAACTGAAACAACTAACTACAAACTAACTTGTGCGAACAACAGTTATTCAAAAATTGGAACTAAACAACCACACTAAAAATGGGAAAAAAAAAAACCTACTCTACATTGTTAAATCCAAAACACCAACTCAGATGAAACCATTTCAAGGTTGGTTAAAGTATCTACGTATCTTCTTTATTGTAGAACGCATAACTCGCTCACAAGGAACCACCAGGATCTGAAATATAAAAACAAACTTGATGACATATTGTAATGGGTTATATTGAAAGAAGGGAAAATTACCTTCCCACTCATTATTATCATTTGTAACAGTACTTGAAAGTAGAAATATAGAGTGAACTGGTGATTTCTCAGCTTAAATTTCTTGTTTACGTAAAAGCATCATGTCTAGTGGTTTGTTAGCCTCTGAATTGGCTGTATTTCTAATAGGAAATCCTCTTTGAATGCAAAAAAAATTAATGATCCAATACTAACCTCTTGCTGGAAAATTGTCCTCTTGACATCATTTCTTTGATTAGGATCTTTTTCCTCCTCGTGAATACGAACTTCCTCACAGTCATCAACTTGCTGGTTCAACTTATTTATTCCAAGTACATCAAACAAAATAATGGATTCCTCATACTTATCATGTTTAACATGATGTTCTCGTTCTATAACTGCTAATTCATCATTAAGTTTGGAACAAAAATAATCTATAATGATGGAAAAATAGTCTTGTAGTTGATCTTCACAGGTCTTCTCATACACATGACTATATTCCTGGGAACTTGAAAGAATACCTAAATCCATACCTTCCTCTATAGGATGTTGTTCTCCAATTTTCTCTTGAATAGGTGTTATCCGCACTTCAGAATCTGGACAAATAGACTCCTGATTTATGGTTTGTTGTTCTGCAATTGATACTGAATCTAATATTGGCATATTATCTTCATCCTCAATAAAACTGGGTAGTTTAGTAAATAAAACATATACAATCTCATTTTCTTGTTCAATATAGTTAGGTAACTCATTAAACTAGACATAAATAGCATTTTCATCATAAAGAATGTGTAACTACCTGCAACAGATTTGTCCTATCATCTTGAACCTCATGGGTATGAATATCAACCAGTAAAAAAT
This sequence comes from Thuja plicata, assembly GCA_018584345.1. Classification (NCBI taxonomy): domain Eukaryota; kingdom Viridiplantae; phylum Streptophyta; class Pinopsida; order Cupressales; family Cupressaceae; genus Thuja; species Thuja plicata. Next base: position 2,994,343 of record MU227974.1, on the reverse strand, counting down.
CCAATTTCCTTCTATTTTCTTTCTCTACAACTTGAGAGATCAAATTACAATTAAACTCTTGAGGCTCTGCCAGATTTAGAGAAGGCCTCTCTAGAGATGTCAAATCATATGAAGTTGTTCATTTTTAGGCTCTATAGTACTCACAAAACTTGGAATGTTGCATTTAGAGGACTTAGGAGACTCACTTTTCATGAAACTTGGAAATTTGACTTTGTGAACCTCTTGTTTGGAAAACAACAACTATGTCTCTTCATGTACCTTATTTAACTCTTCCATTGAAAGTGTTAGTCCATTATCGAGACTAACGAAAAAATTCTCCAAGGTAGTGGGTTGCTACTCTTGGCCTTTTACAAGGTTTGGGATACCAAAATCTTGATCATGCATAACGTAAACACCCAAAAAAGCTATGTCCAAATGATTAAATGGCTATACCAAATCTAAAATACCTTTTGGTTGTGATGTAGTTGCAATCATTACCATAGATTTGTCTTTTGTGGGCTCATCTATTTATGGAACCTTTGCTAACATTTCCAACATTAGATCTTTTTTTCCAGGAATCTGCAAAGTATCTAACATATACATCTTGATAGGAGTATTCTTCATGTGATCTAAAATATTAAAGAAATTAACACTAACCTTTTTTATCCTCTAAAAAAAGCAAGGTCTATTTGTCCTTTAGGCTATTATTTTCCTGGTAGCGGTTGTCCCCTTGGTATAATTTGAACAATCTTAGGAGGGTGTTACAATTTGACCTTGTGCACCTGAAGAAGACTAATTTTATGCCTTTTCAGCTTATTGTTGACCTTTATTCGCTTGTTGACCTTATCTGCAGTCCTTATATTTTGGACCTTCTACTAACTGCAATAGGTTTCCATGTTTGATCTTGTACATTGTTAACCCCGACATACTCATATGGCTGATAATTCATCAATATAACATCAGAACTACCTTGGTGGTTTTGAGAACCTTGTTGTTAGTGAATATCTTGTGGTATGCTCTTCTGAGATTCAACATTATTTTGAATTACGAGAGCCTGACTCATAAAGGCCTTAGAACAAGTAGTCCAATGATTTTCTTGATTACAAGAAAAAAACCAATCCTCATCTTGTGCCATGTTTTTTCGTGTTGGTACCAGCTCTCTTGAGGTGCTTGGAATCAAGGGGTTGTAGGGTTGACTAGTCTTTTGATTAAAAACTCTTCATTGTGTCTGATTTCCAGCTTGATAACCTAGCCTATTTGGCTGATAAGGTGCTTGGTAAGGCATGTTACCTTGATTTTGTTGCCTCTCAAGGCTTGTGATCTTGTTTCCATAAGTCTACAATGTCTTTAACATGCCTCCATTTTTCTCCTTAAGCTATTGATTTTTCTCCTTAAGCTCTCGATATGGGGCTATAACTGCATTTTATTGAGTTGCAATCTGACTATTAAACACTAGAAATGATAGAACAATAACTATAATAGGTGGTACAACATATGTACTTGGCTAGATTCCTTCAAAATAAGGCATTGAAGGCCTTGGTGCAATCTTACAATCTTGTATCAAATTTATCTCTTTTGTAACAACAATATTAAATGTTGTTGGTAGATTAAGTCCTTGCATATACTAAATCTGCACTAATATATAACAATTTTGTGCCTTAACATAAAATAGGAAAGCATAATCATTAGAGGGATTTACTTATACTATAATTTTGTCCCATGTCCTTTTGAAGCGATAGTTGAAATCTTACATCGGCATAACATGATTCCTCTTGATAGTGTTAGAATAACTGAGAAGGGGGGTGAATCAGTGGCCTCAAAAATTAATCCACTATCAACCCAAAAACTTAGTACCCCAATTATAAGCCTCTAGTTATCTTTATTCCTATAATATGTATGCCCTTAAATTATCTTATCAAATAAATACTACTCAAAGTTCATTGTTAAACCTTATTCTTAAGCTTTACCGATTAGCAGTCTAGCATTTACCAAAATACAATAAATAACTTAGTGTTTACCGATCAAACCTGTTTTAGTAATGTGTAAAGAAAAACATCAAAGCAATGACTCATAAACACATTTTACACATGGATTTTTAACGTGGAAACCCTATTAGGGGAAAAACCACTTGGGACCAGTAACCCAAAATTTTCACTCTTCTGAAGTGAGCTCGGTGAAGATTCAACCATGTTAAAGGTTACAAACACACTGTTAAGTGTGACCTTGTTAGAGGATTTATCACTAACAATTTATCACTTGATATCTGACATTTCACTATGTTATCTTCATGATAAACCTTTTGATACTCATTGGGATGTATCTCAATATATAAAGGATTGTTAAGTCCTGCTCGGTTACGAGACTTTCTGATCCAATGGTTAAACTAAAACAGTATATGATCTGTTTGTATATACAACTTAAACTTGCAGATGTTCATATCTATTGTAAGCTCATAATACCCTTCTGATCAATTTTTATTTTCAATACCTTTGCTCCACTTCTTTATGCTCGGTGATGATGTGCTTTTATTTTGCTCGGTGTCTGCAGAAATCTTTAGCTCTATTCTTTAGCTTGTTTGATTAGGACTGTATGAAGTCTTTCTTCACCAGTATTCTCTTTAGCATCCTCTTCTCTATTCACGCACTAATTCATAATGAATTAGCTTGTCTCTTTTATAGACATGATTTCACCGTTTCTAGATCTTTGTCTTTCTTGTTCTTGGCGTGATCCACAATTCTCACGTTTCTTACTTTAAAGCTTACTTTAGTTTTATCTCGTAGATTACTCCTTGACAACTAGAATAAAACAACTTTAAAACTCTATCTTATCTCTGGCTTTTAACTTGTCGATGAAAACAATGTGATCAACCAGTTAACTCCATATTTAGCTCCTGCCAGCTAAGTCTTTTGTCGTTTCTGAACTTCAGTTCTTTTCAGTGCTTAACTCCTTGTTAGCTTCAGTCTTGAATTCAGTTGTCCTCGGGCATCTTTGTCCATTGGGGTTGTCTGTCTGTCAGGGTTGTCTATCCGTCGGGTAACACTATGGTTCTGCTCGTCGGTAATGCTTTCTCGGGTTTCTTGTTTGGGTATCACTATGACTCTTCTCTCGGGGTTCTCTATCCATCAAGGTGCATTGTTCATTGGTGTTTGTTTTCACTTGGTGAATACTGAACTTTTATGCATTACTGATAGCATAACCTTTATCTCTCTGGTTCTTCGAAGTCTTTGACACTATGTATATAAACAATCAGATTATATCAAGTTGACATAAATGAAAATACAATACATTAACTGATTTAATGTCTTGCATTAACTTTCTGCAGCTCGGTGATCATCAACTTAACATCTTCAAACATTCAATTAGTTATACTTCATCAATCTCTCCCTTTGGAATTGATGGCAACATACTATATTACTACTAATACAATATGAAATATATCAGTTGTATTTCATCAATCTACCAAACTTATTGTTCTATAACCAATACAAAAATCTGGCTCTCGGTAAGCTCTTCTAGCTTAGATTTGTTTCTTGCAGAGTGTTTTCTTCAATATTTATTCCCTTCACTGGATAGATGTAACAATCTTCTGATTTTGTCTCTCCCTTTGATGTAAAATCTCTACTCTGATATTTTCTCTCCCTTTGACTGTTCCTCTCCTTGATCATCTCTTTTTCCTTTGACAACAATAGATATACTCTCTCACTTAAGTCATATCTCCCTTAGGATACTTCTCTCCCTTTGGATGATTATGATGGATATTTCATATGGATATAATCTCTCCCTTTGACAACAATGCCAAACTACATCCATCCCTCCTTTTTAATATACTCCTTGAATTTCGCTATCCATCAACAATACAATGACTCTGGTGTTTGGTGTAGATAAGAACCTTTTTGTGTAGTGATGTATCTTTGCACTCCATTTCTTTGCTTGCATCAACATGAATGATCTTGTGATTATGTGTAGGTTTATGCAGCCTCTTATTCATCATAGCAAGTAATAGACAAGGGTCAGACCCCTAGTCTCTTTCTCAGGTACTCAAATGTATCTTTAGGCAATGAATTTGATAATATGTCATCTAATTGTTCCTTGGATTGAACATATTATAGTATCACCTCTTTCTCTTGCACTTATTCCTTTAAGTTTGATACTTGATTGCAATATGCTTAGTCTTAGCATGCATGACAGGATTCTTAGAAATGTTTATTGCACTGGTATTATCACAATAGATAATCACTGGTTCAAGAATTTTCATATTCATACCTTCCAGTAATTTTTTGATCCATGCAATGTCAGAGCAATTTTTAACAGCAAACACATATTCTGCTTCTTTAGTAGATTGTAAGATGCATCCTTGCTTCTTACTTATCCATGTGACAAGTCTGTCACCCATGAAGAATGCTCCTCCAATTTTGCTCTTTCTGTCATCTAAATTTCCAGCCCAATCAACATCTGTATAGACTTGAAGCTCAAATTTTCCTTCTTTTTTATACTATAAGTCATAGTCCTCGGTATTCTTTAGATATCTCAGAATTCTTTTGACAGCAGTCATGTGTGATTCCTTGGGATTAGTAGAGAATCTTGCAACTATTCCAACTGCATGTGCTATATCTGGTCTAGTATGAACAACATACATGAGTTTGCCAATCATTGATCTATATAGGGTCTGATTTACCTCTGTTGACTTATCTTCCTTTTTCATCTTGCATCTAGTTGCCATAAGTGTTCCAACTGGTTTGAAATCTTCCATCTTGAATATCTTCAGCACTTCCTTGATGTATTTGGATTGTGTGATATATATGCTTGCATCCCGTTGAAAAATATGTAGACCAAGAAAGAATTTGATCTCCCCAAACATTGACATCTCAAACTCTTTGCTCATTTCATTAGAAAATGATTTGCATAACATATCATTACCACCAAATATGATATCATCAACAAATATTTCAGCAATCAAAATCTTATCATCAATATCTTCCTTTAAATATAGATTGTTGTTTTTACTTGTTCGTACAAATCCAATACTTATGAGATGGGAGTGAAGTCTTTCATACCAGTCTCTTGGTGCTTGTTTTAATCCATACAAGGCTTTGTGTAGTCTACAAACCATGTTTCTCTTTTTAGGATCAACAAACCATTATGGTTGTTCAATGTATACCTCTTCTTCCAGTATTCCATTTAGGAATGCAAATTTGACATCCATTTGGTATACTTTGAATCCTTTGAATGCAACATAAAAAAGTAAAATTATTACTCCTTCTAGTCTAGCAATGGGTGCAAAGGTTTCTTCATAGTCAATACCTTCTTCTTGTGCATACCCCTTGCATACTAATCTTGCTTTGTTCCTTGTGACTTATCCATTCTCATTCAGCTTGTTTCTGAATATCCATTTGGTACTAATGACATTCTTGTCATCTAGCCTAGGTGCTAATGTCCATGTTTTGTTCTTCTCAATTTGTTCTATCTCTTCATTCATAGCACTGACCCGTTCTTCATTTTCAAGTGCAGTGTTAACAAATTTAGGCTCAAAATCACAAATTAAACATCTAGTGTTCAGTGACTTACTTCTTGTTCTCATTATAACCTTTTTGTCTCCTATAATCTGGTTTTATGGATGATGTCTTCTCACATACTTGGAAAGTATAGGTTCAACTCTTTTTCATCATTTTGATCATCATCTTGACCTTCATTCTGATCTCCATCACTCGGAACATCATTTTGAGCAATTTCCTAATTTTTGGTATTTGCAGACTGATGCTCGAGTGCATTTTTCTATTGATCATGAGTGATACGTTGTTGCTCAAGCAAAGTGTCAGGTTCTTCATTGTAGACAAACCTGTTTTAGTCTTCTGGTACTTTTCTGCTTTCCTCATTTTTCTCAGCAAATTCACTTATTTTGACATTTGCACTCTCAATTATCTTGTTAGAGGACTTGTTAAGACATTTATAAGCCTTTCTTTTTGGGGAATACCCTAGAAAGATTCCTTCTTCACTTTTGGAGTCAAGCTTTCCATTTTTATCATCTTTCAAAATATAACATTGACTTCTAAAAATTCTGAGGTAACTTACATTGGTTGTGTATCCATACCATAGCTCATAAGGTGTATTTTTGGTGTCTTTCTTCAATTGAACTTTGTTCAATGTGTAGACAACAGTACTGACAGCTTCCCTCCAGAATGTTTGAGTGATGACTTTCTCAATCATTAGTGTTCTTTCACAATCAACAATGGATCTGTTCCTTCTTTCAGCAATCCCATTTTGTTGTGGTGTTCTTGGTGCAGAAACATGTCTTTTAATTTCACGCTCATTACAAAAGTTAGTGAATTCATCGTAAATAAATTCTCCTCCTCTATCTGATCTTAAGCATTTCAGTTCCTTACCACTTTGTTTTTCTACCATAGCTTTATACCATTTAAACATCTTGAATGCTTCCGATTTCTCTTTTAAGAACATAATTGTCATCATTCTATAATAATCATCTACAAATAGATAGAAGTATCTATCACCATATTAGCTCTTAGTTCTCATGGTTCCACATAGATTAGTATGGACTAATTCTAGAATAGCATTGGATGTATGGGTTTTTCTCTTGAAACTGGACTTTGTCATTTACATTTCTGACAATTCTTACACATGATATGGTCGGGCTTTGACATGCTCGATAAGCCTCTTACTTTCCTTTTATTGCTTATCTTAATCATGTTGTCAAAATTCATATGACATCTTTTTATGCCACAACCATAGCTCTTCGTTTCTAGCCATTAAACAAGTGGTGTTAATATCATCAAGATAGAATAGGTTACCTTTTCTATATTCACCAATTCCGATCAACCTTCCTGATTCATTAAAGATCTTTGCCTTTTTGTTCTCAAATGCAACTCGGTAACCTGTGTTATTCAGCTGTAAAACACTCAATAGATTATAGTTAAGTCCTTTTACCCAATATGCATTTTCACATCTGATGAGATTATTTAACTGTATGGTTCCTTTACCTTCAACCGGACAAGGTGAAGCATTACCCATTCTTACTGATCCACCATTATAATACTCAAAAGTTTCAAACTTTTCCTTATCTCCATTCATGTGGTGAGTGCAGCCACTATCTATAATCTAGACATCATTATTACTAACCTTAGATATGATTTTAGTCTCAACATACCTTTCCTCTTCATCTGAATCATCCTTCATGGCAACAAATACCATCTTAATATCTTCATCAGATTCGATGTCAGTATCTCCAGCTTTGTCCTCCGTCGGGTAACAATATTTCTTCCATTTGTCCTTGTAGTCTTGGGTATCTCTTCTATCAGATTGTCGGTTGCTTCGGTAATCTCTGTTATCACCTCTATCAAACTTCTTTTCATATGATCTGTCAATGTTTTTGTCTTCTTTTCTTTTGTTAGGACATCTAGCAGCAAAGTGTCCAATCTCTTTACAATTAAAACATACCAATGGTAATTTACCTTTGTATCTACCTTTGCCTCTCTGAAATCTTCTAGCCATTAGTGATTCAATCTCATCAAGTTCTTAGTCATCACTATCACTTTCACTATCATTTCTCATAGTGTGTTTATGACTTGACTTACTTATTTTCAAATAAGATTTGAATGCAGACTCAATAGATGTTAAGACACTATTGTCAAAGTTATTCATCTCAAATGAAATAATTCTACCAACCAAACTATCTAGAGTGACATTTTTATTTTCTACTGCTCTCATTTCTTGTATAGCAGATATTCTAATAGCATAAATAGGCAGTAAGGTTCTTAGGATTTTACTTACCATTGTTTCTTCTTCAAGTACACCTCCAACTCCTCAGATAGCATTGACTACCTCTTTGAATTTGCAGCTATACTGAGTGATGTTTTCTCCTTCTTTCAATCTTAGGTCATCAAATTTACCTCTTAGGCTTTCTGCCTCAGCTCTTAGTACATTTGGATCTCCTCCATGCACTAGCTTCAATTTGTCCCACATTTGCTTTGCAGAGGTGCATATTTTGACATCTTTAAATTCAACATCTGAGAGTGAGGAAGCAAGTTCTATCATCATAGAATTGTGCTCATGATTTTCTCTCAATTGATCAAGTGTGTGAGGTCCTATAGGAAACACATATTCAATATCCAAGTATTGAGTAACATCATTTCCAATACCTGATAGGTGGAGTCTTATCCTGCTTTTCCATGATACAAAGTTGTCCGATATCAACCCAGAAACTTAGTACCACAATTATAAGCCTCTATTTATCTTCAGTCCTACAAGATGTATGCCTTTAAATTATCTTATCAAATAACTACTGCTTGGAGTTCACTGTTAAACCTTATTCTTAAGCTTTATCGAATAACAGTCTAGCATTTACCGAAATACAGTAAATAACTTAGTGTTTACCAATCAATCTTGTTTTAGTAATGTGTAAAGCAAAACATAAAAGCAATGACTCATAAACACATTTGACACATGGATTTTTAACGTGGAAACCCTATTAGGGGAAAAACCACTTGGGACCGGTAACCCAGAATTTTCACTCTTCTGAAGTGAGATTGGTGAAGAGCCAACCCTATTAAAGGTTACAAACACACTGTTAAGTGCAACCTTGTTAGAAGATTTATCACTAATAGTTTATCACTTGATATTTGGCATTTCACTATGCTATCTTCATGATAAACCTTTTGATACTCCTTGGGATGTATCTCAATATATAAAGGATTGTTAAGTCCTGCTCGGTTAAGAGACTTTATGATCCAATGGTTATACTGAAATAGTATATGACCTGTTCATATATACAACTTAAACTTGTAGATGTTCAGATCTATTGTAAGCTCATAATACCTTTCTGATCAATGTTTCTTTTCAATACCTTTGCTCCACTTCTTTCTTCTCGGTGATGCTGTGCTTCTCTGTTGCTCGGTGTTCATAGAAATCTTTAGCTCTATTCTTTACCTTGTTTGATCATGACTGTATGAAGTCTTTCTTCACTAGTATTCTCTTTAGCATCCTCTTCTCTATTCACCCACCAATTCATAATGAATTATCTTGTCTCTCTTATAGACATGACTTCACCGTTTCTAGGTCTTTGTCTTTCTTGTTCTTGGTGTGATCCTTAATTCTCGCCTTTCTTTCTTTAAAGTTTACTTCATTTTTATCCCATAGATTTCTCCTTGAAAACTGGAATAAAACAGATTTAAAACTCTAGCTTATATCTATCTTTTAACTTATCGATGAAAATAATGTGATCAACTAGTTAACCTCATATTTAGCTCCTTCCATCTAATTCTTTTGTCATTTATGAACTTCAATTCTTTTTGGTGTTTAACTCCTTGGTAGCTTCGGTCTTGACTTCAGTTGTCCTCGGGCATCTCTATCCGTCGAGGTTGTCTGTTCGTCTAGTAACACTGTGGTTCTACTCATCGGTAATGCTTGCTTGGGTTTCTTGCTCAAGTATCATTGTGACTCTTCTCTCGGGGTTCTCTATCCGTCGGGGTGCACTGTCCGTCAGTGTTTGTTGTCACTTGGTGAATACTAAACTTTTATGCATTACTTATAGAATAACCTTTATCTCTCTATTTCTTTGAAGTCTTTGACACTATGCATATAACCAATCATATTATATCAAGTTGATATCAATGACAATACAATACATTAACTGATTTAATGTCTTGTATTAACTTTCTACAGCTCGGTGATCATCAACTTAATATCTTCAAACATTCAATCAGTTATAGTTCATCAGATAGCAGTTAATTTATCAACTAACAACAAATGATCATACTTATCCTCAAATTGTTCATTTAACTATTCTCCTAGCTCATCTCACATAACAATTGAATTTACAAGAAGCCCTCTGAACTATTGTATGGATTTCCCCTTGAATGAATTTGTCAAGAGATTTAATGCAACATCTTGTTATGTCACCTGATATATACCACATAACAAAGCCACATCCTTGATGTGCTCAATAGCTTAAATATGATCATCACTAGTGAAAAATGTTAAGATCTTTAAGGCTACTAATGGAATAGTATGATGATTTAAAATATTCAAAGGATTTCCTAAGTTGAAAGGTACAAATAGATTAATTTTGGGCTGATCCATATGAAGTGCAAACACTGAATCTGATAAAAAACCATAGAACTCGGAGCCGCCATGAGCTGAAAATTACCTTGTTGAAGGGTATAAATTATTGTTCACACAAAAAAAATAGAAAAATATGTAGCTCAGAATAATTGAGAATTAGCATGGGTCCCACCACGCGTGCCAAAAACCATTGTCAATTAGGATTGCACCTATAGAAGATGTTAAATCTAGCTATCACGTTGAAATATTGAGACACTCTCAAGTTATGGGTATCCTATGGAAAGAGTGAATCTCTGGGACTAAAAATTTGGTTCCTCAATGGTACTCAACTATACTAAATGATGACAGGGAAAGAGATAGAAAGATCTTCTTGTGAAATAAAAAAAACTAAAACTTAACAAGTGATGCACCAATATACTAATCAGACTTGTAAGTAACAACTTCACAAGATTACTCATAAAAGACACCTCAAACCCACAAACCTATTTAGACACACGTCGCAAAACAAAATCTTATGACATGTCCTGGTATCCTAATGTTTGAAAATGAAAACAATAATGTTTTCACAATTTCAACATCAAAATGTAAGACACAATTACAGATCTGCACTCTGATATGCCAAATTTTGTATTAAACACTGAAATGATATTATCAAAATAAAGGTGAAAATATAATATTTAAATCAAACCACTCCCAATCAATTCTAGACACCAAAATATAAGAAGGAATCGGTCTTTGTATATCAATAATCAGGAAATCTACTACAAATTATCAAGTGTCCAATACAATTTACCAAAAATTCCAAGATGCAAAACAATGGCCAAAAGAGATAACCCGCTAAAAATGAGGTCAAACCACAAGATATAGACAAAAACCCTAGATAGTTTGGATAGATGAGAAAAATAAAGAGAAAGAGGGGTCAAACTACCAAAAACATGCAGTTGACCACCTCAAAACACCTCCACATGTAGTCTCCACCAATCAAGTTCCCCAAATTGAAGTCAAACTGATCATAAATCTTCTCAATCATGCAAATATGAAAGGATCAGATGCAACTGAAAATCCCATAAAAAAAGGGAACTAACTGGAAGAAACATGAAGATAATTGATCCAAAACTGCCTCAAAGTTATGCAAAACTCATGTGAAATCAAAACTACCCTTAAATTACCACAAATGACTCCATTGATTGTAAGAAAATGAAAAAAACTCCTTTAGATAATATTTAATCATGGAAGAAAAATAATCCCCTTCTTACCACATCAAGTACATGCAAAAAAACAAAACTTCCCCCTCCATGCAACTCTTGAATCACCACAACCAAAAACTCCCCCTCTACCTGATACCACCATGGAAGAAAAATAGTCTTTGCATAAGTCATAATTGGTCCATACTTTCCATCAATTTCAACTAATGATTTTAATAATAATTATATTATTTATAATGTAATTGTATAATAATTATTACATCAGTATATATTATTAATTAATGAAAAATGAATTAATAATATATTTTAACATTAATATTTGTTAAGTGATAGATTTCTTAAAAAATACTAACATTAAAATACATTATTGATTTCTTGCAATAAAGCAATAGACATTGCATATATGAAGGTGTGCATGTGAGTGATTGTTGAAGAAGGTAATTACTTAGTTAACTCCAAGTTTTAGAGGGTATCATGAAGTTTCGGGCATGATTCAAGGTCAGGATTGGTGACTGGCAGACTAGGTGAGAGACAATGTTGATAGGAAGACGGAAAGAGGTTTGGTGTTCATAATCAAGTTAGAATTTCATGGAGAGAACCTAGGAGTGTGTTGGGTACATAATCAGGTGTCTTCAACATAGAGGTTTTGTACTTCAGAGGTTTTCAAATCATAATCTTATTGTCTCAAAGACTTGTTGACAAGTATTCTTCAATTTTGGTGGAAAAGGGTTGGCAAATCAAATGGCTATGGTAGATTTGAGTATTTATCATGATGCTATAGGATGTTCTTGAAGTATTTGGTTGATGATTTGGCAATAAACATGGATCGGAAGGATCCAATTGGAGGAATATTCGGTCAATAATAATATTTTTATTATTATTCATGCTCTTGGCTGACTTGGTTAGTAAATCATGTTGCACAAGTGCTAAATCGTAAAATCTCAGTATGTTATGATCTCGAGGTGGTTGATATAGGTTGTGGATATGATCTGATGGTCAGAGATGGATTTGAATTGAGAGATTTGGCAAATGGATTTGAAGAGATGATGAATTAGGTTTTTCCAACCTAGTTCTTGGTATAAGATGATGAATTAGGGAAAATTCAAGGTATGCATCATGCATGTGAATGCTAGAGGTGGCTAGTAGAGGATGATCCAAATGTAGTGGTGATTAGAAGATTTTCAAGAAGGGGTTGAACAAAGATATACGTTGTGCTACATTTGAGTTGTATCGGACATAAGGTAGATGACATTTACACAATTCACAAAATATAGATCATTGTAGTTATCAAATTGTAAGGCAGTAAGCCTTCCTTAGGGTTATAGCTTGAGGCTTTTTATTTGAGAAGTGAGCCTGAATGCATGTTGACATAGTCATGGAATACTTTTCCCCAATATATATGGTCCAAACCATGCAACAAGAGTCAACACAGAAGAAACAACCAATTCAAAAACAAGAAAATACTATCAACATGCTACAATAGATCTTCGCATTATCACAGAATCATATATTTACATCAAATTATCTTGCAACACGCAGCTTACATGAACATTAAAATAGAACCAAATCCTACTATCCTAACCTCAAGTTGGTATATTAAATCTTAATTAGTCACTACTCAGATACCCCTAAACAAATATCAAAAGCTTCAATATATAGAGCCTTCGCAACACATATGTCAGCCAGATCAATTATGTTTTCCAAGACTAAGAAAATGTAACGTGTGCAAATATAGGTCGGGACACAAATCATAATGTTTCAATGCCAATATGTATAAATGATATGTGATCCAAGAGAGATGTCATCCAAAGATCCAGGAATATCGGTATATGAGTCACCAAGCTTCATCGATAGGGAAATTCTACGCGAGATCAGAAAACTCCAACTAACCATAGAACATGAAGAACACGCAGAATTGGCCATGAATCTTTAATATCTCCATAGTGAAATATCCAAATGAGTTCATACCCATACATAAGTAAAACATGATGTCCATAACCAACTCTGAGGTTCACAACAACAAATGATCCAAAACCAAGGAACGCCACTAAACAAAGAAAACTTGAAAATAGGAACAAACCAGAAAAGAAATATTTTTGGGAGATGCAAGATTTCCAATGAACCAAGGATGATCCTACATCAAACACCCCTAGTGAGAATAATATTTTCCATAAGAGGAACTTATGAAAATCTTACAGGATTCAAGACATAAATCTCATGCTCATTCTCAATCCAAATATTCTCTTTATCTACAACTTCCTTTCTCTACACTTTTTCTCTTTCTTCTGTCAGATCCATTAGCTTACTTTGTATTGTACTTTATCTATCGTACCTCACATCAACATTAGGTAGTAAATAACCTCCTCTTTTCTTTTGCACATTTTATTTACCTCTTCCAAAAGACTTCATATGATGAACAACCAAAGTCCTATGATGCTTCACTTTACCCTTCCTATTATATGATATCAACTGATTCTCAAATATTCCTTCAAGATTAGTTTTAAAATCCATATCATCCTTTGTGTTTTTCTTCTCTGAATAGTAACTCTTTGCAATGCTCATATTCCTTGCACTCCTCCCCTCTACCTCCTTTAAGGGAAATAAATTAAACTTCTATCCATCCTTCTCTATTATGACAATGTTATTTCTGTGATCATGAATAGATCCCTTATCATATTTCCAAGATTTTCCCAATATAACATGACAAGAACTCATAGATACCACATCACACAATACCTCATTTTTATATGGATTAATGCTAAAGTTAACCAAACATTGTTCTTTCACCTCTACCATATGTTCATCTTGAAACAACTTATCCCAGATGGACACGGATGTTTTAACTTTTTCAAGGAAAGCTTTTGTAGCTTCACTTCTGGTACCAAATTATCAATACTACCACTATCCATAATGACCTTACAATATTTACCTCCTAATTTACAAATAGTCCTAAAAAATTCCTCCTTTTTATAGGTTCATATTCCTTCTTACTCAACATGATTCTCCTAATCATACGAGACTCTCCCATCTCAGGTTCTAATACATTCTCCACAAGTTCATCAGTAGCTTGTTCCTCATGTGCCACAAGATTTTGTCTACCCAACTTTTACAAGATCCTTCAAAACATTGAAAATCTCTATGTCTTATGCCGCAACTTTTTTAAAAAGTACCTTTGAATTCCTTTCTACCATTCCCTCTCCTAAGAGTCTTCTGATCAGGTTCTACCTAAATGGTCTACTTCTCTTTGTCATTACTATTTACTTGCATTCCCCTTCCTCTTGGGTTATTTTATCTCGTTTTTAACTTATCCTCTTTCTTCAATGCATACTAATAAACATCCTCTATTGTAGAAATCCGCAACATAATTAGCTCATCTTGAATGTTAAATCTTGGATCATTAATATACCCAGCCACCTTTATTAGTCGTAAGAGATCAGATTACTAAGAGGGGGCGAATCAGTAAACAACTGATTGACAACTTATTTACCTTATAATAACACTCACAAGATTAACTTAATAGCAGAAAATGAACAATTCAAACACATAAGTACATCCAAAAATAAATGAAACACTTGACACAAATTTTTTTCACATGGAAACCAAACTTGGGAAAAACTAAAGTGGGAATTAGTACCCACAAAGTTTGGTACTCTTCAGAAGTACTCCCTGTGAGGAACTTAACTCTATTAGGATTTTACAAAGACACTATTAGGTGTCATCCGGTTAAGGGATTTACCTCTATCCCTGTTAGAAACTTTACCCTAATAGGAGTAGCCTCTTTAGAGGACTTAAAACACAAGCTAATGTGTCACCATGTTAAAGGATTTACAATAATTACTTGTTAGGATCCACCCGGTTAAAGGATTTTGACTATTGCAATTGTTAGGGAAAAATAGGTAGAATGATATGTAAATAGAAACACCTCTACCTAATCAAATATGTTTTAATGCACACAATCTCTTCTCTTCATACTCAACTTTACCCTGGCTTGATCACAACTTCACACACACATTGGCTATTCACGATCAACACACAATTCTTTCAACTTTATCACATATATACTTCTCATCAAACCCTAGAGCCTTCCACCGCCTAAATCTTTCCCTAAATGTATTACAATTTGACTTTCAAACTTCCCTCTCAAGAACAACATGCCAATACACACATCTTGATGCATAAAGCAATTTTCCTATACCACATCGATCCACATTTAGATTTACCTATGAATTCATGAAGAACAGTAGACACATTTTGACACAACAAACCCTTCTATAATCTTCATGACACACTAGCATCAAACACTGAAATTATAGATCATCACCTCTAATCATTAGGAAATGTCACCTCATCATGACTAAGACACCTTTATTCACTGTTGCTTCCAATCCAATCACCGATTAAAGATCTATCATCGGTAGCTCAAGAACATAAGTTCTTTATCCTAAAACCACTTTGTAACTGTAATACCTCTCCACTGGTCATCTAAATAATTTTTGGTTGCACCCACATATTCTACACACTATCATTAACCTTCTCATATAACCGTGCCACATACCTCTATAACAAGTATGGTTATCATTGCACCAAATGATCGACCTATCAATTCAAGATACAACCACTAGATATATAGAATCCACATGAGGCAATTAGTCCCTTATCACAGATCCCAAGGGGAGTACTGACTATTTTTCCAACAATCTCCCCCTCGGCATTACCCGAGGGGATTCAAACCTGTGACCAATCTCTCATACCATTTGTTACAAATGTGGTTTTTGTTGCACCAAAAGATCAACCTATCAATCCTTGATACAACCACTATACTTATAGAATCCATAGGAGGCGTTTAATCCCTTGTCATGAATCCTGAGGGGGGCGCTAACCATTTTTCCAACAACCTCATCATATATTTGACAAACCAATCAAATCACCTATCGCCTGTCACTGACTGATCTAGCAGTTGCACTATCAACCTTTATCTAATCATAACTTGCTTATCAACATACATCAAAAGTAGTGGTAATACATTTGACATTCAGAGACATCCCCAAGTCTCTCATAAGGATCGCTAAAATTGAAACTCATCTCAACACTTCATTCATCAAACTTATACTTAACAACATACAAGGACCATTAAGGAAAAGCTTGACATCAATGAAAACACAATACCTGATCATCATGCAATCAAATCATTACTGCATCAGTTATGTCAATAATCTCCCCCTTTATAATTAATGGCAACACAACACTGCTTACCTTCTCAATCAGTTATATGCCTCAGAAAAAAAATATTTCCACTTTTGTTAGTCTTTTATCACCCGATCTGCATCTTTGGAACATCTGTGAGGTTTCTCCCCCTTTCACTGAACTTCTTTCCATAACCATCCTTGTATGTATTTAAATTTATCTATTCTTGATATCTTTGTTAGGAATAATAGTCCACCAACACAACTAAGAGGGGGGTGAATCAGTTATGAGACAGATTATTAAACATTTAAACTTTATATACAAAAATTTCATCCAAATGATAACACGGTAAATACCAAAACAATAACACAATCCTTTGTTGTCAAGGAAATCATGTTAAAGGTAAAACCTTGGTGGGAATTATCACCCATAAATAATGTACTAAGACTATAGTATCCATGTTAAAAGATTTAGCCTTGTTAGGAGCTTATTACAGCATTACAGTACACAATCCATGTTAAATGATAGACCATGTTAAGAGTCAAGAACAATGGTAGGCTCTCTTCCAAGGCACACTACCTAAAGAAGGATAATGCCACCCTCAAGGACTTACAGTCCGAAACACAAGTGTATATAGAAAATATACAATCCAGTGAACTGTTTGATAGCAACTATCTTTGCTTGGTCAGTTCCAATGAAGTATAATAATTATATCCTCTTCTCTACATCTAGCAGACAATCAAGCTCGTAGCTTCCACACTTCTTTATCTCTATCAATCACATTTTCTTCATACGCACATACACACATCTTTTCAAAAGAAAATATCTCTCATATATACCCAATTACAATAATTGATTAGGTCAGCCAATTAATCTTTCCCATTATATAAATAATTATTTAACCCCTTGCTAAGATACACATGGTACCTATAACAAATATACATCAATTACAATACATCATATATAATCCAAGATCGGTAATCCACACTCGCAATCCACAATTCACGCTACATCTCTGAAGTCAGCCCTAAATAGGTCTCCTCCAAAATACATGCCACAACTGACATCATCAACACTCATATGAATTGCGACCCATAAAAAAATTCATGAACATGTCTTATGTCAACCTTTAGCTCGCATAACCTGACTCATCATCACCTATAAGATATACTCAAAACACGGAGACTAGCTCTGTCAATCATCACTGTCATAGTCCAGTAACCAGTCTTCACCAAAACATCTGTAACTCATCCAATATGAAATATTAAGCCAAGTGACCTTATAAATAAGATCATCATACATCCTTCTACATATCCCCATCTTCGCTCATTCTTATTCATCCATACACTTCTATCAGTCATCATACAAAAATAATAACAAGTCTATTCTACCTCTACATAAACATATGTTGACATCAGTCATAAAATATAAATGCCAACAACATCAGTCATAGTCAATTCCAACATCATCTAACAATCTCCCCCTTTGGCATTGATGGCAACATATGGGAAAACCCATCAACCCAAAAGTACTCTCTCTCAATACAATCTTCTCAATATCCTCAACACAGCTCTCCCTAAAATAGTAGGGATTTTCTCATAGAATCTATCCCGTTCCATAACTCATCATCATTCTTCTGCAAGGTGTAGATTTTTCAAATCTTCATGTCTGTAACAACCAGGTGCAAAAACACCCAAATATGTTATGTAGTGTTCCTGCGATCACTCCCCGTGAGGAGTAGATCCATACATCAAGTCTGAAAATGATATAGCTTTGAAATCCATTGGACTGATGCAATCCTGCATCAATTAATTACAATAGGGAGGGGTTCTCACCCCAAGCATGCTTCTGAGATACTCAAAAGCATCTTTTGGCAAAGGTTTTGTAAATATATCTACTATTTGTTCCTTTGTGCTAACATACTCCAATCTGATCTCCTTCTCTAATACCTTGTCTCTCAAGAAATGATACTTAATAGAAATATGTATAGTCTTTGAATGTATTACATGATTCTTTGACATATTTACTATTATAGTGTTATCATAATGGATAACCACTGGCTCTTCAAAAATTATTCCAATGTCCTTTAGCATTTGTTTCATCAAAATAACCTGTGTACTATTTATAGCAGTAGCAACATACTTAGATTCAGTAGAAGACTGAGCTATACAATCCTTCTTCTTACTTAACCATGAAACCAACCTTTTCCAAGTAAAAATGCTCCTCCACTTGTACTCTTTCTATCATCCACACTACGTGCCCAATCAACATCAGTATAAGCATGTTAAATAAAGTCATCATATTTTTCATATCATAATCCATACTCTATTGTTCCTTTCAAGTATCTGAAAATTATTTTCACAGTAGCAAGGTGTGTCTCTTTAGAATCTGCTTGATATCTTGCCACAATTCCAACTGCATTGGAAATATCTAGTCTAGTGTGAGTTAGATATTGTAGACCTCCAATCATTGATCTATACTTTGTCTGAAAAATACTCTGAGTTTCATCATTATTAGTAAGTTTATAACCAGTCACCATGGGTGTCCCAATAGGTTTACAATCTTCCATTCTAAATTTATTCAACATTTTCTTAAGATACTTGGTCTGAGATATAAAAATACCATTCTTGTTCTGATTGATTTGCAAACCAAGGAAATTTTTTATCTCACCAATCATTGACATTTCAAATTCATTTTCAATTTCTTTAGAGAACCTTTTACTCATTTCATCATTACCTCCAAAAATGATACCATCAACAAAAACTTCTATGATTATAATTCCATCTTCACCAGTTCTTAGTGTATAAATTATTGTATGCATTACCTTTTCTAAAACCAAGATGAAGTAGATACATGTCTAGTCTTGCATAGCATGCTCTCGGTGCTTTTTTAAGTCCATGTAGTGCTTTGTTCAACTTGAAAACCATATCTTCATATTTTGTCAAAGGAAATCCATCAGGTTTCTCTATGTATACTTCCTCTAGATCTCCATTCAAAAATGAAGATTTCACATCCATCTGATATACCTTAAAGTCTCTATGTGCGGCATAAGAAATAAATAATCTCACTACTTCCAACCTAGTAACGGGAGAACTCTTCAAAGTCTATGCCTTCTTATTGCGAGTAGCCTTTACAAAATAGTCTAGCCTTATTTCTTACCATTGTTCCTTCCTCATCCATTTTGTTTCTAAAAACCCATTTAGTTCCTATAACATTCTTGTTTTTAGGCCTTGGAACCAATTCCCAAGTGTTGTTTTTCTTTATCTATTCTAATTCTTTCTGCATAGAAATTTAAGATTCATCTCTACATGTCTCATTAGTAGATTTCGGTTCAACTTGAGAAATCAAACAAATTTCATCTCTTACTTTTGATCTTGTCATCATTCCTCTATTTGCATCACCAATGATTTGATCTTTAGGATGGTTCTTCTTAACATACCTCCGAGTTTTAGGATTTTTCAATAATATCATTTGATCCATCTTGACAAACTTAGATCTCATTATCAATCTCCAAAGATTCTACAGGATCGACAACAGTGACCTCCTTAATCTCTACAACCTGACCATAGTTCTACATTCTCTCTTGAATCTGAAACCTTTCATCTATCCTCACATTATCACTATCAATCAAATTCCTCAATCTCAGATTGAAACATTTATAGGCTTTACTCTTAGTAGAATAACCAAGGAAGATACCTTCATCACTTCTAACATCAAACTTCCCTATCTCATTATCTCTTTTGATATAGAATTTACTTCCAAATATTCTAAAATATTTTATAGGAGTATGATTAAACCATAATTCATAAGGATTCTCACTTGTACCTTCTCTGATCTCAATTATGTTCAAGGTGTACACAGCAATACAAAAAGCTTCTCTCCAATGAACATGTGATAAATTTCCCTCCAGCGGCATAGTTCTGGCAGCATCTAATATGTTTATGTTCCTTCACTCTGCTATCCCATTCTATTGTGGTGTCCTAGGAGCAAATGTATGTCTTCATATTTCATGCTCTTCGCAGTAGGTATTAAACAAGTCTGAAGTAAACTCACCACCTCTATCTAATCTTAAACATTTTATCTTCAAGCCTGATTCATTCTCAACTTTTACTTTGAATATCTTGAATTTGTCAAATTCCTCATATTTGTCTCTCAAATATGTAACCCACATCATCCTAGAAAATTCATCAACAAAAAGTATGAAATACTTTTCACTGTAGTAAGATCTTGTTCTTGTAGGACCACATAGATCTGTATATACCAGATCCAACTTCCCTTTCATAGAGTAAGATTTTCTTTTAAAACTGCTTCTGGTATGCTCCCCCATAACACACTATCTACACATAGTGTTAGATGGTTTCACAATATTAGGTAGATCTCTTACTGCATTAGTCATACTTGCCTTCACAATATTATCAAAGTTAACATGCCAAAATATTCTATGTCATAACCAACTGTCATCAACCTTCACAATAAAACAAGAAGCCTCAGATGTATTCAATTCAAATACATTACCTTTGTATTTAGTACCAGATGCGATCAGGTCTCCTGACTTACTTTTGATAGAACATTTCCCATCAGTGAAGTTTAATTGATAACCCTTGTCCACTAGCTGTCCAACACTCAACAAATTATGTTTAATTCCACCAACAAGCAATACATTATCAATATTAGTTTTTACATCTAGAGAAATAGATCCAACTCCAATGATAAGCTTAGGAGTATTGTCACCAAATCTTACAACACCACCATCATATCTTTTCAGATTAACAAACTTATTTTTATCTCCAGTCATATGATGTGAACAACCACTATCTATAACCCATTCAAATTTATTTTCAACACGATATATTAATGCTCTTTCTTCATGTATAGGTTCATCATCCTTAATAACAATAAATCCAATCTCATCATAGTCAACAACTTCATCATCATAAACACCTTCATTAGCATAATAACATTCCTTGTCTTTTAAATACTTATATTTATAAAACTTATGTTTATGCTTTGGAACCCTTGTAGGACACCGAGATGCAAAATGACCTATCTTGTTGCATGAAAAACATTTCAAAGATAACTTTCCTTCAAATTTAACCTTACCTCTCTCTTCTCTTCTAGTGATCAAGGCCACAACTTCATCTAGATTTCTTTCATCTTCCTGTATCTGTTCCCATTCATCAACATATTCTCCAAGTTCATCTCTCAAGTCACTATTTTTAGTGCTCACAATTCTTGATAAGGTCTTTATGTTTCTATGCATAGTTGCCTTGAATGCTGACTCAACTTTATGTAGACAATATCCCAGTTCTACGACCTCAAAGGTATTTAGTTTCCCAATCAACATCTCTCTATTGAAGCTCGGTGTCAAAGGTATAATATATTCTATAACTTTTACTTTGGTTCTATATATATTCTATAGCTTTTACTTTGGTTCTATATACAGGTGTCAGGGATCTCAAAATCTTTGCAATCACTTCTTCCTCACTGTAAGTACCTCCAGAGTTCCTGATGCAAATAAAAACTTCAGTAATTCTTTGTGAATATGCTCTAATGTTCTCATCAGCTCTCATTTTCAATGTTTCCATATTTTCCTTCCAATTTTGTAACTTTGCATGCTTTATAAATATATCTCCTTCATACAGTGCTTACAATCTTGTCCCAATTTCATGTGCAAAATCTAAATCTTTTACCTTTGTGAATTCACCTTCAGAAAGTGTGTTGATCAATGCTTCCCTTCCAACCATGTTGCATGAAAATAAGTTATTTTCATCTTCATTAGCTTTATCCAGTTCATCCTCAGCTTTCATTTGTTCCTTTATTTTAGTAATCATCCAGTGGTCGATTCCCAAACATAGCAGATGTGTTCTCATCTTGTTCTTCTAACTGTCAAATTTTTCAAGATCAAGCTTTGAAATATCCTTCCTATAGTAAGTCATCTTCAGGAGCACCTAAAGCTGTTAATATTTCTCTCTAAAGACCACTAGCTCTGATACCAATTTTTAGGACTAACATTCCACCAACACAACTGAGAAGGGGGGTGAATCAGTTGTGACACAGATTATTAAACATTTAAACTTTATAAATAAAAATATCATCCAAATGATAAAATAGTAAATTCCAATGCAATAACAAAATCCTTTGTTAACAAGGAAACCTTGTTAAAGGTAAAACCCTGGTGGGAATTAGCACCCACAAATAATGTACTGAGAGTATGGTATCCATGTTAAAAGATTTAGTTTTGTTAGGATCTTATTACAGCATTACAGTACATAGTCCCTATTAAAGGACAGACCCTGTTAGGTGTCAAGAAAAATGGTGGGCTCACTACCCTGGCACACTTCCTAAAGAAGGTTAATGCCACCCTCAAGGACTTACAGTCCAAATCATGCAGGAGCATCCTGGGTGTAAGGGCAATCTTGCATCACCCAAAAATATGTGTTTTTCTATTCAATAAGGGCTATTTTGTACAAAGCTGCTATTTTTGGAAACTTACTATTTTTAGTAAGTTGGTCGTTTGAACTCAGAATGTTCTAATTTTCCAGGTGAAGGTTCATCTTAGTCATATAAGAATGCCAGTTGAATTTCATTGCCATATCATCTGTATTGGCAAAGTTATTAAGGATTTACTGTTGAGATTTTAGGGTGCAAAATCTTTGAGCTCAATTTTCAGGACCTTAGAGGCTCCGGATTGAGGTCGAACCCTTAATTAACAAGTGTTTTGCAATCAAGCACTGTAGATCACAATCTCCTCTTTCCGGAAAGTGGTTATAATAGCCAATCGGAGCTACGGTTCAAAAGTTATGGCTTCCGGAAGTTGGGCTACCTAATCTCATGTTTTGTAAATATTTAAAACGACCCTTTTGTAATAAAAGTGAAAAATAATTAAATGCTAAGGGTAGTCGGCCGTAATGGCTAGATTTATAGAACCTTCTTGGGCGGTGGAAATTGCCTATATAAAGAAGGCCCGTAGTGTTGTCTAGGGCAATTCTGGGTAATAATTCGAGGATTTGTCCTACAGAATATTGTAAGGGGAATGCCCATGTGGCTTTGCATATTGTAATTCTAAAAGTTTGTAATTTAACATTTGTGGAGGTAATAAGAAGCCCATTTTATGTTCTTGCAAATTGTTGTTGCTTCTCTGTTTCTGTTATGTGTTTGTGGCATTAAGGGGAGCACCCTTCATCAAGTGGTATCAGAGTGAGAAGTTCCTGAGTGTGTAACAGATCGCCGACTGTGAGGCAGTTTGCACCAGGACCGTGGTTAGGGTTTTAGCACGCATCGCAAAAATGCCTCCACAAAGGGAACGTGGCGGAAGAGCTGGCGTTGTGACACCAGAGGTTAGAGAGCTCCAAAGACAAGTGCGAGCATTGCAAGAAGAGATTTGTAGAGGAATGAATCCTAATGTTAGAAACAAAAGTGAGGATGAAGCCGAAGAAGGAAATGATGATCAAGAAGAAGTTGAAGTTTTGAATCCAGAAGAAGAAAGGCTTTTCTGAGCCATTTCCAAGATTGGGAAAAGACCTAAG
>MU227974.1:2894533-2946843 GCA_018584345.1 Thuja plicata | reverse complement strand
AATTCTAAAAGTTTGTAATTCCACATTTGTGGAGATAATAAGAAGCCCATTTTTTGTTCTTGCAAATTGTTGTTGCTTCTCTGTTTCTGTTATGTGTTTGTGGCATTAAGGGGAGCACCCTTCATCAAAAAACACAATTGTATGTAGAAAATATACAATCCAATGAACTACCTGATAGCATCTGTATTTGCTTGGTCAGTTCTAATGAAGTAAAATAATCATATCCTCTACTCTACATCCAAGAGACAATCAAGCTCGGAGCTTCCACACTTCTCTATCCCTATCAATCATCTTTTCTTCGTACACACATACACACATCTTTTCAAACGAAAAGATCTCTCATATATACCTTATTACAATACTTGAATAGGTCGGCCAATTAATCTTTCCCAATATACAAATAATTATTTAACCCCTTTCTAAGAACACACGGTACCTATAACAAGTATACATCAATTACAATACATCAGATATAATCCAAGATCCGTAATCCGCACTCACAATCCACAATACATGCTACATCTCTGACATCAGACCCAAATAAGTCTCCTCTAGAATATATGCCACAACTTACGTTGTCAATATTCATACGACTTACGACCCATAAAAAAATTCTTGAACATTTCTTATTTCAATCCTTAAGCTCGCATAACCTGAATCATCATTGCCTGTAAGATATACTCAAAACATAGAGACTCACTCTGTCAATCATCAATGTCATAGTCCAGTAACCAGTCTTCACCAAAAAATCTGTAACTCATCCAATATGAAATATTAAGCCAAGAAATATTAGAAATAAGATCATCATACATCCTTCTAAATATCCCCATCTTTGCTTGTTCTGATTCATCCGTACAGTATCCGTACGCTTTTGTCAGTCCTCATACAACAGTAATAACTAGTCTGTTCTACCTCCACAGAAACATATGTTGACATCAGTGAAAACACATGAATGCCAACAACATGATTAGTATCCAATTCAACCATCATTCAACACTCTTCACCTTACGTTCTCTCCCCTTTGACAATAATTCAAAAGGTGTCAATCAATTTGACTTACCATGTTTTTGAAATCGTATGCCTCTTCACTATATGAACTTCTCCCCCTAAGGATTAGCCCCACAACATCAATCCAAGTATAATATATTCAATGAATACAATGGACTGATGCAAAAAAATCTCTTCTTGTTCAATTTAGGTAGGGGAGTGACCCTGTTGACGGGGTTTTGCTGACCGGGTCCGCCAACAGTCATAAGTTGTCACCGGGTTCCGGGGAAATCGGCCAACTCCACCTGTAAAGGTTGTCCGGGGGAAATGAATCCTCTGGGTCCTCAAGCACCTGGGTGTTGGGTCACGACGGCGCAGGGCTCGGTTGGGAGAGGTGACTGTTTTCGAGGGGGATAGCTGGTTACTTCAACTCTTTCCTCCGGAGATTCAGTATGGTAAGGGTTTCCCAGAGCATTCTACACTTAGCAAATAAAACGAAAAAGATCCTGCAGGGTTAGAAACGTTTATCTAACTACAGTCATGCTGAAATGTCTGGAACATCAACAATACTCTGAAGACTACACTAAATACCAAATAAATACACAACCATCAGTTAGCATTTTATCAGTAGCGATAATAAAGAGGTCGTTAATCTACTTTAACATATCAGAGTAAAGGACATACAGAACATTAAAATATGAAATACCATTAACTCAAAAGCAGGGACGCTAACAACATCATTGCCAAGAATCCTTCCTCCTTCATTAATATTTAGTCCAGCAAGCACTGGTGCGTGATACAATGGTGGCTCCAGGGGAGCATCTAACTACCAAGAACAAAATAATGGAGCATTGAGCTCTGCAACTAAAACTAGAAATCACTTTGCTATTTCTTATGGACAACAAAATCATCAATTTTGCCGACCCTTGGAAATGGGTCGATTTGCCTATTTATACAACTCTTCGCTAACCCTAACCCTATTTTACACATTCCATTAAAATACAATATCCGGGGGCCGGTACTACATGCGCCACCCTACAAAAGACCTGGAGACAGAATAGGTCTGTCATGTCAGAAGAATAAGATAAGAATATACATCGGAAGAATCGGTCTCGAGAAGAGAGCCAGAGAGGAGAAAGAAGGAAGTAGGTCTTTCAAGGACCGAGGCTACATGCCTCATAAATGAGAAATGCGGCGCCCTGTCTCTAATGTGCCAGGTGTACCTTTGAACGACGCCTCGAGAAGACCACCTTGTCAGATACCAACTGCCAAGCCAATGCCTCTTAATATGTCCAACTACCTTCTGACAGTCTTATTAACCACTTCTGAAAGTGACCGGTCGGCCTCGGGGACCGGGACACGGATCACTTTAAAGAATACAAAATTTTTGGATCCGGGACTCCGGGATCCGGGAACTTACGTCCCCAAAAGAATAAAGAATACTTAATACTCAAGTTTCTCCGGTTCCCGGAGAACGCTCAAGGCTGTTTATTATCGTTGAAGGCCTGAAGGAGGCGGAAAATGCCATCTTCATCTATTTTCTTCAGGCTGGCCCTTCTATGCCTAGCCACATCAACTAGTTCCCCCAGGTCTGAAACATTATTTCTGAACTCATCTGCCATCCTTGCGGCGTTATGGCCTTTAAGCACCATTTTGGTAAGTTTTGTCATTTGGGCCCCATCTATCCCCTCCGGGGATTGATACCGAGATGCCATCATTTCATCAAAATTCCCCAAAACTGACTCCTCTGGGGTATAAGTATCTGTACTAAGGGGATCAACCCCGGAAGCTTTTATTATAAATGACTTGTACAAATTGGAAGAATATTTTACTGTATTTACCTTTTCCTGCAAGGACTCTACCAGTTGCTTGGTTACCTCCAATGTGAGGTCTAGTCTGGAGTGCTGAGCCCTTACGAAATTAAATGATTCCTCACCCAGAATTCTGGATTCAGAAATTATGTCTTCCCCGAGGGTGAGGAGCTCTTCGAGTTCTACCTTCCACGCCTGGTAATTCTCGGCATCACTCTCCCATTGATCAATCAGTGCTTCTGCCTGGTGAATAACCTGTCGGGCTGTATATAAATCGGGGAGAGTGGACGCTAGGAAACGCCAGGTGTTTCCTATTTGTAGAGAGACCCATTCGTCTGCTGCTTGGGCCTTCTTTTTTATTACTCGCAGGGAGTCTATGTCGCTCTACGGTAATTCCTCTGATGTGGAGGTCTCTGGAGGAGCGGCATTGAGGGGTCAGGCCAACTCTGTAAGTAACCCCATAAGGTTTGCATTCTTCTCCTTTTCTGCCTTGAGCCTCTGGGCCTCTTTTTCATATCGGGCCTCCACTGCCCTTGTTGCCTCCTTTAGCAGGTCTACCTCGCCCTGCTTTCCTCTTTTTCCCAAGGATACCTCTGCGATATTGTAATCTGCGGGATCCAGGGTCGCTTCATCGGCATCTGGGGGAGGCGTTGCCACTACTCCAACTATTTCTCCGCCCGGCCCAGTCCGAAGGGTAAGAACTGTCCGGGCCTTCTTCGCTTTTGGTGGGGCCTGAGCTAAGGCCAACATTTTGGCCAGGGAGAGAGGGATTGTCGGAGCGGATTGGGATTTTCTTTTTCTATTTTCTGCCAGCCATGGAGATGGGAGAGGTGGCCTTCCCGCCAGAGTTTGTTCTTCAGATTCTCTCCCGGTGTCCGGTGGTGGCTGCTCCTTTTCAGCATATACTTCCTATGTTCCTCTCCCTGCCGGTACTTCTTCTACAGCAATCTCTTTTTCAATTTCTATCTCCTCAGCATGGTCCCGAATGTCAATTGATGTGTCTGGACCCTGGTCGGCTTCCTTGGGGATTTCTTCTTCATGCTGCTCTTCTTCTTCTTCCTCATCTGTTGGCAATAGGGGAGGTATCAGACTGAGATTTAAAGTTTGGGCCGCTGTGATAACCTGCCCAAAGGTTGCCCCCGAGAGTGGCCTTGGGAACGCGGCGGCTGGGGTTACGGTTGATCCCGAAGGTCCAGGTCTGGGTTCCCCAGAAGGTGCCATTTTTTCACTTGGTGGTTGTTGGCCCACTCCCGGACCTTGCTCTGCTTGGGCCCCGGAAATAATTTCTGATTCTGGCCTCTTTTCTTTTGTTTGCTGCTCTTCTTGTTCTGCAGCCTTTTGTTCCAGGTCTTCTAGATCCACAACCTCTTGCTCTTTCTCCAGGACTTCGGTCTCCGCTTGTGTGTAGCCCCCTTGTAGATTTCTGAACTCATCGGCTGCAAATAAGTCAAATTCTTCTTCTGGAGGGGGATTGGCTGGGATGTCTACCTGTTCTTCTTCTTTCTCCAGTTCCGGGGAACTGGAAGAAAGGATTTCCACTTCTTTTGGGAGGGAAGCCCTTGGCGTTGGTTCTGCCTTCGGCTGTGCAATATGCTTTCTCTTCCTTCAGGTGATTAGAGGCGGCCCCGCATCGGCAATTGCTGCTGCCTCCGTGGGATCCACCCTCGTTGCCTTAACAATTAAGGCTGCCAGCGACGGGGAGGAAGGAGGATGAATTGGTCCGGCCATTAGCGGGGGAGTGGCCAGCCTCGTAATTAACTGCTCCCTCATTTGTTGGGAGGCTGCCACAGATTGCTTGATCTTCTCCTGAATGGGGACTTCCTGTGTGGAGGGTGTTGTATCTATCTTCTTTCCTTTGTCTGCGCCTTGTGCGGAAGTCCCAACCCCCGGGGTCAATCTTGGTACTGGTGGTGGTGTCACCCTTGGTGCCGGCTGGGCTGTCCGGCGAGTATTCCCAGGGCATGCCTTCTTAAAATAGGCATGACTTCTCTCAACCACTTCCCAAGTGAAGTCCTCGATTGTGGGCCCCTCCTGGGCGGCCCAATTTATTGCCGGCAGTGGCATTTTGTCGATCCCCTTTTCTTTGTACTGGGGGTCTGTGGTGGGGGCGGTGTCCGAGAAACCCGCCGGGAACCTCTGGAGCTTTAGTTCCTGCATCATTCCAGCTGTCATCCTGTCGTAGTGTCGGCTTCGCACATCCACGTCATCTTGGCAATCTGCCCAAAAGTCCTCCATGTGTTTTTGGTGGGGCTCCGAAGCCTGGGGCAGTGCCGTTGCAATTCGGCCATGCGGATCAAAATTCCTCCGCGCCAGATAAAATTCCTGCAAGTTATAACATTTCAATTCATTGTCTGCCTCCCTTGCGGCAGCCAGACTACAGGTGTAGTTCCCACAGGAGATTGGGAACGAGACATTTGGGACCTTCTTGTGGGCCAAGAGGGTATGCAGCTCCAGCATTTGTCTGCAATATTCCAGCAGCACGATCTTGTCCCCACAATGCTTGGGCAACAAGTAGGGTTTCCCGAAGAAGCCGGCGACCCTAATATATGTATGCTACTGGAATTGGATATAGTAGTGCCCATAACTACTAACCAATTTCATCGCCTCAGTGGATAGGCGGTATCCGGCATCCCGGGTGGGCATGAGCAGATGGTAGTAAACGAAAGAATCGTTTACCCGGCAGTAACTGGGGAAGCTGGCCTCCCATTGAATCTGTGGGAAATGGTCCCACGGTGCTTTTTGTCCCAGGCCAAGCCCAAGAACGCCATCTGTAAGCAGGCCATTGGAGTGGGGCCTCTATTGGGCCAAAGCCCAAAAAACATAAGAAGTCATATAGAACTTCTTCTTCTCATTCAACTGCAGAAACTGGGAGTCGACATGATTGGAGATAATTGTCGCCCAGTCGAAGAATTCTCCCTTAGTGGAGATGCCCAGTAGGAAGTAGTACATCCATTTTGCAAATTCCTGGGCGAAGGGTTTCCCAAATACCCGGGCCAATGCTATCATCCCCATTTGGATGCTTTCCTTGAATTCAGAGCGGGGGATATCTATCTTCATTCTTTTTCGGTCCCTCTTTGGGACCTTGAGCCAGTTGGTGTTCATGTACACCCGGGCGGCATCCTTCAGTTGATTGAATTGTTTCAAGGCCTCAGTCCTTGTAACCACCGTGGCCCTGTCAAATTGTGGGATACCCAGGCCTGCTTGGAAAGTGACTGGGTCGAGGGACACTAGTGGAGTGGGGTATCCCATGGGTTTTGCAGCTGCAAGCATGACGGCCCGGACAGAAGAGTTATAGTTGGCAGCCAGGGTTAGAACAAGCTCCGGAGACTGCACGGAGCATGGGAAGCAAGCTGCCTTGAGGATTCTGGAACCCCCGATGTTGGTTGCTAGTTTATCTCCAGCCTGTCGCTAGATGTGCATTATCTTTACCAGGGCCTGCATTTCTGCCCAGGTCCCGACACTGTCGTCGGTCATCAGTTTCACCCCGGACTCGATCTTTGAGCCCACGATCTCATTATCCTGCACAAACTTCATAGTGAGGGGCAGCTTTGCCAGGGCCTTCTCCATTTTTGACTTTGCTGCTGCCCTGGTCTCGGTTGTAGTTGGTAATTCTGGACTTCCAGGAGGAGATGATACAGATGCCTCAGACATGTTTGTAAGATGAAGTCCGGACCTGCGAGACAAAGCGACCGTCAGAACATACTTATTAGAATTAAAACAGTTATTCCGGGGTCCGGGAAAATCTTACCACCGTGATGTTTGCCCTTCCTGAAAAGTTAGTTTTACACAAAGATATCCGAAAAGAAAAATACATCATAAACTTAAGATTTTCATTATATCTCCGGGTTCGGGAAATTTTATCACACTTGACGAAGACATAGGATGAATGGTGGAAAGAGGCCCAAGGCTCAGAGAAATGACCGTTAGCAAAAATAATGTGGAGGCGGGTCCACGTGGACGCCACGTGCGTTAGCATTGAATGGATGTGATGGTGATGACGGCGGAGCCAACTGTTCGAACGCGCGAAAAAGGAAAGCCACTTGGCTGGAAGTAATTGCACGCATGGGAAATAAATGAGGCTCTGACAGCCTTAATGGAGGAGAGAGAAAACTGCCTGTTTGAAACCGGCCGAGAGCCGAGTTTCAAACAGGTGGTTTTCTGCCTCGAAGCAAGCTTGAAGGCAAAAAACTAGAAGCAAAGGCGACTCGACCAGCTCGTCGAGCCACCTAGAAGGATATACATAGAGCCAAAGGGTATATACATGGAACGGAGGAGATATACATGGGTTACCTACAGATATACACATATATACAAGAATATACACACGGGACGACTCTCGCGGGAAAAACCAGACAAGGCAGAGACAAACATATACAGCCATTTACATCATTTACATGCTATTTAAAGACTCCACATTATTTACAAGCAGACTCTTATTTACATGATTTACATCATCCACAGACAAACAACCACTGCATAGAGGGCGGACAACCTTCTAGTAGAGCCGACCCACCAACGGGCGGCAAAACCAGAAACCAAAAGAACAGACACGACAGAGAAACAAAGCAAAATGAAATGAACAAAACCGAGCAAACCCAAAGAGAACTAGAAAAAAACAAAAGCAAAATAGAGAAGAGGAAAGCTGAAGCACCAACCTGAAAGCGCAGAAGGCGGAGGAAAGGAAATATTACCACGAGAACTCTGCAACAACTTCGAATCATTAGGCTGTCGAGATCACCACCACGGAGCGCTAGCGTACGTCTGAGAACAGTAGAAGGTGTTAAGCTTTGATTATCACAAATTTCTCTGCAAATGCTCTGCTAATCGCTTTGAAATTGCTCTATTTTTCTCTAAGTGCTCGAAGGTTTTAATCGCGGTAAATGTGAAAATGACAGGTGAGTCTATTTATACCCGTGGTAAAAAGTAATCCTCCTCCTTCCGGAGATTTCAGGTCAGGCGCAACCCCCCGGACTCCGGGCCCGGGGATTTCTTACGATGATATTCTTAAGACTTAAGAACATCATCACAAAGAATCCCGGAGTCCAGAATCTGGCTTCCGACAAAAGACAACCTCCGGGATCCGGGATCCTGGAGGGGAAAACCAAACCGAGAAAACAACACACAGCGGGGAAGAAAAACCCAGAGAAAGAAAACAAAAAGGAAAAGAAAGACAAGGCAAAGCCACAGCAAAAAGCAAAGCAAAAGAAAAAAGGGGGACCCAACATTTTGCACACAAAATGTAGGGACAGGGATGCAGGGCATAACAGACCCCTGACCTACCTCTTAGATACTCAAATGCATCCTTAGGTAATGGATTTGTGAAAATATCTTCTCTAATAAGTGATATCTCAAATTCCTTCTTCATCTCCTCAGCAAAAGCTAGACTTGTATCATCATTACTTCCAAAGATTATGCCATCAACCAGAACTTTAGCTAACAACCATTTACCTCCTTCAATTTTGAGATATACATTACTATCATCGCTTGTCTTATCGAAACTAATTTGAATAAGATAGGACTGTATCCTTTCATACCATGCTCTAGGTTATTTTTTAATCTGTATAAATCTTTCTACAGATGACGTGCCATGTTCTTTCCTTTAGATGAAGAAAAATCTTAAGGTTGTTCAATGTACACTTGTTCTTCCAGAACACCATTTAGAAATGTTGACTTGACATCTATTTGATATACTTTGAACTTTTTGTAAGAAACATTTGCAAGTAGAATCCTCACACATTCAAGTCTATCCACATGTGAAAATGTTTCACTATAGTCCAAACCTTCCTCTTGTGCATAACCTTTACACACAAGTCCTTCCTTGTTTCTCACATCTTCACCTGACTCATTCATCTTTTTCCTGAAAATCCACTTGGTTCCAATCACATTATTATCCACCAATTTGGGAACTAATGTCGATGTTTTTTTATTCTCAATTTGTTCCAACTCTTCTTCCATAGCTTTCACCCAGACATCATTAGCTTTCACCCAGACATCATCCTTTAATTCTTCTTTCACAGTTTTAGGTTCAAGTTCTAAAAAAAACATGTACTCTCTCTTGTCTTTCTTCTAGTTAAATACTTGCATTCTTATCATCAATAATTTGATTAGCGTAGTGATTTAATTTCACATACCTTGGAAACACCGGTTCAGATCTAGGATCCTCTTCTACCGCTTGTACTGGTACCTCCTCATTGACTTGTCTATCCTAATTTTCAACATCTTACTCCACTGATTGTACATACACAAACCATTGATAGTCATTAGGTTCCTTCTTGCTATATTCATCATTCTGCTCAGAGAATTCATCAATTCTCACATTTGCACTTTCTACTATCTTGTTAGTTATTTTGTTCAGACACTTGTAGGCCTTGCTTTTTGTAGAATATCCTAATAATATCCCTTCATCGCTCTTAGGATCAAACATGCCTATATTTTCATCTCTCTTAATGTAACATCTGCTCCCAAATACTTTAAAATAACTCACATTCGATGAGTGACCATTCCATAGCTCATAAGGAGTCATGTTTGTTCCTTTCTTTACTTGTACCCAGTTCAATGTATACACAGAAGTGTTCACAACTTCCATCCAAAATATTTGTGCCACACCCTTTTGAAGCATCAGTGTCCAAGCACAATCAATTATTGATATGTTTCTTCTCTTTGCAATACCATTCTGTTGAGGAGTTCTAAGAGCTGACATTTTCCTTTTGATTCCTTGTTCCTCGCAATATGTAACAAACTCATGTGAAGTGAACTCACCTCCTCTATCTAATCTCAAGCACTTTATGTTCTTACCGGTCTCCTTTTCCACTAAAGATTTCTATGTTTTGAGCATATGAAAATATTTTTATTTATCCTTTAGAAACATAACCTGTGTCATTCTATAAAAATCATCAATAAATAGAATGAAGTATCTGTCACCATAGTAACTTTGAGTTCTCATAGGACCACACAAATCGGTATGCACCAGATCCAAAAACAATTCAGAAGAATATGACTTACTGATAAAACTAAAGCTAGCTAACTTCCCCAATTGACATTCCTTACGCATCACATTATTTGGTTTAACTAGATATGGAAATCCTCTTACAACTTTCTTCTTACTTTAATCAAGCTATCAAAAATAACATGAAAAAATATTTTGTGCCATAACCAACTATCCTCAACCTTAGCAATGGGACAAATTTTAATAGTAGTGCTTAGATGGAACAAGTTACCTCTAGTCTGTTCACCGGTAGCAATAAGATCTCCAGATTTACCAATAATCCTACACACACCTCCATTTAAATCCAAAAAATAACCTTTGTTATTCAACTATGCAACACTCAGTAAATTATACTTCAGTCCTTCAACCCAATAAATATCATCACATTTTGCATTATCACTTAGTGCAATAGACCCTTTTCCTTTTACTAAATAAGGAGCGTCATTACCAAATCTTACCGATTCTCCAAAATATTCCTCCATTTTGATAAACTTTCTTCTATCACTGGTCATATGATAAGTGCAGCCACTATAAATTATCCAATCTCCATGATGATTCATTCTTTAGACTAATGCTTTCTCACCATCTTCAAAGGGTTCTTCCTTAACGAATACAAATATAATTTATATTTCATCATTGCCACCAAATTCTTTATCTTTAACACCTTCTTCATCTAGATAACATCCCTTCTTTCTCTTCTCTTTTAATCTCCCATGCTTTTCTTTCCTGTCATTGTTAGGACAGCTAGAAGCAATGTGTCCAATCTTAATG
The DNA here is from genome assembly GCA_018584345.1 of Thuja plicata. Taxonomy (NCBI): domain Eukaryota; kingdom Viridiplantae; phylum Streptophyta; class Pinopsida; order Cupressales; family Cupressaceae; genus Thuja; species Thuja plicata. The sequence continues at coordinate 2,936,289 of MU227974.1, read as the reverse complement.
CATGAAAAACATTTGAGAGGCATCTTACCCTTGCACTTACCTTATCCTATAGGGAATCTCTTAGAAAGTAAAGCTTCCAACTCTTCTTGTTCCTTTTCTTCAGGAAAAATGGAATCATAATCATTAGAGTAAAATGTCATAGAAGAAGAATTATTATAAATCTCCTTTCCTTTCCTTGTCAGTGCAAGAGTCATAGATTATTTAAATGCATCTTCAGCCTTAGGCACACTATTATCAAAATTACTTAGCTCAAATACTGTCAATTTTCCTATCAAAGCATCTAGAGTAACAGATCCACTTCATAAAGATATAACTTCCTAAATAGAAGAAACCCTAATGGCATATTAAGGTAATAGGGTTCTTAGTATTTTTCTTACCACGTCTTCTTCTTAAAGAATTCCACCAGCACCTATGATAGAAGAAACTGCATCCTTGATCCTTTGACTGTATGGTTCAATATTATCACTTTCCTACATCCTCATATCATCAAAATTTCCTTTCAGGCTATCCACCTTAGCATTTTTCACATGATAATATCCACCATAAACTATCTTCAGTTTCTCCCACATGTCATGAGCGGTGTCTAGATATTGAACATTGATAAACTTTGCATCAGACAGAGTACTAGCAATGGATTCCATAGTTGTAGTATGCTCTTGTTGTACCTTTAACTCATCTGCAGTAAGGGTACCTGTAGGGGTATTATACTTTATAATAACATGATCCCAATATTGACTTCTCATACCTTTTCGATAGAGCTTCATTTTGCCACACCATACTGGATAGTTCTCCCTTGTGAACTTAGGACCTTCCTTTCTCATCATCTTTGGATCTTTGCCGAAAGTTGTTAAGCTTCACCAATATAGAGGACCATGGCTCTAATACCAATTGTTAGTCCTAAGAGATCAGATTATTGAGAGGGGGGTGAATTTGTAAACAACTCATTGACAACTTTTTAACCTTATAACAACATTCACAAGATTAACTTAATAGAAGCAAATGAAAACTTCAAACACATAATTACATCCACAAAGAAATGAAACACTTGACATAGAGATTTTTTACGTGGAAACCCAACTTGGGAAAAACCACTGTGGTAATTAGTACCAACAAATTTTTGTACTCATCTGAAGTATGCCCTGTGAGGAGCTTAACCCTATTAGGAGTTTACAAAGACACTGTTAGGTGTGACCCAATTAATGGATTTACCTCTAGCCCTATTAGGATCTTTAGCTTGTTAGGAGTATGCTTGTTAAAGGACTTAAAACACAAGATAATGTATCACCCTGCTAAAGGAATTACAATAAAGACCTGTTAGAATCCACCCGGTTAAGGGATTTTGACAACTGTAACTATTAGGGAACAACAAGTAGAATGATCTATAAATAGAAACACCTCTACCTGATCAGATATGTTGTAATACACACAATCTCTTCTCTTTATACTAAAGTTTACCGTGTCTTGTTCGCACCTTCACACACACATCATCTATCCACGATCAACACACTATTCTTTCAACTTTATCACATATATATTGCTCATCAAAACCTAGAGCCTTCCACTGCCTTAATCTTGCCCTAAATGTATTATAATTTGACTTTCAAACTTCTTGCTCAAGTACAATACACCAATGTACACATATCGATGCACAAACCAATTTTCCTATATTGCGTCGATCCACACTTGGATTTACTTATGAATTCATGAAGAACAATCAAACATGTTTTGACCCAATAAAACCTTCTTCTAGAATCTTCATGACACGCTAGCATCAAACACTGAAATTCCACATCATCACCTCTAATCATTGGGACACATCACCACATCGTGACTAACACAACTTTATTCACTGTTTCTTCCTATATGGTCACTGATTAAAGATCTACCATCGGTAGCTCAAGAACATAAATTATTTATCGATCATCCAAATAAGTTGTGGTCGCAATCATATTTTCTATAGGATGTCCTTAACCTTCTCTAGTAACCGCACCACATACCTCATCATAGATTTGACAAACCAATCAAATCACGTATCGCCTGTCACTGACTGATTTAGCAGTTGCACTGTCAACCTTTATCCAATCATAACTTGCTTACCGATATACATCAATAGAAGCGGTCATACATTTGACATTCAGGGACATCCCCAAGTCTCTCATAAGGATTGCCACAACTCAAACTCATCCCAACACTTTATTCATCAAACTTATACTTAGCAACATACTAGGACCACTAGGTCAAAGCTTGACATCAATGACAACACAATATCTGATCATCATTCAATCAAATCATTACTGCATTAGTTATGTCAACAAACTTCTCCTTAGATGTCTCTTGGTGTCCAGATCTGATTTTCATCTTGCAAAATTCCTCAGTATAATCCTTCACACCCATTTCCTTCTTCAAGTTTTCTAAATTCTTGAACAATTCTAATTCATAATCCTCCAGTATGAATTTAGTCTTCAATATAGAAACCATTACCCTCCATTTAGTGATTTTTATTTCACCATTCTCTTCTCTACCTTTCTGCAATTTTTTCCACCATAAGGCAGAATGACCCTTAAACTTAGTGTGTGCTAACCTAAACCTCTATTGATCTCTAATATCCTCAAGCTCAAATTAATCTTCTAGTTCACCAATCCAATCTATCAAATCCTCGGGATGCAATGAACCATAAAAAGTGGAAACCTCCATTCTATGACTTTTACTTACTTTTTCCATAGCTCTCAATAATATTTCTTCATCTGTAGGGATATCAGTATCTATAATCTCAATATCTTCAATAGCCTCTTCATACTCTTCCTCGGTTTGAGGATGCCTTCACAATCTAGTCAAAGCATTTCTGATCTCAGTCTTCATCTCATTCTTGAAGTTCTCCGTCATTTTTTCTAAGCTCCTAGGGTACATCCTTCTAGGAGGCATCTTTCCAATCCTTGGGTGAAACTTCCTCATCTTCAGTGATCTAATTACAAGGTGCTCAATTACCTCCCACTCAACGATCTATCAAACACACTTGCAGCCTACATCCAAATCAGTGAGCATTTCACCCTCGGTATGCCTTCAACAACCCAACCAAAGTTCTCAACCAAAAAAAATTTCCTCAATGATCCCCTTGTGCAAGTCATCTATAGTTATGGGCTAGATAAACACTCTGTCACCCTACAACAAACACATATAGGATTCACACGCTCAGTAACTCAATCTACTAACACATGAACATCAACCTTGCTCTGATACCATTTGACATAGTCATGGAAAGAGATTACCCAATGGAGATGGTCTAAACCATGCAGCAAGATTCAACACACCAGAAACAACCAATTCATAAATAAGAAAAGAGAATCAACATGCTACAACATATCTTTTCATTATCACAAAAAAAATTTACATCAAATTGTACTGCAACATGCACCTTACATTCTCATAATTACATGCCCATTACAACATAACCAAATCCTACTATCCTAACCTCAAGGAGGTATATTACAACGTATTCAGTCACTACTCAGGTGTCCCTAAACAAATATCAAAATCCTACATATATAGAGCCTTAACAACACATATGTTGGTCAAATCAATAACATTTTCCAAGAAAAAGAAAACATAACGTGTGAAAATATAGGTCAGGACCCAAATCATAAGATCTCAATGCCAATATGTAGAAATGATGCACGATCCAAGAGAGATATTGCCTAAAGATCCAAGAACATCTAGATATGATTCACCAAGCTTCCTCGAATTGGAAATGCATCACGAGATTGAAAAACTCCAACTAACCATTAGATTATGAAGAGCACACAGAACTAACCATAAATCTTTAATATCTCTACAGTGAAGTATCTAAATGAGGTGCAAACCCATACATAATTAAAACATAATGTCTAGGACCAATGCTGAGGTTCGCAATAGAAAATGATCCAAAACCAAGGAATTCCACTAAAACACAGAAAACTAGAAAATAGGAACAAAACTAAAAAGAAATGTTTATGGGTGATGCAAGATTGCAAACAACCCAAAGATGGTCATGCATCACATGTGCATTCCCATATACTTTAATTATTTTATACTTTTGACAAGATGTTTACTTATTGTTGGTAATCAACCCCACCGTGGTTTTTCTCCTAATAGGGTTTCCATGATAAAAATCTTGTGTCATGTTTGTGGATGTGATTCTGATTTGTGTATGCATGCATATTTTCCTTCCAAGTAATCAAATCATACTTTAGGGTATTTATGTTTGAATGGGTTTAAGGACTAAGGGTTTAAATTTTAATTTTTTGGGAGAAACTAACTCAACCCCCCCCCCCCATCTTAGTTGTTCACTTCCATATCAATAACAATTGGTATAAAAGCCTAGACCCTTGAAGGAATGTTAACAACGTAAGGGAGATCTGATATGGCAACTTACAAGAAAGATAGTCCAAGGTTTGAAGGAAAAAACTATTCTATATGGAAAGGAGGAATGATCACTCACCTTATTACATGCAATGGAGAAGATTACTGGACCATCACAAAGAACTCCTACACTCCTCCTGGAGATCTATCTACAACTACACCAAATGAAAAGAAGAAATTTGAGTATAACAAGAGAGCAAAGGAAGTATTGCTAAGTGCCCTATTAGATACAAAGTACACAAATGTGATAGAATTAGAGACTTCTCACGGGATATGGAAAAATTGAGAAACTTTTTATGAAGGTGATGCACCTGTCAAGCAAGCCAAGTAGCAAAGCTTGAAGCGAAGTTATGAAGCCCTAAGAATGTCTGAGGATGAGAATACCAATTTTTACATGTTAAAGATAAATGAATTAATCTGTAGCATCAGATGTGTCGATGGTGTATTGGATGAAGGAGAGAATATTTCAAAGGTGTTGATATCTATCCCTCCTTACAAGAGAAAATTTGTGGCTATTGAAGAAATTAGAACTATTTTGGTGTGACAAGTGATACATTGGTTGGTAATTTATCTACTTTTGAAATGAGAGAGTTTGATGATTCTTTACCTAAATTTGAATTAGCATTCAAGCCTACAATATCAAGAAGAAGAAGAAGAAGAAGAAGAAGAAGAAGAAGAAGACTATTAAAAGAATTTGGTAAGTACAAAGGAAAAATGTCTTTTAAATTATTTTGGTGTAAGAAGCTAGGACATTTTTTCTCTAGATGTCAGGAAATATTTCCTAAGCATAAGTTAAAATAAGTGCTATTACACTTCTGATGATGAGGGAGTCACTGATGTTGAAACTGATAATGTTAAGAGTGAAGATGAATTTTTTTGTTGTTGCAATTAAAGAGGATGAATCTAAGTCTGTGAATCTTATGTCTAATACTCCTACTAATGTTGTTGAAGATCTCATGTCTAATGTTTCTATTAGATGTCACTCAAGATGAGAAAAATATCTAAAGGATGTCAAGAAAGATAATTGGATTACTGATAGTGGTTTCTCACATCACATGACCAATGATATGAACAAATATGTGGAATATGAGAAGCATAAAAGAGGTACTATCAAGAGGGAAGACAAATCTAAAGGTAAAATCCCTATGATTAATACCTCTATTAAAAATTGTGTTGAAGATAGTATGATTGATGTCCATTATGCTATTGAGAAGACCAATACTAGTGATACTTCTGCTAGTGATGTTTCTGCATGCAATAGTGTTGAAGAGATTACCCATGAAAACCCTATAAGTTGTGATATCAAAGACAAGAAAGTCCTATTCACCAAATTGGATAGAAAGAATGATTGGTTGATAGATAGAAGATGTTCACATCATATGACTGGTTAGATAAGCAAGTTTGTAAAATATAAATAATATGATGGAGGAATTGTCATATGGGGTGATAGTACTAGAGGAAAAATAAAAGGTAAAGGTACCATTTCCTTGGATGGTAAGAATACAACTGATGATGTGCTATAAGAGGAAGGATTAAAGTATAATATTCTTAGTGTTGGATAGTTAATGGACAAGCGATATGGATTATACTTCAAGAATACCAAATGTAGAATTGTCAATGACTATGGAGTAGAAATTGAATCAGGATCTAAGAGAAATAAAAATGTCTTCCATTTGAATAATGAAAGAGTAAGATACCTGATTACACAGATTGAAGAAGGTCAGATCAAATCATGAAAGGATGAACAAGACATCAGCATCAATCAAGGACTACTACAAAAAAAAAGAATCAGACAACAAGTGTCTTGGTGAAGATTGATGGAGAGGATGATACATACAAAAATAAAGGAGCATCACAAGAGTCACAAATGAAGGAAAGAACATCAAGGTATGCTAATTTGGATCTTTCAGATGAAAGTTACCTGATTTTTCAGTGTGGCAAAATTCAGTTTAGTTCTTACAAAAGTAGCTTAGATCAACAAAGTATTGGAATGCAAACTCTTGTTGTGAATCAAATTTAGAGCATGTCAGTAAGATCAAGAATTAAAGAAGGAATAAAATCTAACAAGGATAAAGAAATGGATTAAAAAGAATCTACAATCCGTGTTAAGATTCATAATTAGAAAAAGCTTGATGAAACACAATTTGTGAACCATGAAATTTTGGAATCAGCTGAAGGAAATTTCAAGACAGAGCATCAGGAGAATAAGAAAAGATTTGTGGAAGATCAAATTTGCTTGATTTTTGAGATTGAGGAAAGAGAAGTATGTAAATCTTGCAAGGATGATCAATGGGTTAGATCCATGGAAGAAGAGATTAGAGTTGTAAATGAGTATAAGGAGAAGCTCGAGATCTATTCAGCCAAGCTTGAAGCACTACTAATTTAGAGAAGGTAAATAGACAACAATGGTGTTGGATTAGAGAAAGGATAATGCTCCAAATCCAACTAGAAAAATTCTAAATTAGAGAAGAAGAAAAAGAAGAGGACCAAGACGAAAACTTGGAAAAAGATTCTAAAGATCAACGGTTCAGAGGTAAGAATCTTGTTTGTAATGAGCTTGAATACAAAGGGGTCGATTATAGAAAATGATATATATGCTTTAATTGCAAAAGGGATGATTATGATACAAGTATATGCAGAATCATGAGGAGGAAGATTGATATTATTAACAAAGGAAAAATCAGATGCTTTGCATGCAAGAAATTTGGTCACATTGCTAGTCAATGCACTGCAAATAAGAAAGAAAAGGATGGACTAAAGGTTGTTCTACAAATCATATGAAACTTATCTAAACTTACTATTGATAATTGCAAAGAAAAGAAGGTGAACCAAGGTTACAGTAAAAGAGAAAATAATGAAATAAGGAAGAATGGTCAGAGCAAGAATAAAGAAAAAATTAGGAGAGATAAACATGAGCAGAGGAATGTGAAAGGAAAAGGAAAAGTGGAAGAGGATAAGGAACAGAAACACGGAAGGAGGACAAGAAGAAAGAAGAACAAAGCTACTACTAAAAATGGATCTACTTCTGTGAATCCTAAAGGAAAGTCAAGAGGACTTGCACCTCCAAAACAAAATTGAGATGTAGAATAATGCATCAGTCCAAAGGACTTCATGAAAATAACATTCAAGCTAGATTGGTGTATGAAGGCTTCTACTCAAGGGGAGTAGTATGCATGGCAAAGAGATTGGTCAGATCTGTATTTCATTTTTTATAGAAAGTCACAAGGAGTTACACGAAACGGTGAGTTAAGTAGTCAATTTTTGATCAGCATTTGGATGAAAATCAGAAGTGTGTGTACAAGAAAGTAAGATGAGATTGATAAAGTAGCAGAAGCGGAGAAGGAAAATGAAGAAGACATTGACATGACAAATAAATTTGTGTAAGAATAGATGATACACCTTTTTCATTGATGTCAAAGTGGGAGAGAAGTAGACGTGAAAAATAGAAGTAGATGTGGAATACAACAAAGAAAATATTCGAGGAGAAGATAAGAAGGAATTTTATCATATGAGAGAAGCAAGTTTATGTATACTTGCACATAAGAAAGAAGTTAGCCAAGATGTGTGGTGTGTATCTAAGGGGGAGAAACTGATGGAGGGAAGAGTATGTAATCATATTGGAACAAAGGAGAGCATGTTCCTAGGGGAAGTATAACCAAAGTAGAGAAGTGTTAGAGAGACTTTGAAAGATAATTATGGATATTCTTGGTAGTACTATTGATTATCTTTAATCTAGGAAAGAGATTGTTGGCTTCTGGTAGCATTATTTATTTTTCACATCACATGTTTCCATCAATGCCAAAGGGGAAGATTGTTGGCATATTGGCATGTTGGATGTGTTGTCATTGATGTACATATCAGAGGAACCAGAGGAATTTATCAGAATATCTATTTGATTGTTGCTAACTTAACTATTGCAAGTTAGCCAGTGGAATAGAATGTTTAGAGGTATGGTGAGAATCGTACATTGCAGATATGAAGGAGACCATACGGGAGATTGTTGAATAAGGTCAGTACTTAGTTCACTCCAAGTTTCAGAGGATGTCGTTAATTTTTGGGCATGATTCAAGCTCAGGATTGGTGACTGGCATAATGGTTAATAGACAATGTTGATAGGAAGACATAAATAGGTTCGGTGTGCACAATCAAGTTAGAATTTCATGGAGTGAACCTAGGAGTGTGCTGGGGACATACTCGGGTATCTTCAACTCAGAGGGTTTGTACTTCAAAGGTTCACAAAGCATAATCTTATTATCTCATAAACTTGTTGACAGTGTTCTTCAAGCTCGGTGGAAAAGGGCTGGAAAATCCAATGGTTGTGGTGGATTTGAGTGTTTAAGTGTTTATCATGATACTATAGGATGTTCTTGAAGTATGTGCTTGATGAGTTGGAAATACACATGGATTAGAAGTATCATATTGGTGGAGTTTTTGGTCAATAATAATTTGTGGCAAATCGTTGGCAAATCATGAAAACTTGGTTGGCAAATCGTGTTGTGCAAGTGCTAAATCATGAAAACTTGGTGTGTTACAATCTCGATGTGGTTGATATAGTTTGTGGCTATGATCTCAGACATGGATTTGAAATGAGAGATTTGGCGCTTTGAGCTGAAGAGATGATGAATTAGGTTTTTTTGATGTAGTTCTTGGTATAAGATGATGAATTAGGGAAAATTCAAGGTGTGGATCATGGATACAAATGCTAGAGGTGGCCAGCAGAGGAAGAGCTTGATTCAATGGTGATGTGAAGTGTTTCAACTAGAGGTTGAACAAATATCTGCATTGTGCTACATTTGGGTTGTATCAGACATTAGGTGGATTTAATTTATGTTAATTTACAAAAATATAGATCATTATAGTGATCATATTGTAAGGCACTGAGCCTTCCTCAGGATTGTAGCCTAAGGCTTTTTATTTGAGTAGTGAGCACTACAAAGTGAGCCTGAATGCATGTGCATTTCCATATATTGTAATAAGTTTATACTTCTAACAAGGTGTTTACTTATTGTGGGTAATCATCCCTACTGTGGTTTTTCCCCTAACAAGGTTTCCATGATAATAAAAAAAACTTGTGTCAAGTGTGTGGATGTGATTCTAATTTGTGTATGCATGCATATTTTCCTTCCAATTAATCATATCATAATTTAGGGTATTTATGTTTGAAGGTTTTTAAGGACTAAGGGTTTAAAGTTTAAAGTTTTGGGAACAACTAAATCACCCCCCCACCCTAAGTTGTTCACTACCATATTAATAGCATTTACTTCTCATTTTGTTAACTCTTCTTCTCTAAAACTCTTCTACTCTGTCTGCAGACCGCGATAAGGGTTTGACAAGGTTTGGGTAACATAAGATTTCCTTCCATTCTTTGTCTCTTCTTGGTAATCCTCTCAAGCCGCCAACACAGGAAGAAACAAGGGCTTTGTGCCACGGTTTCAATGCCTTTGAATCTTTTGATAGTTCCTCTAGTAAAGGTTGCATTCTTTAGGGCTTAGAGGAAGAATTTCTTGTGGATTTAACATTGAAAATGTTGGACACTCCTAGGCTATAACAACAAGTTCATCATTTTCTATAGGTATTTCAAATACTAAATACTTTGACTGTGGTTCTATATATGATTTGATCATTTTATGTGATCTTCCTTTTAAAACATGGGTTGTATCTTTTGATGTCTACCTGCAACTCAAAGATCTTTGAGGTCGTGGGTTCTTCTCTTTGAAAGAAAGTGCACAAATACTCCATACTTCTCCATTTTTTTTACTAATGTTAATTAATATGGGCCATTTTTTTATGATTGGAACTCCTCATCTTTTCCATGTATTTGGATGTTGAATAGTTTACTGCTCGAATAAACAAACCCCAAAGCATAATTCATTATCATGACTTTTAGATGGATTATGTTCACTGTGGCTCTATGGTCGTTGCTCTGTGATTTTGACACTTAATCTTTTCTATGTTACATATTGCTCAGAAACCCCAACTCAGTTTGTCACCACTGTTGTAGGTATCCTTATCAATTTGAAGGCTACTCTTTGCATTATTGTATGAAATTATGATGTAGCATTGCTTGTAATGGAAATATTATATAGTGAATAGCAATGTACCTTCATGTTGGCTATGATAGCATCCCTGAAGAATGCCCCTTTTTTCTTATGCCTTACTGAATCCCAGGATATTTGGAAGGTCTACCTATTGATATATTTTGTAGGCCCTCATAGCATGAAAGACACTTCTTTTCTCTCTTTTGTTTGCACTAATGACACCTAACTTTTCCTGTACTTTTTGAGTAATTTTGTTTTGTAGTTGTATGCATGCTACTGCTATCCTTTTGACCATGATATTTCTTGACCACTGAAGGTTCACCCCTTATCTGATCATCCATTATAACAGTAATGTGTTGATTTTATTTTATAATTTTCTACATCTTACTGATATTTCCCATTGTCGATTGTATGTCAGTGTTGTACCCTTTTGTCAACATTCAATGATAGTTATGCAATGATATTTGTCTACAAATGTTTTCATAATTAGCATCCCTTCTTTTCTTGTCTATGCATCCTATAATCAATAATCTTTGTAGCTAATTGATATTATGTTATAATGGCATTTTAATTTTATTTGGTTTATGTTTATGTTGTCTTCTTATTGTATAACAATGATACTTTTTGAGCCTGATTTAACACATATCATTATGCATGAATATTAAGACATCATAAATCTAGCATATATCTATTGAAAATGATTGATACCTCTTTCTAATGACTGTGTCAATGCATCCTTATGATATGAACTCACAGATCTCTATTTCCTTCAAGTGTTCCAAAGATGGAACCATGCTCATTCCTTGCCTTTAATGTTCCCCTAAATAATATGCTACTTCTTTTACATGTTTCTTCATGATATATGACATGGTATCAGAAAAATTGATTGTTTAATGTTGTACTTGATCCCTGCTACGACATGGTATCAGAAAAATTGATTGTTTAATGTTGTACTTGATCCCTGCTACCTGCCTGTTGAAATTTAGATCGATTTTGTATCATGCCTTCCTTTTTTAATGAAAATAACTATCATTTTCATCTGATATGATTGTAACTATCAAACCTAGCTAACCATCACATGAGTTTGTAACATCAATTTGTTCTCTAGTTTCTCTCTGTCAGTTAGACAGAGTTTATACGTTGGATGTTGTATCTTGTGACAGATATGGCATACACAAATACACACCTAATAATATGTGATCTTGCAAACAATAGTGACTTCAATTATACTTCAAGTTGATAGTTATCATGATTATTCCTTGTATAGCTCCAATGCACAATTACTTTCGTAACTTCCTATTCCTTAATCTATGGTATAGCTCTGATGCTGATTGTACCCTTTCTCTGTATTCCTTCATATGTTCCATGATACTGCACATGAACTTGGAGTTTCTTTTATTGGCCTGTAGCTTGAGGCCTCAATTTATTGATTCAATAGTAAATATGATGGATGCTCCTTTCATACTAGCAATGTACATGTGTTCTCTTACCAATGCATATTGCAAACTTCATTGAATGTTATTGTCTTTATTTCTGTTGCATTTACTTACTAGATCACCAATGTTTTTGATGTATTGATGCATTGATATCTTCATCTGTATCCTTGAGTGCATTATCATGGATGGCATTTTCATTATCCTCTCTTATATATGGTATTTATAAAACACTTAACAGGACGCTCTCCTTTTGATGACTAATATTGACTGGCAATATAGTTTCCTCGTGTATAAAGACCACCATGTGTAGGAATATTTTGTCCATCTACCATATATGTGTGTCACTGTCCTATACTTGTATTCACTGCCTTAGCATCTATCTTTGCATATTGATGATACCATTACCACGATTCTTGTGACTTTTTCTTATGTTGTTATTATGTTGTCCACTTCCATCCGATATGAATGTCTTTTAACTTTCAGCTTTGTTCCTAGAAACTGCCTTTGTTATTGGTGATATTAATGACATGCTTCCATTGTTATAATAACTTCATAATATATGTGCTCTGTATTAGATATATTTAATTTGTATCATGGATCCATTGATACCTCGTATTACTGTTTTGAGACTCCATGATTCAGGCCTCATGTCATGATATCTATCAGCCATTGTAGCACTTACTTCTTGATACTCACTAATTTTCTTTATAATTACTAAAATCTTAGAAGGTTCAATACTTGATGAGCTTGAGGAATATTTGAAATCAGCACCATGATTTTTTGTTCCTGCAGCATTGATCATTTCTTTCTTTATATATTTTACCACTGCATTGTGATATCCATACCTTAAAAGATATGTCACTTGAAAGCTATTCACCTCTCATTGCTTATTCAAAACCAGAAATCATGTTTGATGAGATCTCTAAAGTTGTATTCATTGCTTTCATGTTGTCCTGAAGCATCTTTTCTTGAATTTGACTAGATAAACATGCATAGTTATCTTGTAGATTGGTTTGCACCTTGTTTTTAATCATGAATGTATGAACCTGTACCTGCACATGAAGCAAACTTGTGAGTTAAAACATATGATTCATATTTGTGCCCCCCTTTTGCTTTTCTGATTTTTTTGTATTTCATGTCATTGAGTGTGCTTGTATGGCTTGTCTATTTCTATAGTTAGGATCAAGACACCTCATTGCTTTGCTTGTATGGCTTGTCTATTTCTATAGTTAGGGTCAAGACACCTCATTGCTTTGTCTTTAGACTGACACAATTTTTACCAACCTGTAGGTACCTTGAAGGCACGGAGAAAACTCTTGCAAACTAGTTTATCCAAATTTCAAACATATTCCATCATTACCTCAGGCAGTGGCAGATCTTTACCTTTTCTTTAAACCTTGACTTATGTACTTGTATATTTTCCTTTTGCATTGTTTTAAAAGTTGTCACATGGCTTGTGTGGGTTCTTGATATGTTTCTTCTTTTGTAAATGAAAAGAAACAACTTATATTGGAAAATGTACTTGTAATGTTCTTTATATAAACACTTTTTCATATCAATGTAATAATTTCTTTCATAAATGAAATATAATGTTATTGTCTTTCTACATTTTTTTCACTTTAAACCCTCAAGTGAAACTTATAATTTAAAATGAACCAAATGTACCTTTTACCTTTGTTAATCAGCTACCCAGCTCTGCCAATTTGCGCCGAATGCAAAAATAGGTAACAAGTATGTTAATGTTGTCCAAATATAGAGAAACTTATATGGTTAGGAAAGCTCAAAAGACATGTGAAATTATCATGGTAATTTTACAAATACCCAATTGATGATGTGTAAAGTTGATGACAAGAAAGTTGAGAAACCAATTTAGAAGAACAAAACACGTGAAAAAGGAGGGATATGGAGGGAAATAAAACTCCCAAGGCTCAGCCTTATTATCCAAGCCTATTACCTAGGAATAATGTGATCGGGTTTTTAGACATAAAAACATGATCGGGTTTTTAAACATTAAAAATGTGATCAGGTTTTTAAACATAAAAAAGCTTGATCAAGTTTTAAAACATAAAGAACTAGTTCGTGTTATGTTGACATAAAGCCATACACATATGGACATATATAAGCATGTAAATAATATGTGTATATCTATGTATATAACATGTCTATGTATATATGTATGTATATAATATTTGTATGTGTGAGTGTTAGTGTGTGTATACACACACATATACATATATATGATATATACATACATACTTATTCGGGCCCCTTAGCACCCCTTAAGACTCCTAAAAACCATTGATGTATCCTACAACCCCTTAGGACTCATTAATGTAACCCAAAACTCATTAATGTGTCCTAGGATGCATTAATACATGTGTGAGGAGAGCTTAGGATCCCTTAAGACATCTACGACAGAAGAAGTACAATTGGTGGTACATTTCACATGGGAGATGGATTGGTCTCTTGGCTAAGTAAGAAGCAAGACTCGGTTTCATTATCAACAGTGGAAGCGGAGTATATTGTTGCATCGTATTGAAGCAAACTTTAAAAGATATCAAGGTGATGTATACTAAGGCTATTCCTATTATGTGTGGTAATACAAGGGTAATTAACATTTCAAAGAATCTAATGATACATTCAAGGACTAAACACATTTCTATTTGGTATCACTTCTTAAGAGAGGAGATTGTAGAGATAGAAGTTAGAATAAAGTGTGTGCCTATAAAGTATCATATTGCAAAGATTTTTATCCACGCACTGTCAAAGGATACTTTTGAGTATCACCGACAGAAGTCAATGGTAATTCGTCTCCTACTTCAAACTAGATGCATAGAATTGTTGCATCTTTCCAAGGGGAAATTCAAGGTCTATACTTTGTCTCCTTGATTGATGAGGTGGTTGCTCCTAGGGAGAGTAGAGAGGTAGTACAGTAAAATGTTGCAAAAGTTTGACACAAAAAAAATATCCCTAACAAGGGGACCATAATGTAGATGAAAAAAATATATCCAAGAGGGGAGAGGTGTTTTTAAGCTATTTGAAGTGTTTTGTCCTTTGTCTTTGATGCCAAGGGGGAGAAAAGTGAAGAGAAACATAAATGGTAGAATGATGCCATCAAATACAAAGGGGGAGATTGTTGGCAATTTGCATTGTATGGTCATTGATGTCAAACGTGTTTGTATCGATGACAAAAGAGAAGAGTATTACAATTGTGAAGTGGTTTAGTTGGTGTTGTCATCAATGACAAAGGGGAGGATTATTAGCAATATGAGTTTAGTATTGCCATTGATGTCAACTTGATGAGTGTAGATGTCTACCTAATGTATTGAGGTTTGAAAATGAGTGTTCAAATGTTGTTATGATCTCTAGTGATGATGTTAAATACGTGTTGTTTCCAAAAATTGACATTATTTGAAGCTTGAATACATACAAATGAGTATTTGAAGTCTATATGGGAGGATGTTTTGCATTCCTTCGCATTTGAAGATTATGGCTTGTGGTTATGGATATAATGTTGCACTAATGTGTTTTCAAATCCCCATTAGTTTAGGTGTTATGGTTGGTATTTGCAATTTGCTAGCAGTGTGGATGTTTGTCAAGATTGGTCTAGAGAATGCTCTAAATTGCTCCGCAATAATGTTTTTGGTTGAGCGAATTTTAAGTATATATGTGCAATGTTCTACTTCAGTTTTCAAGTGTTGGTTTGCTCCACGAAAAAAGTTGAGGTTTTGTTTCTCAACATTGTTGTTTGTGTTGGTTCCTAGTCTACTCGATTATCTTGATTGGACCATATTCTTTTGGTCCAAATATGCATGGGAGGTATGGGTTTTACCATGGCATGTGAAGATTCACATTAAGTTATTCGCATTGGAAGATGTTTTTGGACCAACTAATGTGCTACATTGTTTATCTACACGTATGTTTGATGCCAACATTGGAGGATGAGTTGTGTGCAATTTGTTTGCATCGTCTTAGGAGGATGTTTATGATGTATTTAGGTCCCCATTAACTCTTGGGGTGAACCACATTTGCTGCAACTACTTATGATGGTCGACTTTGTTTAAATTATGTTTATTACGTGTATAGCCGACACAGTTGAAGGTTTTGATGAATAAGTTGATATAAATAGTTGTGTTGATGGTATGATTCGAGTATGGGTTGATTGTGAAGTATGAGGAAGCATTTGAAGTATAAAAGAAGTGTGAAATTCAATTCATGATGCACCTTCATAGTCATATCATTCAGATTGATAGCATTGAGACCAAAGTTTGACGCAACAGATGTGTGTTGTGTTTGTCATGAAGTTGATCACTTGACACAGTGGTTTAAGGATAGTTTCATGTTTGGAGACCTTATTCATTTCAATTCATATCACTCTTGTTGCTACTGGAAGATAGTGAGTCCTTTTGGCAGCTTGTACAAATCTGCATCTTGCCCTAAAATAGTGAGCTTCAACTTGCAAGTCTCTTTTTGTATCTTACCTTCGGCATGTGCATCTCAATTTACAAGTCCATTGCATCTTGCCCTAAGTTTGTGCGCTTTAGCTTGCAAATCAAATCAAGACCTATGAACTACCTTGGCTTTGAGCTTAAAACAATATTGTATTCAATGATTTATATAATGAATGTGTTATACTGTGATTTTCTCCCCCTCTCAGCCTTGTGGTGTGTTCAACAAGAGAAGAGACAAGAAAAAAAAAACTTTCCTATATCATATAGTGTGTTTCATGCCCTTATTAATTGTATTGTGATACAAAAAAAATAAACCAAAGCTGTTGACCCCTCCCAAAACAGTGTATCAATACGTGTATTGACACCCCAAATTTTCATATCGAGCACATATTAATCAAGTGTATACGTTCATGGAGGCATCTTCATCTATTCAATATTTATTAAGCTGTCTCCTCCTGTTGCAGCTGGGCTTTACAAATAAATAAAAAATGCAAACTTAAAAATTTATCTCAAATCCTTGTTGAAATTTTACTGAAGAATCTGCCCTATGACAATGCTCTTACTTCTGTTTTTCGACAAACCCGTGATATCTTAAGAAATTTAAAAAGTGAAAGAGTTTTATATCAAATCTAAACTTAAGTGTGATATAAATGTCAAACTCTTCAGTTATGTTAATGTGCTAGATTATATTAAGTGTGACATAAATGTATAATCTTCTCAGTTAGGTCAATTTGCCAGATTATATTCGCGTATAAAAGAATAAGAAACCATTTAGGTTTGCCTAATGTTCAAGAAGGCTTAATTATATTCTATTGTTAAATGGAAATATAAATGGAAGTTGTAACACAAATATTGCTTTAAAAAAAACAGAAATATTGCTGCAATTGTCTGCAATGCCATGTTTACAATTTTAATCTTCATTATTTTAATCCCGTTAAATTTAACCATTTTAATAACTGTTTCAAAAATTAAAACCTTCATATCCATGTAAAGACATAATGTACACCCACATACAATATGGACATGTCCTGGTGTTTGTAAAATTCCACATTGTATTTTTGATATCTACAAGAGTGACATGTAAATAGAAATTAGGCACTATTTCAAAAGCTAATTCAATTATCTATTTGAAATTATGCTTTCTTTACTTTTCTAAATATTAAAGTTATTAATATTAATTTGTTTGACTCTTATGTGAACTCTATTGTTTTATATTAAAGATTTTGCAATGCATATGTCAATATGATGAATGTTTTATGATTGTTATGATGCCATCAATGTTATCATATAAATATTTGAAAATTTCCTATATTTTCAAATAAGTACATATTTTTGTATAGCCGTCCCCTACTGCCCCAAAAAATCTGTCCCGGAAATACATCTATATCGTTGTCTCAGAAACTTGGTGGTACATAGGTTGCATTCATTAGGTTTTGATATCAAAGAAATCTTGGACAAAGAAGAATGATGTCTGAATTCCTAAACAAGACTGTCCAAAATTGAGCTTAGGAGAAAATTTGCACTGGTTCTCGAATACTTAAGAAAACATTATATATCATCCCTGACTAAGACTTTCAGAGTTTTCTGGAGAAGATTGGAACATTTAGCTGCTCCAAACTCTTTCCAACAGTAAAAACCACAGCAGAATACAATATTGAGGAAATTCATAGCTTAGTCCATGATCCTGTGATTTTACCATTCAGCTAATAGAACAATTAAGTTGTCATAGTTGAGAACAACATAAAGTGAATGCTAATCGAATCTGTATATTTTGTATGCCTGCATAGAATCGAGCCTTTAAAGAGTATTTTGCAGATCCTGGAATATGGCATGTACAATGTGTAAAAGGAAAGCATGTTCAATACCAGGCAGTCGAATCATGTGCCTCTTCACTATTATCCCTATAAAAGATTACGAACCAATGAGGACAAGAACAATGGCCTCCAGCAGAAGCTGCCATTCGAAACCATTAAGCAGGTAAGCAACCATGGACCTTCAAATGTATTTTATTGAACTTATTCACAAAATTACCTAACAGATCTTCTTGTTCTGGAAAACAAGTGTGCTTTTACTATATAAACCTATTTGAAAATTAAAAAAATTAAATCTGTGTTTCCCCCAAGGCAATAAAGATGATCTCTAGTTTCTACTCAACAATAATTTGTAGGTCTTATATCATTCAAAATGAAGCCTGGCCAGAACATAACTATTACTCAAAATTAAACAAACAGTTCAGTTCACCTCGGGTGTTGTTTTGGCACCAGATATGACAAGATCAATATAGTCAAGCAGTCATGCTGGTACCACTGCTGCAATGGCAGAGAGACCTAAGTAATCATAAAATTTTCATACCAGGGGAAAGTAATGTTTTACCATGATTTTTCAAAAATATATCCCAAGAAACAACACCCAATTCATCTAACATAGAGCCTACCGTGATTTTAGGAGGTGGGCAAAAACTTCACTAATTTTGACCCAATTTAAAAGAAGAGCATAGTATATCAGAGAGCAGAAGCTACAGCATAAATTCCAACTCTACTTCTCTTGCTATCCTATTATTTGCATTGACCTTCTCAACACAACATTGAGCGAATTACAGCATCTGAGGCAACCATGCCATTTTACTAAAACTATAATGGCTATTTTTTATGTGATTTTTCATTCCTCGATGGTCAAGTGAATGCTATAATCAACTCCCTGAAACAATTATTAACATGGAAGAAAAAAATGTTTCAAGGATTTGCATTTACGTTTATAATTCATCATCGCTTGCCCCCTCCAGATTTGCATGGGCTCTTGCAATTCTTCATATATAACATCTTTCATCAAAACTTCTAGATGCTCTCACAATTTACCTGGAGGATCATCCTGATTCATCACAAATTGCAGATTTCACTAGGTGGTCATTTATTTACAAGATCTAGATCATAAAGAACAAGATTTTGATTAAAGATTTCCTTGTTACTACCATTCTAATCAGCATCACTACTTGAATCACTGTTGTCGGTGCTCTCAGAGGAAAAGTCAGACATTGAAATAGATGATGGCGTCCCCAATCCTAGTGCTTCACTCTCATCGCTGTCATTGAAGCTAGACAGCATAGAATCAATGTCACTGCAGCTGGTTTGTTTAAAAAAAGATAAATTATATTCATAAATGGGCAAGGAACTAAAAACGCACTGATCAAAAGCTCAGCACTCAGAAGGCATTAACAGTTTTAACCTTTTATCATCTGGAAATTCAGCTACCAAATGAAATTGTGGCCTTTCTGATCGAAGCCGTGCAATCCCCTCCACACTACAAAAGAAACACATGATATCAATTGCTCCGTCACAGTACAAAGCACTTTTACCTGAAAATAATGAGTAGCCTGTGAAATACCTAGGATTTGTCTGTCTTTCAAACGAGTTTTGTACAACTAGGCCATCCTTGTTTGATATATCCTGTTTCAGAACAAAGAATGGAACACACTAACAAATACTCAAAAGATATATTACAAAAAAATTACAAAGCCAAACTTGTGAACACCAAACAATTGCCCTTAGTGAACTCCTCAGAGAGAATAAGAAGCATTAAAAAGGGAAAATAACTAATTTCAAAAAAACAAATTTGCTCACTAGATACTGAAGATATTTACACTCTCCAGCACACAAAGCAAATATAAATTTATCAACTTCCACCTGCATAGATACCATAAAAAATGCCTTTAGGATGCTTCAAAATAACCTAACTCCTTATATGGAATATCAATCAGGCAAGGAAATAGATTCCAAAAAACATTACATAACCACCTACTTCTTTCAAATGCATGCAATCTCGCAAAATGAGCATTTCTAGTTGCAGTTCATTTTCAGTATGACCAAGACTCCTGTAGACCAGTCAACTAAATGGCATTAAAAATTTATAAAAAGAATTTTACTTTATGGTAAAATTGACCCTTTCATAAATTTAATTCAACAGAAGTGTGTGTAGTAAAATTCATCCTTAAATTTATTCTGTTTAACGAGAAAAAAAATTATAACACAAAACAGGTTTGAAATAATAAAAAACCTGAGAAATGTTCCAGTAACTCTGGATGCTGTGGAAAAATCAACAAACTTCAAATTGCAAAATCCCTACAAAATTAAAAAACCAGAAAGAGTCACAAAAAATCTAAAATAAGCATGAACTGGTCTTATTAAGAACTACTCGCCATTCTTGTTATTGCAGATACAATTAACAGAAAACCAAAGTCGGTCACCTTAAGAAGTCTATCCAATTTCTGATCGCTCAGCTTAAAACCTTTCAGTGACAGTGAGGATATTTTTGGGCAGCCTGTAAGGAACTGGGTACAAGTATGACTTCTCAGAACTTCCACTCTGCCTGCAAAATACAAATAATTGTTAATGAAGAAATGGAAAAAGAAGAGTCATAGAATTTTATGCAGAAAGGAAGACCAGTAGATACCCGTCTTTCTTGACTGAAAGCATAATCGTTCCAAAAAGTGACAGTGAGAGCTTAGGCAAGATAAAACTGACTTGAGTTGAACATTGCTGTTACAAAAATCATCAGTTTCCATGGGACGCTCCCCTTGAAGCAACTAAAATGTATTCAGAAAAGTTGTTTTCAAAACATGATGACACATAGTAAGACAAACATGATGACACATAGTAAGACAATCATTAGATGCAAAATTTGTTCCAATGCATCTTCTAATGTCAAGAGTGTAAAGAATTTAAAAAAAAGACATTGTCTTTACTAGTGTACTTACAGCTTCACAAGTTCCACGTCACAGAGAGATGGACAAGATGATATTGCACCACACAGAGAAATGTTATCTATTTTATAAACATTGAATAAGTGAAGAGTCTTCAGCAGTGACCTGAATCCCAGTTGAAATCAGATAAGCGGATATTCATATGTACTATAAAGAAATGCAAATCAGAAAACTTTGAATTGTAACTTACCCAACCATACCATTTTCTGAAGAGAGTGTATCAAGGCACGACCTTGTTAACATGAATGCACCCATAGCTTGCTTGTAATTTCTATAGTGCCAAGGACTATCCAAGGCATCTGCAGATTTTAGATGAATGTCAACAGTTGAACCAAAAAGTTTGAAAGACGAAGTTGAACTCTTGCCTTGCTGCCTTGAAATCCCAAGCTTTAGAGACCTAATAATCATGTGTACTCCAAGGTTATGGTAGATAAAGATCTTTTATTTGCAAGCAATTCATGATAAGGAAATTACTAATAAAAAAGTTGGAGGACAACAATGAACTATCCATATCATCTTGTTGAAGCATCAGAGTATTCTGCTTCTAGCACGTGCACATGAACATAGATACATACTACATATATATGTAAAGCATGCACACTAAAAACAGATCTAAACTGCAAACAACCATTCTTTATATGTCTCCCACAATAGTTGTGTATTCCCAAACGTGACTCCACTATCTAAGAAACCACTAATACAATAATATTTCCTAATCTGCCTGTGCTATATGTTATAGATTTGCATTTAGTCCACTCTAGGCTCCTTAACATAGTTATTGATGAGTCTTGGCCAGCACTGAGTCATCTCTTACATTTTTGCTTGCCAAGTTGTTCCCATGACATGTGACCATGCTCACCTATTCCTTTTCTATTTTCATAATTTTAAATTTAGTTAGTACCCATTGACTATGATGAAAAAATATTGAATGGGTAAAATGAGTTTGAGAAGATGGATTCTAGCTAAGATTTTCAGCTTCGGTGAGTTTGATTTTATTTGGTCAAATAGGAAAATGGGGGCAGTTTAACAATTTCATTTTCTGTTCTTATTTCATTGACTATTATAGTCTTCACTGTGTCTTAAATTTCATATTATTTCATATTTAAAATTTTTAAGCATCGGAGATACTCAGAATTCATGTTATAAGGGTTCCTTGTTTTGTGTCTTGGCACACCGTAGCACAATCTGGATAGGTTCATAAAACAAGAATATCAAATATCAAATCTCTGCAACTTAATTCAATTTGGAACAATAATGACTCTATTGAGGCAGTTTTAAGTTCAATTCAGGCAGCGTAATGCAACAGCTTTTCGATTGAAGGATAAAAGATTGCTAGAAATAAATAATACTATTAAGCTAAGCTAGCGGGTTTGGCAATTTTATGGCCAAACCTGGGTCCGGTTCAAACTAGGTCCAAGTACCGTGTCAGTTTGGTTCAAGGTTCAGCAACGACCGACTTGACTCTGCAAACACCCAGGAAAATGAATGACACAGCACATGTTGGTGAAAATGCCCAGGCAAACACCCACATCAACATGAATGAACACAGAAAACGCCTGTTCATGATGATTTTTCCTTAAAAAAAAAGAATAATGTTGGTTCCAAGGATTTATCGACGTTGGTTACAATTGTTTGTGGTTACGCCTGTTTGTGAATTGAAAACACCCATGTTAGTTCCAAGGATTTATTGCCCGTTCCAGGTTTAATAATGTAGTATATATTAATAAACCTAAAGTTTGCTAAAGGTCCATCTATAATATGCATAAAGTTTGTTACTATTATTTTGTTTTATTTTTTTATTAATTTCAATTTCATAAGTGTAATTATATATATTAATTTTAAATTGAATATTATATTATTTAATTTTAATAAATAATACATTTGACCTAAGTTGCTGGTTCGGGTTCGAAGAACCAGTTCGCCAGTTTGGCAAAATTTTGAAAAGGAGTTTGGGTTCATTTGGGTTTGTAAGTACAAAAACATGTTAGATATATATATATATATATATATAATCTATATATAATCTAGAAGCATGAATTAAGATTAGAATGTCATATAATATTATATAAACAACAAAAACACCATAAACTTGCAATCACAGCATCATGATCATACCATCATACATCATATACTTCAAGTTCAACATCAAAATATTAAAATGATAATATCAAGTTCAAGTATCATTGTTTCAACTTTCAACAATTGGAACTTTAAACTAAGTTTCAATAATCTAATGGATTATTCATTATCAAATTCTTCTTCTTCTTCATGAATGACATTAGTTGATTCACAAATAGTGCCAAGCCCAATGGGATCAGCTGCACCATTAACATTCTCGTTGTCGAAGTCCTCAAATGCAGCAACTGCAAGCTGAGAAGTGGAAGCATCCAAGTCTGTATGCTCTACATTAATATCCCACATCTTCAACACCCCTTCTTTCTATTCATTTTGCTTGTGTGAAAGGAAACACAAGTTGGAATGCACATATACTAAATTCTCCGCTCTCTTTGATTGCAACCCATTGCGCTTTACTTAGTGGATGAAAGAATATGCGCTCAAATTTCTTTCTAATGCAGATCAACTATCAACCTATAAAGACGAGACAAAGTAAACAATTAAAATTAAATTACTAAAGTTATAAAATTACTAGCAACCTATGAAGGCAGTGAATTAAAATTATGAATAAGACTTACTTGTGATATAATTTTGATTGCGAGGGGCCGCAACAATTGGAATCATTAGCCATGGAGGTACCACCAACTATGAGCATCCTTCTTAAACCGATGATAAAGAGCATCAATACTTAGACCCCTTGCATTCACAAACTCTATGAACTCATTTGTAATCAAATCTTGCATATCATCATGAGGAAAGAGTCTAAGCAATACTTCCTTGGACCCATCAGACACTTCTAAATCTCTATATGGTGGAAGCCTTCATTGCATATCATGATATTGTTTGCTATAATAATTTGGTGTCAATGCATAGGAAAGAAGACGTAGAGGTGTGGTCATCTTGTTCCATCGTTCTACAACAATTGCTTGCTATTGTTTGAAGGTTTCCTCAAGATCTTTCTCTTTGTCATTTATGATTTTCTTCATCTTCTCAAGCATTGAGTCGATGCCATCATACAGCTCTCCAATGCAAGGCCTATCCATGTCATTGTAGAGAAGCAAGTCCATAATGGGCTCGGTGAACCAAAGGAGATACTCCACACATTGCCACCATGAGTCATCCAATATCCTTTGCTTAATTTTCGATGCCCTCTCAGTGTTGCTCTGCCTCCATATAGACCAATTATTGTTGACCACCATATTGCAAAGCGCCACTTTCACAAGTCATCACAAGATGATTAAGTTAGATGAAAAATGGGTCTCAGCAACCTATAATAGAAATTAAAGCAAAAAAATACAATTAAATAGAGACAAACTTTAAAAAAGAACACACTACACAATCAAATTATGAAAATCAGAAAATGTAAAATATTAATTTTAATTTTTTTAATTAAATTACTACTTTAAGTTCACTTACCTTCAATAGCTCCAAATTTGAGAATAATCTGAAAATTCCTTGAGACATGTGGTGGTTTGTGATGAAGATCTAGATATCCTTATCTTATTCCTCTTTGATCCACCCAATTTTATTCCAAACCTTTTGTAGCATAAGATTGAGTGAGTGGACTGCACAAGGTGTCCAAAAGATATGTTGATATCGCTCTTCGACTGACAGATCAGCAATTACGATTCTGTGTTGTCCATTATGACTCGAACAACGTTTCTAGGTCTCACTGTCTCAATGGAAAAGATGAGAGTATCATCAATAAATTGTCCATCTTTTACTTGCCCCTCAATCCACGGATTTCAAAAACATTGCCCCACCGCTATGACATTGACCGAGTGATGATTTCTTTAATCTTTCCCCCATCACGAACAATGGATACCATTGTCTCAATCCATGAATCCCTTATGGGCTTCAATGCATTCTCAACCCCCTTGACCTCTCTTCTTTCCAACAAGTTGTTGCGTATCTTCTCATAACTGGGGCCCTTATACCCTCTTGGAGCTTCATTGACACTTTTCAACATCTTCTAGTTTGGGGAGCAAACACTGAAAGGTAACACATTTGCATATATGCATCTTGCTATATCTTAGTTGGCAATGTCCCAACTCTCATTTTGAAATGATGTTTCCAAAGGTCCCTTTCTTTTGCGTCGAATGGGTGCTTGAGTTTCAATTTCAGGCTCAACTATGGTAGAATCAAAGGGGTGGTCTTCTATCACAATACTCAAAGATGGGGCTTGCATTCCCTTTGAATTTTTTTAGTGGCCATATTTTGTATACGTGCTTCTCTCTTCTGCTTCTTCATGCTCCATGATATATTTTAATACTATTTCATTTGGTATAGGAGCATCTTTTTTCCAAGGCATTTCTTGACTCCTCTTCTAGGGAATCCACACAAATGGCCTACAACCCAATAATATGAACTATTCCTTTCAACATCACAACCCCAGCATTTCCAACGAAATCCCCCACCTCCTAGAAGGGGTTTTATAATATCAACATACTGCCACAAAGGAGAATCAGAATTTAAATCTATTCTTTGTTGTTCATTATTGCCTGTGAAGGAAGAGGTAAATGCCATTATAGCTCCTATGGCAAGAAATTTTATACACATTCAAAATAAAAACAAGAGAATGAAAAAAAAATAGGTAGATCTTATAGACAATTAAAAAGAAATGAAAAAAAAAAACTTAAACCAAAACAAAATTAAATTAAAAAAAAAACTTTACCTCTTTCACCCAATAGAAGCTTGCAAAGGAGTAGGAATGAAGCACAAACACTTAATCAAGCTTCATATATCAATCATCCAACTCTCTCTTTCTTAACCTAGCTTTTGTTCAACCGCCTATTTGCTCCACCTCAAGGGAAAATAATCTATTTTCACACCAAATGAGACATAAAACCTAACATAAGTCATGTTAAAACCACTTTTTGGGATTGCAAATGTCAAACTTTTATTAAATTTGCAAAAAAAACAAGTCTTCTGACCAGGTCCCCACATGGTTCGCTAGTGTTTGCTCGGGTCAAAACCTGGTCTGGCCGGGTCAAACCAACCGCCATGGGCACGGACCCTGTCTAGACCTATAGATGGACTGGCCCCCAACCTGATCCCGTTTCGAATCGAACAAGTACCAAGAGTTTGGAGGGTTGAACCAGACTTCCTAGCATTTGTCGTATTATTTAATAATATAATTTAATTTCAAATCTATTCGGGGACTATATATATACATATAACATGTTTTTGTACAAACAAACCCAACCCCCATTTCAAAATTTGTTTATACCGGCAAACCGGTTCTTCAAACCCAAACCCAAACGAGCAACTTAGCTATTAATGGGTTTCTAAATCCAATTTAGTATTAATATGGAGACTGCACTGTTTATAAGATCTTCATACTCAATTTACAAAAAATCTGATCTCAAATTGATCATTGATTACTACAATATAATTTTTTGTCCATAAACATGCATGAGTTGGGGTCATAATTCAACTCCAATTTGAGCAAGGAAGATCAGGAAATGGTGATGAATGGCTGGTTAAAAACTGCTTGACTGCTAGTGGTGGTTCATAAAGGACTCTTCCTCTGATAGGTTATCGGTGGCTACAAAATAAGTGTACAGATGAAAATCATGTCAGAAAATGACACCATAGTTTCAAGTTTCAACAATTATGAACATAGTTGCAAGACTCGGACTCGCCTTGGACTCAGAAATCTAATTTTTGAGTCGGACTCTGATTCGGCATCCGGACTTGGCAAAGGACTCGGCAAATTGAAAAACCCATAAATTCAAAGATTTTGAAGGATTTAAAACTTTTTTCATGCATCATTTAATAAATTAACATCAAAGACACAATAATTGAGATAAATAGAAGCTACTTTGAACACATACACAAGTTTACATTGATCGCATAAGTATAAATTTGAATTTCTAAAGGAAATAAGTTAAACTAAATAACACATTAGAAATATAAATCGTGTCACTGTCAAATGTCTACAATATTCATAGAATATGAAATCCATGGAATCAAAAGTTCAAAACATATATCAAAATAAAAGCTAGAGCCTAGAAAACTAAAGCTCAGAGTAGCCTATATTAGTGACCAGTCGACCCGCAACCTTCCTACGTATGCGCCTAAGATAGGTCATGGAAGATTCTGGAGCCATCTTCTATGCCTGTGTCTAAGGCTCAACCTCAGTAACATCCACATCCTCATCCTCATCATCCTCATATTCCTCACTCTCAGACTCAGGGTCCTCCAATGAGTCTCCTCGCGCTCTAGCCTCCTCTACCATCACTACTGCCTCTGCCTCTAGATCTGCTTGATCAACCCATTCCAGGTCTTCATCACTAAAGAAGGGATCATCAACCTCAGTGTTCCACTCTGCATGTGGATCAACCTCCTCTAAAATGATAGGAGATGTGTCAGTGCCCAAGATCTATCTGTGATGGAGGTGAAGGTTGTAATGAACAAACACAAGATCATTCACCCTTTTCACTAGAAACTTGTGTTTTTTCAAGTGTATATGCTCGAACATACTCCAGTTGTGCTCGCCTCCTCCAAATGCTTCTTTTAACTCCTCTCAATGCGTGAATGCAAGCTACTAACTTGCACAAACAATCCACAATGAAGATTTGAGAGTCAATCGATCTTCTGGTATGTTCTCTAAAACCCCAATATTTTCCTCTAATCCCTTATTTCCTCTCTTTCTTGTGCTTGGAAATGAAAGAATGTTGCTTTTTTTGTTCGAGGGAAACCTAAAACATAAAAAGTCAAAGCAAAATAATTAAAAAATGCTTTTTTCACTTTATAATGCCCGTCCACCATGGCCGAGTCCAGGGCTCAGGACTCGGCGAGTCACCCAAGTCTAGTTGACTAGGTCGAGTCAGAGTCCAAAAAAGTCTCCTTTTCCTGGACTTGTCCCTGGACTCGCAGAGCCCTGCCTGGACTCACGGAGTCCTATAACTATGATTATGAACCTAAGTAGCCAATCCTGATTCTAGTTCGGATCCGGATCCAGATTCGGATTCGAGGATTCGGCAAAAAACAATTTGGGCCAGATCCTAATTCCACGGGTATATATAGACATTTTCGAAAATATATATATTATATATGTATGTATATTCATAGATTCCATACATGTAACACGTCAATGTTCATTCATCATTAGTTCAACACCTCAAAACTTCAAAGTTCAAACATATAATGATAATAATAAGAAGTTAGAAGCGTGATTCTCTTAAAATGATAAATCCATAATTGTCAATATATGATTATATCATATTCATACTTTGCAAAAGTCTCAAAATGTCATTACATGCTGAAAATTTAAATCACAAGCCATATTTCATAGTTAAAAATTAAAACAGTAAATTAGGTTTAGTTTGACTTTTTTTTTTAAAAACAAAGTGCGTTCGTTTTTTTTACACCCAGAATCTTGGATTCCCCCAAATCCTCCTGGATTCAGCCCGGATTTGGCAAGAATTCCGGAATGGAATCCGGATTCCCTGTGGATTCCTCACTATTCCGGAATCCGGGTGGAATCCAGGAGGAATCTGGATCCGGATCGCACCGGAATCAAGATCTGGAGCTTTCCAGAGGGATCTGGTATCTTAGTTATGAAGAATAGTGATAGCTTTTGATTCACCAAAGCAAGGTAAGCTACACTATTCACGACCACTAAATAGGCAAAAGGAATTTACTTTAGGATACCACATAGTTTTTAAGAAGAGGAAAACTTAATATTATGGATATTCAAGAAAAGTGCAATTATGTTAGAAAATTTAAAATAATAAAAAATTCCTTATACTAGCTTAAGAGTTTGGCCAATCAATGCCTTTGTAAAGTTTGAAGCTATTAAAAAAATATTTAGAAAGAAACTAAGCCTTAAAGTATGATCCTCAATCCTAACAAATAATATTTAACGTTTGAGCCAATTATACTTAGAATGAAGATGAATATATGTTATACAAATTTTCAAGCTACAAATTGGCTTAATTTTGAAGGAGAGTACTTACTTTTACCATCCCATGACCCAAATTTAACAACTTTTTTACAAACATGCGTTCACGAAGGAGATGTGAATAAGGATACATCATTTGTGAAGATATAGGGTTTCGCTTTTGAGCTCCATTTAACATATATTGGCCAATTGCATTTCAACAGGTTACTTATGTGCCCCTTGTATAATCCTTAATTTACAGAGTACGTTGGAATAATTGGCCTATAGGTTCACACCTTACAGGTTATTAACTGTATGGGATAGATATAAAAGGTTTTGCCCACCTGTTTGTCATATTGTTGTAATTCCCTTCTCTAATTGAATATAGTGTGATATTAGAATTATGTAGAATTCTTCTGTCTGTGTCCTACATTGCATATGATAAATACTTCCTTTGTCTTTCTTCCTTAATGGTAATAAAGCCTATGGTCTTTTCACTTGCTGTTATTTGGTATTTCCCACTCAAAATTGCAGCAAAAACATACGGCAAAGAATAAGTTTTCTTTAGCTAGACAACTTGTTAGGAGTCAGATTTTCAAAGAGATCACAATTCAGCAAACAGGTAATTATAGGATTGCGTGGCAGATTATACAATCCAAAGGTAGTGAAAACTAGTTTCAAGAGAAGCTGCATTTTTCATGTCTCAAGCAAGGACTTAACTGTATAGGAGAATTAAGATTTCCAAAGTCACCCCTAATTGAAGGCAGAATCTAGGATCTAATCACATTTTCAGATTTCCTGCATAAAATTCTTACATTCACTTACCTTTTGACAAGGAAACCCCTTTGTTTAAAGTTAAGCCTCCAAGTTGATACTTCAATGTTTTGAGGCAAAAGAAGGCTAAGCACTAGTGGTGCTGTTGGTCAAACAGACAACCTTGATGAACAAGTGAAAGCATAAAAGCATAAATAACCAAAAAAGTGCAATTAATCACCAAAATTGCAAATCACAATAATTGGCAATTTTTTCACCCAAAAAGTTCACCTTTTCAGATAAAATCACGGTCAACATTTACTGGCCAATGTTTTCTCATTTACATGCATTTAAGTCACATTGTACAATTTTCCCATTCATTTTTCTTTGCAGTTAGGATTTTTATTATTCAATTCATTTTTTTGTTATTTCCTTCACCAAATATCCACGAATTACAGATGTTTTGGATGGATGGAAATATCAGAAAAGTGATTAGTGGCAGGAAAAGCTGGGGTAATCAGGTAACTTATCTCCTTGATTGCTCAACAACCTATCAAAATAGGGCTGATTTAGAAGCATTGGGCCCGGATTCCTTTGTCAATTACTGGAAACATTAGGTTAAATGATAAAGAAAAAATTCCATTACCTCGTCACGTTTTTTATAAACCCTTCCACAGGAATGAAATGTAAATTTATAAGTATTAAAAAATAAATTATCTTTTAATATAATTAATAAATTATATTAATTTCAATATTTTAATAAATATTTGCAAATTGTAAACACTTTTAATATATATACTTACAAATTATGAAGTTATGTTTTTAATTTTATAAAATATTATTGTTTTTCTCTATATAGTAAAATATTGTTTTATGTTCATTAAAATAAAACTTGTTAGATTTGAATATATAATTAATTATTATCTTTTTCATATTTTAAATTTAAATTTAACAAGGGGTGAACCTTAGGTGAAATGGTGGGGCTTCTTACCTATAGTGCCTAAAACCAAGGTCCAAGCCTCGAGGGGTTACTCTCTACCACATCAAAAATTGAGATTGCTTACCCTCAATTTTTTTAAAGTTAATATGGCTAGCAAACAAGAGCAGTGCGAAAATGCCCAAAAACACATGAGGATGCAAAATCTAAATGGAAATGTCCCTATATAATTCACAAGTTACCGGATTCGGACCCTGGACCCTCGAACCGGTTTTGGGTCCGAGCCGGGTCCAGAATCACAGACCGGTCTGTGCTGGATAGCACAGGGTCCGTGTTCAAACCTATGGATCCGTCCGGATCCGCATCAATGATTAAAACCTTCCATACTGTAATCGGCCAATTAGTTTGAATGCTTATGCAGTTGACTGATTTGATAAATCCTACCTCTTTAATTAACTATATGGCATAAATTGTTCTTGAAGGTGTATTGTACCTCAGCATACAAAGATGTAATCAAGTAAGGAATATTCAGCCAATGTAACTATATAACTTCTATAAAGATTCTAAAACTATTAGGGGTGTTGGTGCTTTGTTCAACAAGAGAGTAGCATTCAAGATGGCCCTGCATAGACAATGTGGTAACCTGATATGACTGTAAGAAAACATTATCCGGTATAGTGAACAAATTCTGTTCCTACTTCATGGAAGAAAATCTGCAGTAGTCTTGATTCAAGCATCATAGATTCATACTATGAAATGATTTAGTTTTACAATTATGTATATTTCTCTTTTTTTTTTTGTATATATATACACACGAACCCATACGAGTCATAATGGAGAAAAAAAAAATCACGAACCCACGAACCGGATTCTCGTACCCGAACGGGTAGCTTAGGCTCAGACAATCGATGTTTCCAATGAGGATAGCGAATATGTGGGCATGTTGGATGGATTGGTAGTCATATGCTGGTTCATTGGCCCATGATACGACAAGAAAAATATTACAGCTTAGGTGCACAAAAACTGGAAGATAGAGAAAATTATAAAATTCCTTCCCAAAGGTTTATTTGTGACTATTTTTGTATCCGCTAAAGAAAGAGAGAGGGTGCTTCAAGGAGGTTTATGGAAAATGGGCAATTATCCACTTTACATGCAAAAATGTCGCCCTAATTTTAATCTGTTAAACTTAGACATGTATGATAAACCAATCTGGATTTGCCTATATAATCTTCCAATGGAATATTGGTCAGAAGATTGTCTTGAAAAGACTGGGTGATGCCCTAATTGATATTAATGCATACATTATCAAGAAGGATTCATATTTGTGTGTGCGACTTCAAATTGCTGCAGTCTGGCAGGTACCAAAGGAAAATAATTTGTATTGATGTGGAGCATTGGACCCAATCGGTTTAAGTAGAGGAAGAGAATTTTTTGTCTATGCTGAGGGAGGGATCATCATGAGGATGGATGTAAACAATCACCTAGAATGAAATGGATCTGGAAACCTAGAGCGACAACCCTTTTGCTGTTACACATCAATGGCAAATTGACAAGATGCAGCACCACTACTTCATCCTCAAGAGTTCCAACATTAGGTTTGATTGGAATGGAAAGATCCAATGGGTTTAGAGGTATGTTTACTGATCTGTGTTTGGTAGATGGCAAGATAACAAGGGATTCTATGAAGGTGTGCAACACTGGTAATCATCGAAATGAAGAGTGCCCAGGGTTAAGGAGGCTAAACGATCGGCTAACTATGGAGATTGGAAAAAAGGTTTTGTTATGGGGAATATCCTTGTTACAGGTGATCAAAATGCAGAGATTGATCTTGCTGAGGAGGAAATGGATTCAGATGTAGAAGGATCAGAGGAAGATTTTATCAATTCTGATGGCTTGGGATGATAGACACAGGATGTATCAACCAGTCTGCAGGCAGGGTGTTAGGAAAGACTCGAAGGGAGAAAGGAAGAAAGTCTAATAAGAAGAAAAGGGAAGAAGAAGCAAATGGAAAAGGCCTTCTAAGTGTCACATATTTCCTTAAATCCAAGGGAGTGAAGTCCTCCCCTGGAGGGCAATGAAGGTGGTTACATGGAATGTCAGGGGCCTATCTTCCCTTGACAAGCGACACTTGATTAATCATCATATTGACAAGTTAGCGATAGGCATCATTGTGCTCCAAAAAACTAAAATTAGAAGAGGGAGGCACAAAGTTTTCGAGTCATAACTAAGCAGGTTTCTTTTATAGTGTATGTGGATCAACTAGAGACTGGGAATTTTGTGGTCTCCAAATAGTGTTGATATAAATATACTTTATGCCAATCAAAATTGGATGTGTTCAATTAGAAGCCGGATTGTTGATATTGAATTTCCCCTTTTCCATGTTTATAGCCCAATACAAACAGAGGAGAAAAAGATGGTGTGGGACTCTATCAAAACTTCAATTTGTAACCTTAACAATAGTCAGGTAATTCTTGGAGGTGATTATGCAATATTAGATCTCAGAGTAAAGAATGGCAGATTGAATAAAGAAAACAAGGCGATCCTGGACTTCAAACAATTTATTGATGATATCTCAATGGTGGACAGTGTCCCAAAGAATGGAAGGTTCACCTGGACCAATCGGAGCGAAGGGTTTAAAAATAATTTTCGAGCAGCTTGATAGATTTTTGCTTGGTATTGGATGCATGGGAAACAATTATAGTTTTGAGTCAAGCATATTGCCAGTTGTAGTTTCAAACCACTTCCTTGTCCTTTTGGATATGTGATTACTTGAATAATTAGCCAAATGTTATTTTCAGTTTGAATCTACGTGGTGGCGGAACTCATACCTTGTCAACAACATCAAGAGTTGGTGGTAGGAGAAACACAAGGTAGCCAATATGGTGAATTTTCCTTTTATTAATAAATTACAACATATAAAAGATAAGCTTAAAAGGTGTAAAAAGGGAGTTTTAAAAACTTTTTTGGAAAAAGCAGTAGAAAAGGAACTGAAAATTTTAAACGATAGAGTTATTAAATACAGGATGTTTGCTAATGATTTCCAAAGGGAGAAAGAGCTCAAAGCACAACATACTGAATTACTCCCACATGAGGAGCTATTTTGGTGGGACAAAGCCTATGAGACTTAGTTAAAGGTGGGGGATGCCAATACTAGCTCCTTTCATGCTTCTACTCACTCCAGGAGGAACAGAAACTTTGTTGAAGTAATCAAATTAGCATATGGAAAGATAATTCATGGTAGGGATCAAATTGAAGAGGAGGCAATTAACTATCTCAGATCATTATTGGCAGCATGGGACCTTGTTTATCAAGAAAGAACTGTAAAATTAAGATTGTCCTATAGAGAAAATCTGTTACTCTTTATTGTGCTGTTCGTAATATCTAAATGTCTGTATAAGTATATATTACTGATTATGTATTGCTGTGTGTTGCAGAGGAGAAGACGATGCCGTTTTTATTAATTACTTTCCTCTCAACACATGATTCATTTAAATATCATTCAAGGGCATCTCTACGTAGAGACATGACTCTATGTGGCTGAAGCCACGTAGAGTCATGTCTATACGTAAACAAGCCTCATACAAAGCGGTGCATATAATGGTCGACTCGATATATATTAATGCATGGACTTACGTTTAACTATCGGTTGATAGTTAACGTAACATATATATATGTTACGTTAACTATCCACCGATAGTTATATAACAATAATATTGTCTTAGTCGACTGAGTCAATTACTTCCATTTAATCATGCCGCTCGGTTAAATAGACCGCTGTCGATTTAATTAGTAATGATAATATATATATATATATATATATATATATATATATGATAGAACAATAACAATATAACTTATTTGATTATATCAATCAAATCGATGTTATTGTTTTAACAGAAAGCAATGACAAAATTATATCTTATCAACCGTACTGTATTGGTGAGAAGGACAATTATATGCTCAACGCTCCTTTTACTAAAGAGAAGATTAGAGTGGCTACTTCTCAATTAAATCCTAAGAAATCTCCGAGACCAGATGGACTGCCTGCTAAATTCTATCAAGTATGTTGGCATTTTTCAGGTGCTGAGGTTTGGCATTCAATGGAGGACTCCAGGAAAAAGATAAATTTGTGAAAGACATTAATAAAATGGCTATTCACTGATTCCTAAAAAAGAATGAATAATCCACCTTTGCAAACTAGAGACCCGTATAACTTTGCAATATGATATGTAAGCAAAAATGTTGGCCAATTGATTTAAGAAGCTACTGGGTTCAATCATCTCTAAAGAGCATAACGGATTCACTCCACAGAGGGAGTGACATACAACATCATTGTTGCCTCGGAGGTCCTTCACACGATTACTTCCGAAAAGTTGAAAACATGAAAGGTGTGATTATAAAGATTGATGTTAGCAATGCAAATAACAGAGTTCAATGGGACATTTTAATGGCTGTAATGAGGAAATTTGATTTCAATAAAGATTGGTTGGATATCATTTATTCATTAATTTTGACAACTCGTTACTCAATTCTAGTCAATGCTTTGATGTGTTGTTTTTTTGAAGCCACAAATGGGCTCCAACAGGGGGACATGTTGTTGCCATTTCTCTTTGTTATAATGGCAGAAGCCATGGGACAATACTTCAAACTATTGGGCTTGACAAAGGTGTGGAAGGATATTTGGGTTGTAAAAGGTAACGATCCAATTACACATGTTCAATTTGTGAATGGCACCTTGCTTATGGGGGTGGCAATGATCAAGGAGGTTGAGGGGGTTAGAACATTGCATACCTACACCTTGGCGTCGGGTCAGTTATTAAAGAAGGATAAGTGTGAATTTTTTTTCTTCAATACGACAAGAGCTACTCAAAGGA
This sequence comes from Thuja plicata, assembly GCA_018584345.1. Taxonomy (NCBI): domain Eukaryota; kingdom Viridiplantae; phylum Streptophyta; class Pinopsida; order Cupressales; family Cupressaceae; genus Thuja; species Thuja plicata. The sequence goes on along the minus strand of MU227974.1, from coordinate 2,900,647 downwards.
AGATATCAAATCTATTGGGGTTTCTAGTCTTGGAACTTGCCTCCAAATATTTGTAAGCTTCTCTATTCAAAGGCGTTTGCAAGTCATCATATTGGGATGAAACCATTAATAATTGTAGAACAAGATCCTTATGATTAAATTTGTTTTATCTGTCGTTCTGATTAATGTGATGTCATGCTTTAGAATCACAAGAAAGAAGGTAACCTGAAGTTCCTATGGGAAGGGTCAAAGGAGGAAAAAAGAGTATCGTTAATCCATTGGGAGGAAGCATGTCTTTCTAAAAGCAGCAGTGAGCTAGGTTAAGGTATATGGAAAGACAAAAAATTGGCTCTGGGAAAAAAGTTGAGCTGGAAAATGTACAAGAACCCTAAGAAATAATGGTGTAGAATTTTGCAAAATATTTGGATAATCTTAAGCCTCGAAGGATACTAATAGTGGAAAATAACCAAGGTTGCTCTCCCATTTGGAAGTTTATATGAGAAATCAAAAAAGTGATAATTGATCACTTACCATGGAAAGTGGGTAATGGCAAAATGGCCGATTTTTGGCACAATTCTTGGAATGGGTTTGCTCCATTATCAGACTCATTTGCTTCAAGGGACTGGATCAATAATGCAATCTATTTGAAAGGGAGATATGTAGCAAATTATGTATTAAGAAGATACAATGACATTAGAGATAATTTCGATTGGATAAGCTTTGATGGACTCCCAATCCTGGAGAGCAAAAAACTAATTATTTCTCATTCTCTAGTTTAATGTAGAATAATGTTATTCGAGAACGATGATGAAATAAACTAGTGTGGCTCTCGATATGGGATTAAACTCGAGTATGAAATTCAGAACCACAGAAGGGTTTAAGCCAATGGTTGGCAAAGCTTTGTTGGCACAAATGCATCCTACTGAAAGCAGGATGCTTTCCTATGGACAGCATTACACAAAAATATCCTTACAGGTGATAGACTATGGCAGATAGGTATGTAGGGGCCAGTTAGATGTATTCTTTGCTAGGAGAATGAAGAAACTACAAATCATTTGTTAATAGCATTGCCCATTTTTGGTAGCATGTTGGGATTGGATACAACATCAACTTGGGTGGAGCACCCCGAGGCATGCCGATCTGTTGGACTTTGTTCCTAGTTGGTCGAGCAAAAATGAACGGGATTCTTGGGAGATATCTGGATAGTTGTCCCCTCAATGATAGTTTGGCAAATTTGGAAGGTGCGAAATAGAAGGATTTTCAGTAGTAAATGCCTCTTGGTTGATGGGATAATCAAAAAAATTGAAGAAGGCATTTGTGAAGTAGTGAACGCAAACAGATTTGTTAAAATCAAGGCCCATTTAACAAGTTGGGATACTATGATACAGAAGAAGTGGGACAAATTAAAACCTTTAGAAGGAAACATTTTGAACAAAGGCCATGGGAGAGTTGAGGCAAAATGGTGCATGCATGAAAAAGTAGGTATAAGCTTAATTTTGACGGTGCAACTAAAGGCAATCCAAACTCTGCTAGGGCTGGCTGCATTATAAGAAACGACAGAGGAAAATGTTTGTGTTGAGAAAGTTGGGAGTTGCCACCAACAACGTGCAGAATTTAAGGCTCTTGCTCGGGGTCTGTGGCTTTGTACAAAAAAAGGAATAAGGAGTGTGGATATTGAGGGGGATTCCCAAATTTGCATCAATGTCATTTGCAAGAAGTGTATACAAAGCTAGAAATTGAAACCATGGATCAAGAAGATTTGGAGATGCTTGGAAAATATTGGTGATTATTCCCTCTCCCATGTGTATAGGCAATCCAATATGGTTGTTGATTATCTCGCCAATAGAGGCGTACAACAAGCATGTATCTAGCCAATAAATGATGTGCTATCTCTGGCAACAGATTTGGCAAAGATAGTGGATAAGGAAAAACGGACCCATAGTGCTTGATTTTATCAGGCTATTGAACAGGTGGAATGGAGTTGTTGTTTTCCCAAATATTTTGGGCTCCCTGATCAAGGGTGTTAGTTGGGAGAAAGCATTCGCTCCTAGATTGATTATTGTTCATATGGATAGTAACATGATCATTGTTAAATACTATACAACAATCATTCAAAGCCAGATGATGTTGGAATTGTGGAACATGCTTTTCTACCTTACAACTTTATATATTCTCTCCTGTGTTTTAGAAGACAGAAGTAGGAGGATGAATGGCCGCAAAGTTTTTGGTGTTTACATAAGGCGGGAAAATGGGGAATAATGCATGCTAAGGTAAGTGTAACCATCAAACCCTAAAAGCGTACAAACAACATCCTAACCTAACATTAAAGCCATCGAAATGAAAGTGCATAAAACATGTTAACAAACAATCAAACACTCCCTTTCAACATTCCTCAAATGTCTTTCTTACGTCTCCAATGAGATTGATGTAGCTCCCATAAAGACAATTATGCACTCTATTGATGATTTGTAGCATCAGTCGGATAAGTCATAAGCACAAGTATTTTTATGAAAGATCATTATCAAGGTGAAAATAATATTTTAAAGTATAAACAAATAAAGAAAGATTCTTATTATATATATGTAAAATTTATATATATATATTAATTTACATATATATATATTATTAAATTCTTGATATGATATAATAAATACTTAACATGCTGATCAGATTATTAATAACTGACAGTTCAAAGTAATATTGACCAATCCGTAAACATCGACTAATAGTCGACTTATAATTAAAACGTCAAGGGAAACATATCAAAGAGTCGTGTTTATGAAATAACATGACTCCACGCTCGTGTGGACTCATGTTCCTTCATAAACATGACTTCACCGTTCACCACAAGCTATAAATAATGGATCGGTTCGATACAGCAAACACACAGAAACATACAAGTGTATCAGCATCTTCGACCAGTCCAATATTTACAGTTCAGTTCCTTCTTGGTGATAATAACTTACATTTGCAGTTCGGCTATTCATTGAAAAATAAAATTCTTGCAAATATAATTGACAGAATATAGTGGTGGATAAATATATAAGACGAAATTAATTGTAATATATATTTCAATATAAATTCAATACAACAAATTTATACATAAATTAAAGTTGTGAGTTTGAATTAAAGAATTAAAATAACAAATTCGACTATTCTCTAATCTGATCAAATTTCAACATGGTATCAAAGCAGGTATAGGAAAAAAATCAAATCAGATTTTCAATAAAGCAATCTAACTACCATATTTTTGGAAAATATTATATTTGACAAAATGGTGAATGGAGTTAGACTTGAAGACAGACTTGAGGGTGCCTTAAATTTCGTAGCATGGAAATTTTGGATGATGCTTACGTTAAAAGAACATGAATTAAACACTATGGTGGAAAATGCATACCCTAAACCTAGTGGGAAATATGAAAAGATCCAAAGGGAAAAGAACAACACCAAAGCAATGAAATTATTGGTAGATGGAGTGAAAGATCACATAGTACCTATTATCATCAAATTAGACTTAGCATATGCTATGTTCAAAGCCCTATAAGACATGTTTGAGATCAACAACACTAGTAGGGTTCTTGTTCTTAAAAATCAACTTCACCACATGAAGATGAATCAGGGAGAGACTATCACCTCATACTTTATGAGGATAACAGATTTGAGAAATCAACTCTCCACAATTGGTCATATATTTGATAGTAAGGAACTAGCAATGATAGCCCTAAATGGACTACCTGTCTCATGGGAATCATTTATTAAAGGAGTAAGTGCTCACTCCAAACTCCCTAAATTTGACCGATTGAAAACATACTGCATTCAAGAAGAGTCTAGATTAATGACTAGAGGGATCAGTATGAATTCAACAAAAGAAGACATTCAGATTCTAACCACTCAATGTCACAAAAGAGGGAAGAAGACTAACTTCAGAAGGAAAAAGGACAAGGACACAAGTGGGAAACAATCATTCAAAAAAAGGAGGGACCTATCTAAGTGCAATGGTATAGATGTGATAAATATGGTCATCTTGTAGTGAAGTGTCCTGATAGACCTAAACCCCAAGCTTCCTTCGCTGAAGTCAATAAAACAAGCATGGATATGGATTCAAAGAAACTTATATTTTACTCCGCCCTATCTAGTCAAATTTCAAACTTAAACACCTGGGTAATAGACAGTGGGGCTTCCCGGCACATAATAGGCTTCACAGAACATCTAGATTCCATAGATGAAAATTCTGATGAAGAAGTAACTATTGGAGACGATACAAATCATCCAGTAAAGAGAATTGGGACCTACACCATAAACCTCAAAGCAGGCATCTCACTCCAACTCACAGGTGAACTATTTGTACCCGGGATCAAAAGAAATCTAGTCTCTATTTCAGCACTCGAAGACAAAGCGTACAAAATTACTTTCATGGAAGGGAAAGTACTAGCTTGGCCCAAGAACTCAAACATCAAGAATGCTCATACCATTGGAACAAGGCATGGATGCCTCTACAAGCTATGTACTTCGCCCTCTCAAGCCTTAATCCGTTAGTCAACCAATGTGAGTGAAATCTGGCACAAGAGACTAGAACATTTTCATTTTCGTGGCTTACCCTCTTTAGCGAAGATGGTAACAGGACTACCTAAGCTCCAACCTAAACATGAAGGGGCATGCAAAGGTTGTGCATTAGGGAAGAACACCAAAAGCACCCTTAAAAATAGTGAAAGTAAATCTAAAATTGTACTAGAACTTGTTCATTTTGATTTATGTGGACCTATGTTTGTTCCCTCCATAGGAGGATTTTTGTATTACATTATCTTTGTAGATGACTACTCTAGGAAGACATGGATATACTTTCTAAAATGTAAAGAGTCTGAAGAAATTCTTATGAGGTTTAAAGAATTTAAGCCTCTAGTAGAAAATATATCAGGGAAGAAAATTAAAATACTAAGAATAGACAATGGGAGCGAATACACTTCAGAAATCTTTCAAAACTTTTGTAAAAATGCTGGGATTAAGAGGGAGTTCATTGTTCCCTACAACCCTCAACAAAACGGAGTAGCAGAACGAAACAACGGAACTATTGTTGAGGCTGCAAAAGCCATGATGCATGATCAAAACCTAGAAACTTATCTTTGGGCTGAAGCTTCTAGTACTGTTGTATACATCAAGAATAGATTCCCACACTCCCATCTAGAAAACAAAACCCCTAAAGAAGTATTCACTGAAATTAAACCTAATATAAGTCACCTAAGGATATTTGGTTGTCCAGTTTACAATCACCATCCTAAAGAGAAAAGATCTAAATTAGAACCTTCCAGGAAGAAGGGAATTCTTGTTGGGTATAGTGAAACTTCAAAAGCCTACAGAGTTTACAATCTAGCGCAAAGACACATTGAACTAAGCAGAGATGTGATATTTGAAGAAGATGTTGCATTTAAAAGATCCAAGGATGAAAATGAAAAAAATGATGAAGATTCTCAAAAGGATCCCTCTCCTGAGATTCAGAGGGAGACTCAAGAAACCATATAAGACAATAATTTCATTGAACCCGTGGATATCTTTGACGAATCTGTTGTGAGGTCTTTCACACATCACCCCAATTCTTGGGGAACCCCTGTTTTTTGGATTTTGGAGTTGAACTTGAGAGATTTAATGGTGAAATTGATAAGTTTGTCGGTGTTCAATGGCACCCCAAAGGGGATTGGGAGGATAGAGTTTGTTGGTGTTTTGGATGGAAATTGCCTTTGGGGGCGGAAATGTCCATACCCTTGGACATTTCCGCCATGTGGCCTTTGACCAGCCTTCTTCCCTTCATTCTTTCCTCCTTGGCTAAGGGGATGAGTCATGAGACTTGATGGCTATGTCTAGTGAATGTGTTTGAAGTGAGTTTGATGAAGTCCAACTTTGCAAGGTTTAATGGGGTTGGGATGGAGGTTGGTAATGGTGCTGGACTGAGTTTTGGATGGACATGTCCATCCCACTCATGATTTCCGCCAACTACCTTTATGCAAATCTTTCCCCCCCCCCAACTTGGAGTCAAAGAGGAGAGGTAAATCGAGTGGAAATGCCAAAGAATGAAGTTAAGATGTTTGGGTTGAATAAGGATTGAATGTGTTTGCAGTGGGTGGATGTTTTAGGGACCTTGGT
>MU227974.1:2858153-2889696 GCA_018584345.1 Thuja plicata | reverse complement strand
GTTATTGCATGGTTTCTACTTCCAATTGTTAAAGTTAGCTTTCATTGAGTTGATTAAGATAGATTTCATTTCATGTTGTTAGAGTAGGAGTAAATGGCTAGATGTATGGTGATATTAGTGAATGTTTAATAGGGATCAATATACTAGGCCACTAGCATCCTAGCGGCTTGTTAGGAAGCCTTGTGTGGTAATCTAGTCTAATCGCTCCCAAGTTCTACTTGCATTTCATCTTTCCGCTTGTACTTCAAGTTGGGTTGGAAGATAGGTGTTAGTGTGAAAATTCTAAGAATTTCCCTTGAATCATTGCATCTATGGAGGTAGCGCCGCTGGCAAGCTTTCATTAGATTTGATCCCCGTCCATTTGCTAATCTTTCCATTCCATAGGAGTAGTAGCAAAGCAGTGAGTAGTTTAGTAGTGAGAGTTTTGATGAGTGAAGTTGGAAGTGATATAAATTAAGGAGAAGAAATAAATTGAGTATACATTGCAAAGCTAAGTCCCATCATCATCATGGCAAGAATCTGATATCCTTGAATGAACAACGTAAGCCCGCCTATGTGATTAACCAGCAAATCACATTAATATAACTGAGTTAGTATCCACAGGTGTAAGGAACCTTGGAGTTTTCTCATGTCCTTCATGAGTAATTACTTTCCAAGAGAGGGTTGAGTGTTTGATATCCTGTATCAAGTGTTCAATTCCTATATGTTATGTAGTGGTACAAAACTAACATCAACAAAATCTAGAGTAAATAAGAAAAGACCTCTATGGGCCAGGAAGATGAATGAAGAAGCAGGAAAATATGCAGCCCCTTCAGGAACTTTCAGAGAAAGCAAAAGACCAAATATATTTTCCAGTTATGTTGCACTCATGAGTGAACTTATAAATTCATAACCTTCAAATGTAGAGGAAGCCCTTAAACATCAAACTTGGAAGGATGCCATGACTATAGAGTATAAATCCATTCTCAAGAATGATGTCTGGGATATTGTACCCAGACCCAAAGACAAATTAGTGATCTCCTCCAAGTGGTTATTTAAAATCAAACATCCAATAGATGGAAGCATTGAAAAACACAAGGCTAGGTTTGTTGCAAGAGGTTTCTCTCAGAAAGAAGATATTGACTATGAAGAAACATTTGCTCCAGTTGCCAGGTATACCTCAGTCAAGGCTGTAATTGCTATTGCTGCAGCTAAAAGATGGAAAATTCATCAAATGGATGTAAAGACTGCTTTCCTAAATGGTGTGATTGAAGAAGTATACATAGAACAACCTGAAGGATTTGTAGTGCATGAGAAACAATCTAATGTCTACAAATTAAAGAAAGCACTAGATGGTCTCAAGCAAGCTCCTCCAGCTTGGTATGAAAGGATAAATCATTATCTATCAAAACTTGGTTTCTCCAAGAATGATGCAAACCCAAATCTCTACTTCAAGGTATTAAATGAAGATATGTTGATTCTGATTCTTTATGTTGATGATTTACTAATCACAGGAGAAGATCGTCTCATCTCTCATAAGTGCAAACAAGATCTTGCATCTTAACTTGACATGAATGACTTAGGAATTCTTCACTACTTCCTAGGTTTAGAAGTATGGCAGCAAGAAAATGACATTATTCCAAATCAAGGGAAGTATACTATTGACATCCTGAAAAGATTCGGGATGATGGATTGCAAGCCTATGTCTACTCCGATGGAAACAAATCTGCACAAGCTAGAAGAAGCAACTGTTGACTCAGAAAATATAGATCCTACCCTCTACAGACAGATAAGTGGATCTCTGATGTACTTGGTCAACACCAGACCAGATATTTGTTATGCAGTGAATGCACTTGGTGAGTTCATGGGTGAACCAAAGCAATTACACTTAGTAGCAGCTAAACACATCCTAAGGTATATCCGTGGCACAATCAGATATGGCTTAAGATATAAAGATGTAGATCTTAACTTGCATGGGTACACTGATTCAGATTGGGCTGGAACCATTGTGGATCGAAAAAACACCTCAGGATGTTGCTTCAGTTTAGGATCAGCTATGATATCCCGGTTCAGTGAAAAGCAATCGTCAGTTGCTCAGAGCTCCACAGAAGCAGAGTATATTACAACATCTATGGGAGCACGAGAAGCAGTATAGTTGAGAAAACTTCTAGTTGGATTATTCAGAAAACCACTAGATCCTACCATCATCCATTGTGACAACCGGAGTTGTATAAAACTCTCCTTAAACCCAGTATTTCATAACAGATCTAAACACATTGAGATACCTTATCACTATATTAGAGATATGGTGGAGAAAAATGTAGTTGTGGAAGTATGTTAGTACAAATGACCATACAACAGACATCCTCACCAAACCTCTTGCGAAAACGAAGGTAGAATACTTCAGAGGTAAGCTTGGTATGGTTGTAATTGTTGAGAATAAGTCTTAGCATCTTTGATCATTGTACTAATAAAATATTTCTATTTTATCACGAGTGTTATTTAATGACTTTATGGGCCCTGTGTACATCATTAAGAAGTGACGACTTCTAAATGATTATAACTTGTACTTCTGGTAGTTATTGCAAGGTGACGATTTTACAATAACTTGACTTTTTATCATGATGGATGTCATATGGTTGATATCTAAGTAGATCATGATAGATCATATCTTGTGAATCAATATCAACTGAGAGATGGATATCATCATATTGATATCTACAAGTTGTATTGTATAGATATGCCATGGTGGATTAACACTCGTGAACAAACCATGAATGTAATGTCCCTATGGTATGTATCACATGGGTGATACTTGTGCACATACCTTATGGACATTGTGAGTACTTGGTGAATATCATGCGACTCGATATCCGTAGCCCATTACTCTAAGTACTTGGTGAATGTCATGAGATTTGATATTTGTAGGTCATTACTCTTGATATCATTATGGTGGATATCACTAAACTAATATCCGTAAACATGCCATAAAATTTCATATTACATTGAGGTAATATCTCTTTCACATCATGTGTGATTATGCTTCATCATTCTGTGATTATCCTCCCTAGCTAAGAGGGAGTGTTGATTTGTAGCATCAGTCGGATAAATCATAAGCACAAGTATTTTTATGACAGATCATTATCAAGGTGAAATTAATATTTTAAAGTATATCCTATAAACAAATAAAGAAAGATTCTTATTATATGTGTAAAATTTATATATATATAAATATTAAATTCTTGATATGATATATTAAATACTTAACATGCTGATCAGATTATTAATAACCGACTGTTCAAAGTAATATTGACCGATCCTTAAGCATCCACTAATAGTCGACTTGTAATTAAAACGTCAAGGGAAACATATCGAAGAGTCATGTTTCTGGAAGAACATGACTCCACGCTCGTGTGGAGTCATGTTCCTTCATAAACATGACTTCATCGTTCACCACAAGCTATAAATAACGAATCGGCTCGATACAGCAAACACACAGAAATATACAAAAGTGTATCAGCTTCTTCGACCAGTCCAATATTTACAGTTCGGTTCCTTCTTGGTGATTATAACTTACATTTGCAATTCGGCTATTCATTGAAGAACAAAATTCTTGCAAATATAATTGACAACATATGGTGGTGGATAAATATATAAGACGAAATTAATTCTCAGAATTAATTGTAATATATATTTCAATAGAAATTCAATACAACAATTTTATATAAATTAAAGTTGTGAGTTTGAATTAAAGAATTAAAATAACAAATTCGACTGTACTCTAATCTGATCAAATTTCAACACACTCAATTATGAAAGCAAAAAGACAATAATGGCGAGAAGATTCGAAAGATGTGTTAATATAGGTCTGCTTACTGAGAGGGGAGGGGTGAATCAATAATCCACACAAATTCACCAACTCAACTTCTTAAACTTTATGCACCAAAACATATAACAACATCTAACATAAGTAAACTTTCAATGCATACATCCACAAGTAATCAACCACAATGTAAACACCATATTTATCACATGGAAACCCAACTAGTAAAAAACCACGGTGTAAGATGATACCCACGAAAATTGTACTCTTCTAGAATACGCCCTATTAGGAGCTTACCCTATTAAAGGTTTACAAAACACTGTTAGGTGTTACCCGGTTAAGGGATTTGCCTAAGACTTGTTAAGGATCATTGCCCTGTTACGAGCAGAATTGTTAGAGGACTTTAAACACAAGCTAATGTGCCACCTTGTTAGAGGATTTACAATGAAGATTTGTTAGGATCCACCTTGTTAGGGGATTTTACTGTTACAATGATTAGAAAGCAACAAATAGAATGATCTGTGAAAACTGCACTACCACTGCATGATTAGATCCTTTTAAGCTCTAAAATACATCACCATACTATATATTCTTCCTCATCTCAATCGCACTTGATTCCTTTACTTGCTGTCTCCAAATCCTTTTGCAATTTGCAATCAGCTTTTTCTCTCATTTTGTTCTTCTTCAACAGTTCTTCTTTATAAAATCACTTCCACCGACTTACAACAAACCCTAGATCTGAGATATGAACGATCCAGATCATCTTAGGTAAGATACAATGTATCTAGACACTCATAGAACATTTTCCTCTGACCGCGTCGGCTTGCTCATCGATTTTACCTTGGTAGTTAAGCCATTTCAAAAACCTCTTTTGACCAAAAGAAACTTCCTGAAGAAGCCTCCTCAAACGTATACCTCGATCAAAGTGATGTCAAGTAGGTCCCACAAATTACAGAACTAACTTTCAATTTTACGAAAATCATCACCGATCCTATTGCCATATCGAATTCCATCACCGATCTACAAATATTCATAGCTTGTTCAAGACCTTTGTCTTGTTTACCTATTCATTCTGTTAACACCGCTTCTAGTCAATTGAACTAGTATCACCGGTTAACATAATGATTCGCGCTCGTACATATAGTATCTTGAAATTGTTTACAATGATATCCTATGACCGCTCCATCAAATACTTCATCGATCTGAAACAACAATCAAATCACTTACTGTCTATCACTGACTGTTTTAGCAATTACCTGGTTTGAGTCCAATCAAACATAACCAACTTAATTCTCTACATCAAACGTCGTGATGGTAAAGTTAACATCAACACACATGATATAACCTTCCATAAGAATAGCAACATTAGAAACATACTGCAACTCATGATTCTCTTACACAATATCAGGTAACATACTGAAAACACTAAGTCAAGTAGTTGACATCAATGATAACCAAATAACTGATTTGGCTATCATCACATCTGTACCAATCTTCATCAATGGATCACTTAGCATCACTGCATCAGTTATGCTAACAATCTCCCCCTTTGGCATTGATGGCAACACTCTTATCAACGCATCTCAAAAATGTTTCCACTTTTGTTTTTGCCTCTGATCTTCCACTATTGTCTACTTACTCAGTTATATTGTTCCATCATTTTCATATACTCCCCCTTTCATCTTTTATCTTTATCTTTTCCCTTTGTAGAAAATACATATTCTTCCCCTATGAGAAGTACATACATATTCTCCCCCTTTGACAGAACTACCAAAGTTGTCAAATCATTCAGTCATCTCTGAGTACACTTTACCCAATCGTGCATGTTGATTCCTCATTACTTTGTTTCAGCATCAAACTTAAGACTTCTCCCCTAGGAATTGTCCACCACTACATCAATTCATACATATGATATTCTGATAAACATATATGAACTGATGCAATCAACATCATCCTCTAATTAACTTCAAATTGGGGAATAACCCCTAGTCTACCTCTGAGATATTCAAAGGTAATTTTTGGTAATGGCTTGGTGAATATATCAGCAACTCATTCTTTAGCAGACACATAATCAAGCCTTACCTCCTTACCCTACACCTGCTCTCTTAGAAAATGATATTTTACTGCGATGTGTTTTGTCTTCAAGTGCACCACTGGATTCTTGGAAATATTTATTGCACTAGTGTTATCACAATAGATAACAATAGGTTCTATGACCTTCTCATGAATTTCCTCAAGAATTTGTTTTATTCATACTGCTTGCTGACAATTAAGAGTAGCAGCAACATACTCTGCCTCTGTAGTCGATTGAGAAATACAATTTTGTTTCTTACTAGTCCCAGAGACTAATCTTTCACCAAGAAAGAATGCTCCACCACTTGTGCTCTTCCTATCATCAACATTTCCTGCCCAATTTGCATCAGTGAACACATTTAAAGAAAAATTTCAGTCCTTACTATACCATACGCCATAATCTTCAGTTCCTTTGAGATATTTGAAGATCCTCTTTACTGCAACCAAATGTGAGTCCTTTGGGTTTGATGAAAACCTTGCAACAATACCAACAACATGTGCAATATCTGGTCTACTGTGCACAACATACTGTAGTTTACCGATCGTGGATCTATACAAAGTTTCATTTACCACTTTTGATTCATCCTCCTTACATAACTTACAGCCTGTGACCATAGGTGTTCCCACTGGTTTTGAATCTTCCATGCCAAAAGTTTTCAGAATCTCCTCCACATATTTTGATTGACTTATGTATATACCTTTCTTTTTCTACAGTACTTGAAGTCCAATAAAGAATTTGATTTCTCCTATCATAGACATTTCAAACTCTTTCCTCATTTCTTCTACAAATGACCTGCTCAATGCTTCATTTACACCAAATATTATGTCATCAACAAAAATTTCAGCGATCAATGTTATGTCTTCACTTTCAAATTTTAGATATACATTGCTATTGTCACTAGTTCTTATAAAACCAATCTTAATCAGATATGCATGTAACCTTTCATACCATGCTCTTGGAGCTTGCTTCAATCCATACAAAGATTTAAGCAATTTACATACCATGTCTTTACCTTTCTCCATTGCGAATCCTTCAGGCTGTTCAATGTATACTTCTTCTAACATACCATTCAGAAAAGCAGATTTTACATCCATTTGATATACCTTAAATCCTTTATGAGCAGCATATGCTAACAGTATCCTTACACCTTCAAGTCTTGCAACAAGTGCAAAAGTTTCACCATAGTCTAGTTTTTCTTCTAATGCATACCCTTTGCAAACTAGCCTTGCCTTGCTTCTGATCACTTCTCCTTTCTCATTCAGCTTATTCCTGAAAATCCATTTAGTACCTATAACATTCTTGTCAGTACGTCTGGGTACTAAAGTCCAAGTGTTATTCTTTTCTATTTGTTCTAATTCTTCTTTCATAGCCATAACCCAATCATCATTGTCCAAACCATCTTTAACAGTTTTAGGTTCAAGTTTAGATATCCGACAAGTATTTTCTCTTACCTTGCTCCTTGTCATTATTCCAGCATTTTTGTCACCAATAATCTGATCTTGTGTATGATTGAGTTTCACATACCTTGGAAGTATCTGTTCTATCCTTTGGTTACCTCCATCATTATTCATCGGTTGTGCTTCATTCATCACTTCAGTAACCTGTGGTACTGTCTCTAACTCCATCGGTTGAACATAAACAAACCTGCCGTAGTCCTCCAGTTCCTTCTCGCTATCTTCCTCATTCTTTTTAGAAAATTCATCAATTCTAACATTTGCACTTTCAATCATCTTGTTAGTGTGCTTGATCAAACACTTTTATGTTTTGCTTCTAGTAGAATAGCCAAGAAATATTCCTTCATCACTCTTAGAATCAAATTTACCATTTTGATCATCCTTTTTTATGTAACATTTGCTTCCAAAAATTTTGAAGTAATTGACACTAGGAGCATGGACATACCATAGCTCATAAGGTGTTTTGTTTGTACCTTTCTTAAATCGTACATGGTTCAAAGTATAAACACCAGTAATTACAACTTCTCTCCAAAAGTTTGAGTCACTTCCTTTTGTATCAACAGTGTTCTTGCACAATCAATTATGGATCTATTCCTTCTCTCAACAATTCCATTTTGTTGAGTGTTCTCGGTGCTGACATTTGTCTCTTGATTTTGTGTTCTTTACAGAATGTTGTAAACTCATGGGAAGTAAACTCACCTCCTCTATCTGATCTAAGACACTTGAGTGATTTACCTGTTTCTTTTTCAACTCTTGTCTTATACACCTTAAACATGTAGAATGCGTCAGATTTATCCTTTAAAAAAAATAGCAGACATCATTCTTGAGTAGTCATCAACAAACAAGATAAAGTACTTATCTCCATAATAGCTCTTTGTTCTCATCGGTCCACACAAGTCATTGTGAACAAGGTCAAGAATGTTCTAAGATGAATAGACCTTACTTGTAAAGCTAGATCTAGTTAGCTTTCCCAACTGACACTCTTTACACATCATTCTCAGGCTTAGCTAGAGTAGGCAAACCTCTAACACATTTATGTTTGTTAACCTTTACAAGATTATCAAAATTAACATGACAAAATATTTTATGGCATAGCCAGCTGTCTTCAATTTTAGCAAACATGCAATGTTTATGAGTAGAGTTTAATCGGAATAGGTTACCTCTGCTTTGTTTACCAGTAGCAATCAATTCTCCAGATGTTCCTACGATCTTGCACACACCATTACTGAATTCCAACCTGAAACCTTTGTTATTCAACTAAGCAACACTTAACGAATTATATTTTACTCCCTCTAACACCACCAGTCTGTGGAGTAAGGTGAAATACCATGTTTCAATGATATCCTTCTCACCTGCCTTAATCACTTTATTCCTTTCCAACAATCTCTCAACCTGCAGCTAGGGAATAGTTTTGTCCTTGACTGGGAGAAAATCCCTCCAAATGTCATTGAAGGCGTAGAACCTGGCTTTAAAAGCCATAAATGCTTGAAACTATTCTACGAAATCTAGCAAGAAAACCAATCCTGCTTGAATGATCTTGTCAACCCAAGATCTAGTCTCCTGTAGAGTGACCCTTGCATTCTCCATATCATCAGTATCTCCTTGCTCCAATGCAAGTGGTGACATGACCATATTATCTATCTGTTGGATTGGTCTACAAGCATACCTGTAGTAAGCCTTCAATCTCTGATTCTCTTCCTTATACTTGTTCTTTTCTTCAATTTCTTTCTCTAATCTCTCCTTGAGAGCGTGAATGCCTTCGTGGAGTTCCTCACAGTCTATCTCTTTCTCACAGTCTATCTCTTTCGTGGTGGTTCCCAGCTCGTGCTCAACTATCTCATACTCATGGGCCTCGATATCATCAACTGCTTTGTTCAGTTTGGGAATAGCAATCTGAATCTTGTGAGTGCCTGAATCACCTCGAATAATCTTTGCCATAGTCCCTGCAAGCTGACTCTTTCTCAATCACTTCTTCATCTACAATCTCTTTGATATTCTCAATTGGCCGCATAGGTACAACCTCTCCTCTAGGCTTGAGGAGCTTTCTCAACCATAGTGGCGTCGTGCACCCTCCTACTTCCAAATTTGGTTCATCTGCCACAGGTAGAGCCTCATCAGTCCTCTTTGGCACTTGACTTCCAGCATCAACTAATAGGGCATCCACATCAATCGTTTCAACTTCTCTATTCTCTGGGCCAAAAGAACCTCCGGTAGTCTGATTCTAGGTGAGTGGAGAGTAATCTGAATTGTAGTTGTACCCCTTGGAGGATTCTGAACTTACTTCGAGTGAGGCCTCTTCTTCTATATCTCTAGCAACTTCGTTCTGAATTGAAGTGGCACTTTCCCTGGATGTACAACATTCAAGTTCTGCTTCTTTGTTGGTAGTCCATCACATTCTTTCTCTTTCTCTTTTGCACTGTCCACTTCCTTTTTATGTTACTTGCCATTACCTGCATGTTGCCAACATTTGTATGTTGTCCACAAGGCATTCTAGAACTTCTATTAACTTCATCTTCTCATATGTGAGAGGGGTACCGCCAGCCTGCAATCGAGCCATCTTCCTACTGAACCAATCCTTGGCGTATAAGTCCATTGGCTTCATTACGGCCTCCAAGAGAGGATCATGATCTTTACACCACTCTATAGACACCAATTCATGCCTCTTAACTGACTCAAATTTCACCCTCAATGTCCTCTTATCGTCCACTAGCTAATCTGGAATGTTGAGTCCTCTCCATCTGTAATTCCTCATCATATCCACTATAAGTCTAGAGAAGGCTCTCTTCCTCACTTAAATATCATCATCTGCATTTGCCCAATAATCTTCGATATGGTGAATATGTTTGTATGCACTTCCATAAGTTTCCTTGATTTGATTGTTAGGATCAAAGCTTTGTCTTCCTTCATAGAGTGCCAAGGCATAAAATTCTAACACTTCTTCTGCTACTACCATGGCAGTAGGATTGCGGCACCAGTTCGCTCTAGCTTGGAGTGGAACACAACCCCTGTCTTATACTTTTGCTTTTGGATCTTATCAAAGTGGCCAAGCTACCTGGCTACTTCCATCACTACCAATCTATCGGGTGGGTACCTTGGAAGCTTCTTCGGGCAACATGTACTTCCTGCAATCCTAATATACATGAATCTCTGAAACTGGATGTACCAACAACCATACTTCCTTACCAACTTTTTTGCATCGGGAGTGAGCCACCTTTGAGGAGCCTCTTGTAATGTTCTTACTTAGTGGCAAAGGCATCATAAAATATCTTGAAGTGCTTGTTGTTGTGCAGATGGAGTTGTGGGTAGCACTCATGCACCACATACTGTCTTGGCTCTCTCCCTACTTCGCCTAAAGCTTTCAAACCAAGGTACTGATACAAGTCTGCTATCATGTAGAAAGGGTAGGATCCCATGTAGAATGTCTTCGAGTCTTGCACCAATCTCAGTTGGAGATCCAAATTCTCACTTATAATATGTCCCCAATCAAACATTACCTCCACTTGCTATATTCTCAATAAAGTAGTACATCCATGGTTCAAATAATGCATCTTGTGGAACACCCATGACTCTTCCCAACATCGGGATGAGAACGCCATACTCCTTCAAATCTGATCTTGTAAACCTAGGCAATCTTGAGTGTGGCTTCCTTGGTTCCTTCAACCATTCCTTACATGCGAGGGCAAGATAGTGATCAATGTTGTCTTTGAAATGCTTGGTTGCTTGATCCTTCGTCATGAAAGTGCCAGCCTTATGTTGTGGGATATGAAATACTGCTTCAATAGCTATATCACTTATATTAGCAAGTACCCTCTTGACTTCTCCATAACAAACTGACTTAACTGGTAGTCATAGTGAATTGCACATTCCAATATTAACTCAAGACATGGCAAAGTAGGACGGAAAGCAACTGCCTGTATGATTCCATTTCGAAACATGCTCTTAGCAAGCGTTGAGGGATTACCCCTTGTCAATCTATCCCTCATCTACACTAAGTTGGCTGGCCCCATGTTGGAATCCCCAACCTTCTTGCTCTTAGATGGAAAGAGAGACTTACGCATCATATCTTTCGTATCTTTCTTGAGTTGAGCCAATCGTTGTCCCTTAGAGGGGGCAGAATCAGCCATGTTCCTTCCTACAAAACCATAAAGCTTGAATTACTACATTTGGTTGAAATAAGATATTGCCAATTAGAACTTCAAAAATTTGATTAAGTTAATTGAGTTAGGATTGTCATGTTTATTAAGTTCAATTAACTTGATCATGTAATCAGCCTGACTTGGCTCCTCTTGCAAACTCACCCGATTCCACTTCACGAATAAAATAAACTAGATTTCTCTTTTGATACTACAATTATATAAGCTTTTTGCAATTCTCTAATACATAGATGTAGAGCATCCTCCATGAAGTAACTATACTTCTCAACTTTTTTAACAAATTCAAGGTCTTCGCCAATTGGATAAAATAATGTTTGCTTTCTGAATTTGACTTCCAATACTCATGTTTTCTTCATATGCCATGAATTAATAATTTTAATCATGCAATACAATTACTTTTCCAGCATTGACGTAATTTATTTGCTTTGAAAGAAAGTACAAATATTTAAACATAGGAGCATAATCTTTCTCAAATGCTAAAATTATTGTTGTTTCACAACTCAACACATAATAAATAAAACCTGTTTAATGTCTGCGATTCTTCCCATGTCTGATGGAAATACATGGATGTTGGACGCTGTCTCTTCCCTTGCGCGTGGTTGCATTATGACTCTGCAGGCAGCAGAGATGAAGCGCCGCTAGCTGGTAACACCCACACTGCTGCTAGAAGATGATGTCGCGATCTTCCTTTACCACCCGCGGCAGCTACTAGTCTTCACGCGGCTAGCTTAAGGGAAAACACGGGTTGTAGGGTAGAGCACGGGTTGACGCCACACTCACCCAGTTGTTATCAATATGCTGGGTGCAATCCGTAGGTATTAAGAGAGAACACCGTATGCTGCAGAGATGTCCACGCCCAGCTATCAATCCCTTTCTTTGCTTGTAACAAGCTCGACCTCTTATGCAGGTTTCAGTTCAACACTCTTATGTTTCCGGAATTAAGAGCTTCCTCGTATACAACAGCACGTAGGAAAAAATGCAATCGATTATACAACAACAATCGATTGATGATTAGCTCAAGAAGAATCAGTCTTCAAGAAACTAATTTGACCCTTATACTTCAGCAAGGGCACAAATTTCAGAATAACTAGGAACAATTCCCAAGAACAAATTTCAATAATCAATATTCGATGATGAGCACTAAGAATGGATCTATATTTATAACTCTTCGGACACCATAGTTTCCAAAAGGATATATCAGTTAACCAGTCTCTGGAATAGCAACTTCCAAATTATTATAATAATAAAGTATTATTTTATTAATATGACTTTATTATTAATTAATAACATATCGTTATTAATTAACATTAGTTAATTAACCAATATGCACTCCAGTGATAAAACCTGCATCCACTGCTAATGCTGCCAAACTGACGGAGCCATCCACTGCATTGCCAAAAATGGCAACTGCCAAAAATAGACTTACTATAAATAGTAAGTCCCCAACCAAGGAATTGTACAAACTAAACATTGTCTGGAAAACTGACCCCTGCCAATATTGCCCTGCCAGAAAGGGAAACTAACCAAACTGACTTACTAAAAATAGTAAGTCAAGACTTACTAAAAATAGCAAATCTGCCAACGGGGACCCTCAAAACCAGGCATCAGCTCATGAGGGTCACGATGATGAGCTGACCACGCCACCGCCACTACCTGCTAAAAAAGGGCGTCATCACAGTCCACCCTCCCCAAGATTGCTTGTCCCCAAGCAATCCCTAAGCAACTATACATCACAATCCACCTGGATCCCAAGAGTGAGTGTGTAATATCACTGTCGTGCACAATTGGCCCCTGTAGCACCAACACCCAAATCACTGACATCAAGGACAACATCGTCCTAAAACTAACTGTAGATGCCGATGGGAGAAACAACTCAGCGGAACTCTGCCCAACTGTAACACCAACTCTGCCAATAAACCCTTCCACCGAAACCAACCTCTGATAAACTGTCCCGAGTGTATCGACACTGCAAGTGGTCCAACTTGCAACTGCCAATTCCATCTGCGAAGGATGGTACTAACCCATCCCACATTGGATGGTATGAGACTGGAGCCAACCCATATCGATGTAAATCCTCCGCCTGTGGGTCGAAAGTAAAATGATGAGCACACCTCACAGTATAATGTCGATAGAAAGCCCCAATCTCTGTCAAAGGCTCATCACTACCAAACCGGGAATCAGGAAATGGCTCCAATCTCTGACTCCGCCTAACTGCAGACTGGGTAGGATCCTGGGCAACCCTCTCGGCAAACCCAACCATAAAATCCCTGTCGGGAAGCATTGTAGCCAAGGTCTCTACGATACTCCCCACTAAGCGTCGTATAGCGCAACAACCTCGAATGAGAGTACCCTCGAAAACTCGGTACGAACTCCCCTGCAAGTCTGTACTCTCAAGAAGATACTCCATAAATGTCTCGGTGCAATAAAAATTATATGTGGAAGCGTCAACCTGCTTCCTTGCAACCCACAGCTGATCTTCCTACACAAGTGGAACTGCCACTGTCTACTACCACTAGCTGTATGTAAGGTGGTAATAGATTCGCTTCCCACAGCAGGAAACAAATCACTGTGAGAGCTCGTCTCCACTAATGCTCTCACCTCCTCTATACGTGTTGTGCCCAAATCCTGGACGGATGTGTCAGCCACATCATCACGTCCCTCATCCCCAACCGTAGAAGCCAACTCACCACCAACCACCTCAATGTGCAACTAAACTAGGTATTGGGCTGGTGTAGACCGAACATGCTCCAACTCTACGGTCACCTCCTCCAATCGTGACTGTGACTCCTGTAAGGCCAACTAGGTACCCTGCAGTGAGTCCATGGTCACCTCAAGCTCCTGGGTAAGCTCAACCACCTCCTCCTCTTTCCCTAACAATGTCTCATAACAGGTACTCCCCCACTCTCGAAGGTAATCCCTGTCAGCAACTAACTGCGTGTAATTATGCTTCAAGACCCTGACAGCCTCTCGAAGTGCATGTATCTCTGCTAGAGAAAGACTACTATCACCGTGCTCGTCTAACATAGGAGCACCCCAACCAGATGCGACTAACATCTGACGGATCGCATCAAAATGCTCAACAACTGAAGAGATGTCCCTGTCACTCACCTTCAGCTGACTAGACACATGATGCCCCTGTAAGCCCTGCCTCCTATGCACGTTCTCCATCCCACTAACTGCACTGTAATAGGAGACTGAATCAAAACTGCTCGCCCCATGTGTGCTACTGTCCTCGCACACATCTGCAATTGCGATCCAACTTGTCAGTACCTCAACCAACACCTCAGAAGAAACGGAAACCCCAGTAGGATTGCCTATAACAGAGAGTCCCTGTGAGTCCCGATACGGGGACCTATCCAAGAGCTCCTCAGAGTCATAGCCCAATATCTGATAAGGAATGTCGTCCCCTATGTAGCCTATATCATCATCTGATAAATCATCCGAAGTGTTCACACTCGCTGCATCTACATCCCCTAACAGGTGCTCAACTGTTATCTGCTGACTCCGTGTATCTGAATCGATGTCAGGATGTGAATCAACAACTCCCGAAAATGCGCTGACATCTGCCAACTCAACTGTAACACCCTGATTATTAATATCACAACAAGGTAGCTCCATGCTCTCGCCTATCCCACCTGAGAGGGGTGCTGCCTCTCGCTCTGGAGCTACACTATGACAACTGACATATAAATCTCTGACGATAATTTCCTCCTCGAGAGAATCTGGACCATCAGAGGCAATTATTGTAGCATCTGTCTCTGTACCAACTGCAGCAACTACTCGGTAAGCCTCAACCTGCGGAAACTCAGTGCTGCAGTCTACCACGGATATGGACACGTCCACCTGCCTATGCATGGAGTGTATCATCAGATACATGAGTAGGTGTCGTACTATATACTGGAGGGTCTACATCTCGAATACCTGTTGAGGAAAGCTCAAGCCTCCTACCCTGCGATCTCAATGACAGCCTACGGGAAGCAGAAACCATGTACCTTGCTGCCTTATCCACTGTCTCTGGATCCGACAGACTTGCCGCCATCCTCTGCTGATGAAGCCTAAGTCTCTCCATTAATGTATCTATCCTGTCATTACTCCCTATACTGCTGCGCCGACTCTCAAAGCTAAGCCGCCTGTATCTATCCATAGCCAAAATGCACGAGTGTTGATCACTCTAAATATAACAGCAAATCTGCATAAATAAATATTTTCCTACCCCACAGGATGGCAAGAAAATGGCTCTGATACCACTGTAATGAGCTTGACTTGGCTCCTCTTGCAAACTCACCCGATTCCACTTCACGAATAAAATAAACTAGATTTCTCTTTTGAAACTACAATTATATAACCTTTTTGCAATTCTCTAATACATAGATGTAGAGCATCCTCCATGAAGTAACTATACTTCTCAACTTTTTTCACAAATTCAAGGTCTTTGCCAATTGGATAAAATAATGTTCGCTTTCTGAATTTGACTTCCAATACTCATGGTTTCTTCAAATGCCATGAATTAATAATTTTAATCATGCAATACTACTTTTCCAGCATTGACATAATTTATTTGCTTTGAAAGAAAGTACAAATATTTAAACATAGGAGTATAATCTTTCTCAAATGCTAAATTTATTGTTGTTTCACAACTCAACACAATAAATAAAACATGTTTAATGTCTGCGATTCTTCCCACGTCTGATGGAAATACGTGGATGTTGGACGCTGTCTCTTCCCTTGCGCATGGTTGCATTATGACTCTGCAGGCAGCAGAGATGAAGTGCCGCCAGCTGGTAACACCCACGCTGCTGCTGGAAGATGATGCCACGATCCTCCTTTACCACCCGCTGCAGCTACTAGTCTTCACGCGGCTAGCTTAAGGGAAAACGCAGGCTGTAGGGTAGAGCATGGGTTGACGCCACACTCACCCAGTTGTTATCAATATGCTCGGTGCAATCCGTAGGTATTAAGAGAGAACATCGTATGCTACAGAGATGTCCACGCCTAACTATCTATCCCTTTCTTTGCTTGTAACAAGCTCGACCTCTTATGCAGGTTTCAGTTCAACACTCTTATGTTTCCAGAATTCAGAGCTTCCTCGTATACAATAGCACATAGGAAAAAATGCAATCGATTATACAACAGCAATCGATTGATGATTAGCTCAAGAAGAATCAGTCTTCGAGAAACTAATTTGACCCTTATACTTCAGCAAGGCACAGATATCAGAATTACTAGGAACAATTCCCAAGAACAAATTTCAATAATCAATATTCGATGATGAGCACTAAGAATGGATCTGTATTTATAACTCTTTGGACGCCATAGTTTCCAAAAGGATATATCAGTTAACTAGTCTCTGGAATAGCAACTTCCAAATTATTATAATAATAAAGTATTATTATAATAATATGACTTTATTATTAATTAATAACATATTGTTATTAATTAACATTAGTTAATTAACCAATATGCACTCCAGTGATAAAACCTGCATCCACTGTTGATCCTGCCAAACTGACGAAGCCATCCACTGCATTGCCAAAAATGGCAACTGCCAAAAATAGACTTACTATAAATAGTAAGTCTCCAAACAAGGAATTGTACAAACTAAACATTGTCTGGAAAACTGACCCCTGCCGATATTGCCCTGCCAAAAAGGGAAACTGACCAAACTAACTTACTAAAAAAAGTAAGTCTAGACTTACTAAAAATAGCAAATCTGCCAACTGGGACCCTCAAAACCGGGCATCAGCTCACGAGGGTCACGATGATGAGCTGACCACGCCACCGCCACTACCTGCTAAAAAAGGGAGTCATCACAGATCATTTTAGCCTTTAGATTGATTCCAACATAGATTGTAAATTTTAGTCTTCTAATTACCTAAGTTAGAAATTTGTCATGAATTGTTCATTAAGTAGCCACTGAATTACATTGATGTCAAATTGATGTTTACTTTAACCTTTGCCAACTAGTGAACTTAGGATTTGCATTTTGATTGTTAACTTAGTTGGATTAGTGTGTTACTTAGTTTAATTAGCCATTTGAGATTAAAGCAAGAACACAACTATGCTAGGAAAGGAAAAGAGATCAAGAGAAGTTCATCACTCCGTTGATGAACTTCAATCAATGGAGGACCCTCCTCAAACCAAAACCGAATCCGAATCCAAAAATCAAATCCAAACCATTACAAGGTGCCCAAATTTGCACCATTTACCTTTCCTTGCAAGAGATTGAAACAAAAAAAGTAAAGACAACTTGCTGCCTTCTTGTCCAAATCAGTCCACTTAGGATGTGGAAATGGTATCCAAGGATGAAGATCAAACAAGGTCTCGACCGTCCTGCCCAACTCTGTCTTGACATAAGAAACATCCAACATGACAATCATTAAGCATCAAAGACAACATTAAGCATCAAAGACAAAGATGATCATGCACAGGTCAGATTGTTAAATTATGCAAAATGTTATTGCTATCATGGCAAAACTCCAACTCAATACCTCCCAAGTTGAAATGAACGAACCCCCTAGCCTTAAGATGATTTGGCGATGCTGCCAGGGCACGAAAATGCTCTTAATTGACCTCCAAGATGATGCAATTGCCACTTCCAAAATTCTGATCTGAGATTATAAACATGTTAATTCGAATGTCCTAGGTCAACACCTTCATGATATGAGGGCTGAAGGTTGCTGTTTACTTCCCTCTAAAATCGAAAATGCTTTACCAAGCACCAAACATGCCCAGCAAGTTGGTGAAATTCGCCACTCAATAAATCAGACCTGCATGTCAAATGATTACAACTCGATGCCCTAGGATGATGCTTGCTTGGTTTGGGGCTGCTGGTGATGTCAAAACAATTCGCCAATGCTGGAAATGCAAACAAGATCAATTCGTCAAGGATTGAAAATGAAGTCCAAAGGATTTCGCCCAAGCTGAAAAATGGAGTCAAGACAAAATCGCCAAGGCTGGAATGTTGTCAAGTCAAATTCACTAAGGCTGGAATGTTGTAGCAGACCTTTGGGAAGAAACTAGATGCTTGATGGAGTCCACTTTATCATATAAAAATCGCCCAAATCTGGAAAATTCAAATCTGCCAAAGAAATTAGGAAAAAAGCATTGTTTGTGTTTGAAAATGAAGACTCAATGCTCCCCTTAAATACCCAGCCAAACCCCCAAGGAGGAACGACTAGTTTGGGGTATTTAAAATACTCAAAATTAAATCGCATCCCTTGGATATAGGGCCGACTTGGGATGGGGGTTAAATTAATTACACCCGAAATTGATATAGGGCCCTAAATTAAAGTTGAACATGTAAGCATGTAGGCCCTTTTAATTTCGAAATTAACAAGGCAAGGGGGCTGTTTGAAATTACCTCGAGTTTGTCACCATGTAGGCTTCATATTTGCATCGAAATTAACAAAACAAGAGCCTCAAATTTAAATCTAAATAATTAGCATGATGGCCCCAATTTTGCACTGAAATTAACGTGTAGGTTTTAAATTTACATTGAAATTACCACATGTGGGAAGGGTCCAAAAGATAATTTGAAATCACAAGCATCGTGGCCCCATATTAATTTTGAATTTCAACACGAGGCTTAAAATCAAATCACAATTATAAGCAAGCAAGAGGGCCCCAAATGTAAATCGAAATCCTTAGCATGATGGCCCCAATTTTGGCACAAAGTTCAAAATTTCCAAAGGTGTGAGGACAAGTTATAATTGGCAATTTAAAAAGAAAATAATGATGTCAAGGTTGGGGTGCCAAGAATAGGTCCTGTCATAACCACCAAGCCAGAAATCAAGTTGATGTAATAGTTGCCTGCCAAGATTTAAAATTTGTAAGAGGTGACCTACCAAAAATCAAAACTTGTAAGAGATGGCTTGCCAGGCTTGCCAGAAATTAGAAACTCGTAAGAGGTAGCCTACCAGAAATTGATTTTGCACCAAACTCTGTCCAAATTTCAAATACAATTTCAAATTTCTATTTCTAATTCCACATTTCTCTTGTAAGATCAAAATAATTAAATGCGTTACAGCCAAAATCATTTTTTCCAAAATTTTCATCACTCAAGCCATGACAGAATTTAACAAAAACACCACTTCCAAATCGAAATTTTGCACCAAGAGGCCTGCCAGAAATTAAAGGTGAGGTGGTCATGATGTCAAAAAAGTGTAAGGTTGAGCTCGTTGAAAATAAAAGCTTGTAAGGACCAGCTCGCCAGATATTAAAATTTTACATGAACCACTACGCCAGAAATTCCAGACTTCGCCAAATTTCAAAAATTAAATCCAAATTTCTCCAAGATCGATTTTCACTTAAAGCTCAATTTGACCAAATAATTGCAAGTTTAAAATTCCAACTCCCAAAATCATGTCATAGCCATCATGTCGAAAAAATGACATAACCACCATGCCAGGAATTAAAATTTGTATGAACTTCCACGCCAGAAACTGGAAATTTGCATGGGTGGGCTTGCCGTAAAATTAGAACTTGCAAGAGCCTGCTAGCCGAAAATACCAAAGCCAGGAGATGAAAATTTTCCGATATAGAAAATCCGATTTTCACATTTAAGCTCAAAATTTCCAGAATTTTTCCATCATCGCAAAATTAATCCAATAATCCAAATCTTTAATTTGGATTTGAAAAATCGTCATTCTTAGAAAATTACCAGACTTAGCCAAAATCTTGATCTTGCAAATCATTATCGTTTACGTTCAAAATCCACCAAGCAAAGGGGAAATAATCAGACTTGGAGTCGAAAACCATCTCTCTCAAATTGTAAATTTCAACCCGGAGAAACACTGCCAAGTCAAGTTCAAAGAGGGGGGTCCCCACGAATTGGGGTGGTGGTGTGAAAACCTCACATGTCCTCGACAGAGGGGAAGACAGAATCAACAGGACGATCCTAATCGAGAGTTATTTACAAGTCTCGTTAATACACTGTGATGTCCTTGTCTGAAATAAAATTTAATAATAAATAAGAATTAAATAATATTAAAATATAAATTAAACAAAATATTATATATTATATTATTCTAATAATATAAATATTTTATATATCACAATCAAAATATGGACATTATATAATATCAAATATAAATATATATTTATTTCAAGGTTGCAAAACTCACACTCGGCAAAAACTCGCCAAGGCCTGAAAAAAAAAATTCGGGAAAAACTCGGGAACTTAAAAAACAGCTTAATTTTAATTAGAAATGCATTTTTTTTGCAAAATTCAATGAGGATGCATCCAATGAGTTTATTAATGAGAACACAAAAGAAACTAGTTGAGTTTAGATACATATAAATGCAAGTGGGTACAAAATCGCATTCTCATGCGGGATGTTGATGGCTAGAAACAAAATAGTACTAAATAGTTTCTACAAAACTAGAAGTAAATACATCATCACAATTACATCTTCCTCTTCCCAGCTCTACTAACAAATACAAGAGAGGAACTAAAGGATCTAGTCCTAGTAGTAGAACCCTGCACTGGGCGTGACAGTGCCTCCTCGCTCGGTATCTGTGATGATGTGTGTGACTCGCTCTCCATACTGGTATTTCATAGCATGAATCTATGATGTTTGATCATTAATCAATGCCAAATGTCAAAGTCTTCATAACTAGCTCTTAGGTAGTCTTTGTTGGTCGCCGTTTTCACGTCCCTAGGTCCGGCTAATGAGGTTTGAGTGATTTTGGCTTGTTGGTAAGTCATGTCTGTCTAGGATTTGGGCGAGAGCTAAGCTAAGTTTGCCATAGAGATGGGGTCGAAACCACGTGATTTGTGATAAAACGAGTTAAAACCCTTTGAGAATCCTTTTGCCAGCTTCATTTGAACTTAGAAAGCCATGATGGATTGTGGGAGGTAACCCTACTGAAGCTTGTTGAATCCTGAAATTTGGCTAAGTCTGGAATTTTTTGAAAACCCCCAAAATGTAGAATCTGCATCTTAACTCCTATGAAGCTGGAACCTATCTCAAACATCCTGGAAAGTATTTATACAAATATAACTTAAAGTAGACTTATACTTAAATGTTATATTTGTATAAATCCTCCCGCCCCTGAGCTGCAAAACTGGGAACTCAAACCCAATTGCTGCAAATGTGAAAATAAGAATGAAAAAGACGTTTTTTTGCTATTTAATGCAGGAATAAAACCAAGGCCGAGTTTTTCTTTAAAACTCGCTGAGTTTTTAGTAAAAACTCGCAGAGCCTAAAAACTCGGCGAGTCTTGCAATAGAGCAAATATATAATCCTTTAATACATTACATATATTATGATAATAATCATAATATTAATACTTGGTATATTAATATATAAATATATAAATTACCACACGTAGGGAGGGTCCAAAAATTAATTTGAAATCACAAGCATCGTGGACCCATATTAATTTCGAATTTCAACACGAGGCTTAAAATCAAATCACAATTATAAGCAAGCAAGAGGGCCCCAAATGTAAATCGAAATCCTTAACATGATGGCCCCAATTTTGGCACAAAGTTCGAAATTTCCAAAGGTGTGAGAACAAGTTATAATTGGCAATTTAAAAAGAAAATAATGATGTCAAGGTTGGGTTGCCAAGAATAGGTCCTGTCATAACCACCGAGCCAGAAATCAAGTTGATGTAATAGTTGCCTGCCAAGATTTAAAATTTGTAAGAGGTGGCCTGCCAAAAATCAAAACTTGTAAGAGATGGCTTGCCAGAAATTAGAAACTCATAAGAGATGGCTTGCCAGAAATTTGTAAGAGGTGGCCTACCAGAAATTAGAAACTTGTAAGAGGTGGCCTGCCAGAAATTGATTTTGCACCAAACTCTTTGTCCAAATTTCACATACAATTTCGAATTTCTATTTCTATTTCCAAATTTCTCTTGTAAGATCAAAATAATTAAATGCTTTATAGCCAAAATCATTTTTTCCAAAATTTTCATCACTCAAGCCATGACAGAATTTAACACAAACACCACTTCCAAATCGAAATTTTGCACCAAGAGGCCTGCCAGAAATTAAAGGTGAGGTGGTCATGATGTCGAAAAAGTGTAAGGTTGAGCTCGTTGAAAATAAAAACTTGTAAGGACTAGCTCGCCAGAAATTAAAATTTTACATGAACCACTACGCCAGAAATTCCAGACTTCGCCAAATTTCCAAAATTAAATCCAAATTTCTCCAAAATCGATTTTCACTTAAAGCTCAATTTTACCAAATAACTACAAGTTTAAAATTCCAACTCCCAAAATCATGTCATAGCCATCATGTCAAAAAAACGACATAACCAACATGTCAGGAATTAAAATTTGTATGAACTGCCACCAGAAACTGGAAATTTGTATGGGTGGGCTTGCCGAAAATTAGAACTTGCAAGAGCCTGCTAGCCAAAAATACCAAAGCCAGGAGACAAAAATTCTCCGACATAGAAAATCCAATTTTCAAATTTAAGCTCAAAATTTCCAGAATTTTGCCATCATCACAAAATTAATCCAATAATCCAAATCTTTAATTTGGATTTGCAAAATCGTCATTCTTAGAAAATTACCAGACTTAGCCAAAATCTTGATCTTGCAAATCGTTATCGTTTACGTTCAAAATCCACCAACCAAAGGGGAAATCAATCAGACTTGGAGTTGAAAACCATCTCTCTCGAATTCTAAATTTCAACCCGGAGAAACGTTGCCAAGGCAAGTTCAAAGACGGGGGTCCCCAAGAATTGGGGTGGCGGTGTGAAAACCTCACAACACGTCCTCGACAGAGGGGAAGACAGAATCAACAGGACGATCCTAATCGAGAGTTATTTAGAACTCTCGTTTATACACACTGTGATGTCCTTGTCTGAAATAAGATTTAATAATAAATAAGAATTACATAATAGAAAATTTAAATAATATTAAAATATAAATTAAACAAAATATTATATATTATATTATTCTAATAATATAAATATTTTATATATCACAATCAAAATATGGACATTATATAATGTCAAATATAAATATATATATTTAATATATAATCATTTGATACATTACATATATTATGATAATAATCATTATATTAATACTTGGTATATTAATATATAAATATAAAAATTATATTAATAAACATATATTATATACACTATCAAACAAGCAAAAAAATAATTATTAAATAAATAAGATAATTATAAATAATTATTATTATAATATAATCAATATAATATGCTAAAGTATCTGAAGGCATACGCAACTAATAGTCGCGATGCCCTAAACTGAAGCCCCGACTTTTCCTTTCAGGTAGAAACGACGGTTGGAGAGAAGGATCATGATGATATATATGCATTAGATTCAAAGTTCTGAACATGGGAGAAGGGAACACAATCAACGATGGAGGAATAGAAACTCAATTCACTTCTGCAATTGGAGATCAATAGAAAGTAGCAGTTGATCATCAGCAGCGAACAAACTAGAGAATTAGCGGATATCATATCAACAAACAAGACTTGGGAGTAGGAGAAGTTATATCATTGTGGAGCTGCTTGGAATTATGGAGGAAATACGACAGAGATTTGGGTGGGTACATGCATCCAATAGTCATTCGAAGGCAAAGAATGTGAAGCTGCATTTCTCCTTGTCTTGGCAGCAATACACAAAATTGAACCTAAGGACTCCTCTACGGGGAGAGCACTCTGAAAACTCAGAAGCCTTTGGTAAATTACGAGTGAGTCAGATTGTGAATTGTGGAGACATATTTATAAATGTTACAAATTTAAGAAAGGGAATTCAACTACACTACTCTCAAAGATATTGACAGCTGTATTTGGGGCCTTTAATCACTCTAGTATGATGAAGTTAATGTCTCTGTACATAAAGTGCAAATGAAAAAAACAAAAATTTGTTCTTTTGACCGTAGATCGGTTCTCGTGTTATTGCTGATCATCAAACACACATGCAATCAAGTCTCAACTCACCTTGTTAACATTCTTTTGAAACAATGAACTAAATCAAAACAACAATATCATTTAATTAATAAGGAATAAAATTGTCAAACATTTGTTGTGTATTATTTTGTTGATTGGTAATATTTTGAAAGACAAATTTGGGGTTGGAAATCATTTATTTCCAGGTTAAAACAAGTAAGGGACATTACAGTGGTATCAGAGCATGGTCCTGCCATCCTACAGGGTAAAAGAAAAATCAACGAGATGAGCTGCCTTGATAAGTGGAGATGGAGTCCACTAGTACCCGCATGATATTCAGGAGTAACTAAGTCTAAGTTGTAGAGAGATTTCATTGTTTCGATGTAGACTATTAAGGAGATTGCATTCAATTACATATTCAAAATTAGCTGATATTATCTTGTGTGGCTTAAGTAATATTGTTGGTGTGCCTTATTGAAGCAGTTTACTGGTCACTATTATGCATCCATGATGAGTGGATACAGGTGCTAAAGAGATGAGGACTATATTGGAAACGCCTCTTCAATCAAAGTGCATATAGCCGCAAACAAGGAGAAATGATCTTATAAGGACATCATATATGGATCGTAGGCATTAAGTATTAGTCAGCGACATCTTCATTTTCTATAGAATCACTTGGGGTTGTGAGGAAGCGCATGTCTTGTGGTAATAATGTCATGTTCAATGGTATCAGAGCCTAATTTTGTCAGCCTGCGGGTTTTGTGGTCACGTATATGCATCCGGGAAGATTTGAGGCATACAAGTATTACGTCCGTAGGAGAGCACAAGGACAATTAGAATTTGATACGGAAACTCCAGAAGGTATGAGTGATTGCATGAGGGCAGTAGGCGTCCCCGACAGAGGGGAAGACAGAATCAAAAGGATGATCCTAATCGAGAGTTATTTAGAACTCTCGTTAATACACAACCACAGATTGCACATGCTTTAGATAGGTTACAGGATACCTTGGATAGGTTGGAATTGGGTCAGCCTAGAGATAGGCATGGCAGACATAATGGAGTGAGTAGGTTTGTTTCAATCGCATGCAGTCGTTGGAGTAGCAGGGCTCCCTCATCAAGTGACAGTACACTTGGTTCACCTAGACGTGACAGGACTCATACATGTAGAGCTGACATGCCCATGCAACCTCATTTTCCTCCTAGAGATAAGCCAACACCAACAGACCCACTAGAGGGCGTGGAGTTCCAGGATGCAATTATGGTAGCTAGTGATGAGTGACGAGCCCTTCCACAACATGTCGGAGATGCTTTCCCACTACCCGAGAATTGTGCACAGCACAGAGACAATTTGAGGGCCATGGGTGATAGACGGCCTAGACAGCAGCAGAATGGAGACCTTAAGAGAGCAACGAGCAAGCTCACTTTATCCCCCTATGATGGTAGCAGAAAGATTAGTGAACGAGCCTGGGTGCACTAACTTGATACCTACCTCTCACTTAGGCCAATGCCTGAGGACGAGGCCATTCATTTTGCAATATTACATTTAGAGGGTGTGGCTTATGATTGGTGGCATCATGGTTTGGTGACCCAAAACCATCGACTTATACATTCTTACAGGGAGTTCAATGAGTGGTTGATTGCTAGATTTGACCATAAGGATGTGGAGTTGTATCACAGAGACTTGGCATTGATGAGACAGGCTAGACACGTTGAAACTTATATTAATGAGTTTCACGCATTGTTGTTATAGTCGCAGAGATGCCTGTCAGATGTGTGGTGATGCTTTTTATTGAGGGGTTACATGAGAGGTTATAGGGTTTGGTCAGAGCTTTTAAGCCTAAGACCCTAGAGGAGGCTATTCAGACCACCCTAGAGTTGGATATCTCACCACCACCTTCTTATCAGAAGGATAAGAAGTTCCCCATGAGCTCCAAGCCCTTTCAGAAGGTTTCTACACAGCACAAAAGCGCGGTACCACCTCCCAAGATGTAGTCTCTATTCAAACATGGAGATGTTGTTTGGGCAACACAATGTTTCATTTCATCCAAGTCACCTTCTTCACAGGATGAGTGGACATTCCACATAGATGCTCAAACAATATTGGATAAGCACAGCCTTGTCTTTGGTGACATTCCTCCTAGGGTACCACTTGACCGTGGTTTGGAGCATGTGATTGAGCTTGAAGAGGGCGCTAAGCCCATGATTACTACCCACTATCATCATCCAACCAAATTTAAGGATGGGATAGAGAAGACCATCTGTGGTTACTAGATATAGGGCATATCAGGCCTAGTTCTAGCCCCTTTGCTTCTTTTGTAGTGTTGGTGAAGAAGGATGGTACTATGCGCATGTGCATTGACTACTGTGCATTGAAGAAGACAATCAAAAACAGCTATCCTATTCCGCGCATAGATGAGTTGTTTGATAAGCTACATGGTGCAATGTGCTTCTCGAAGATTGATCTTCGATCGGGTACCGTCGTATTCGAGTTGGTGATGAGGACATACATAAGACAGCATTCAGATGACACTATGGGCACTATGAGTTCTTGGTGATGCCATTTAGCCTCACTAACACACCTGCTACTTTTCAGTCATGCATGAATCACATATTCAATAAGTAATTGCGTAAGCTTGTACTTGTGTTCTTTGATGGCATATTGATATACAGCAGGACTTGGGAGGAGCACATGAAACACTTGGATGAGGTACTTGGCATCATGGAGGCACAGCCTTTTTTTGCCAGGATGTCCAAATGTAAATTTGGACTTAAAGAGATTTTGTACTTGGGGCATGCGATTGGTAGTGATGGGATTAAGGTTCATCGAGAGAAGATTCAGGCAATAATTGATTGGACACACCTAGGAACGTATCAGAGTTGTGAGGTTTCCTAGGCTTATGTGCATACTACAAGAGGTTCATGAAGTGAACGGTTATTCACAGCTTGCATCTCCTTTGAGGGATCTCGCGCGGAAGGGTGCTTTCAAATAGACATATGAGGCATAGGTTGTATTTGATAGGCTCAAGTAGTTCATGAGCAATTGTTTAGTTTTGGCTCTTCCAGATCTCTCTCGGCCCTTTGTGTTAGTGTGATGCATCCAGAGAGGATATTGGGGCGGTTCTCATGCAAAATCGCCACCCCATTACCTACAAGAGTAGGAAGTTAAGAGATAATGAGAGATTGTACTCCACTTATGACAAGAGAAGGTCACCATCATGCATGAATTGGTGAAGTTTCATCAGTACTTGGTAGGTGCGAAGTTTGTGGTGAGGATTGACCACAATAGCTTGAAATACTTCTTGGAGCAGAAAGAACTTAATGAACGCCAGCAGAAATGGATCAGCAAGATACAAGCATATGATTTTGACATCAAGTATGTCAAGGGGAAAAGGAATGTTGTTGCTAATGCACTTTCTAGGAGGCCTATAGTTGCTACACTTTTCTCTATGAGTAAGATTTCAGCAGATTGGAAGTCTCGGCTTTTAGTTGAGTATTCCAAGAATCAGTTTGCATGCAAGATTATGGATGGGTTGGTTTAGGTTGACATACGTTGTGATTGATGATGTTATATATTATAAGAACAGGATTTATTTGGTACCTGGCTCAAAACTTAAGGAGTCGATCTTCCGCACCATCCATGACACACCACTAGCCGGACATCTAGGATACTTCAAAACATACAGGCAGGTAAGAGAGGTTCTCATGAGCGTATCTATGGAATTCATTACAGGTCTTTCGAGAGCCCAGGAAAAGGATTGTATTTATGTGGTCTCTATTGCAGCCGACTTCACAGCATCTCAGGTGGTAGAGCTATTCTTTCATGAGGTGCTTAGACACCATGGACTCCCCAGGACCATTGTCAGTGACCATGATAGCAGGTTCATGAGCATCTTTTGGCATGAGCTATTTCGATTAGCAGGTACAGAGTTGACTCCTAGCACCAATTACCACCCTCAGGCAGATGGGCAGACAGAGATAATTAATAAATGGGTTGAGGGTTATCTATGCAATTATGTTTCGAATCAACAGAGAGCATGCATGCATTGGTTGTATTTGGGTGAGTATGTCTATAATACTATGTACCACATTTCTATTGGTATGACTCCCTTCCAAGCTTTGTATAATTATGATTTGTGGACTTGGCAACGGGTGAGGAGGATTGGAGAGGTGGCACATGAGCTTGAGTTACCTTCTGAGAACAAGATACATAATGTCTTTCATGTGTCATGCTTGAAGAAGGCTATGGGGCAGCATGTTGTATCTTCACTTGAGTTACCTTCACTAGATGAGGAGGGCAGATTGATCCTAATTCCTGCTAAGATTTTAGACATGAGGGAGAGGAGGTTGAGGAGCAGAGTGATCAGAGAGTACTTGGTTTGTTGGAGAGACTTGCTCTTAGAGGATGTCACGTGGGAAGGAGAAACTACACCGCAGCATCCGGCTATGCAATTGCTTGTGGACAAGAAAGCCTAGGAAGGGACGACTATAATGTCCCTTCCTTAGACAACTCAGTTGTCAACAGAGATTGGCCTATTACATGGGTTCGCGTAGGTCAACAATATGGATAGGGGACCCATCCAAAGGTTTGTGGAGCTACGCAGCGACTTTATAAGCTGTTTTGGGCAATTTGGGACAGTCTCCTAAATTTTAGGAGGGATTCCTACTTTTTAGGGATTGACTAGGAGTTGACTGAAACACATTAGGGAACCTCCGAGATAATTATGGAGACTTTGGTTGCAGTTACTATTTTTTAGGGGTGATCCCTAATTTTTAGGGGAGACTGTAAATTCGCCTACAGCATTCAAATATCATCCTTGGACTAGAAACATCAATCAGATTTCAATTTGGAGTCCAAATGATCAATTTATGAATAAATTGAGAATAATTACATTATAGCCTAAGTTTGATTTAAAAATAATAATAATAAACTGATTTAATGAAGTCACTTTATATTATAATAAAGTGACCCATGGCACACTTCCCTAGGCAATGGAGTTATAAGTTATCATTATAAAGGGGCCATTCATATTAATGGTAAATAAGGCCTCTTAATGGTTTGAACCCCTAAGAGGGAAAATAAAATAAAAGATTATAAAGTTCATTAAAATAAATGATTGGAAGCCCTAAAAAGTTTGAACTTCATGGATGAAGAGGGAAAAGAAATAAAAAGAGACTGGCAGCCATTCTTATCATTCAGAATTCATTTTTACATCAGCATTTTGGAGATTGGAGCTCTGTGAAGGGTTTCTACAGCAGTTTGGTCTTCCACAAACGAAAACTCTTGGGAGACTTGTGAGTTGGACGAAAACCCAACTCTCCTAGTCACAGGATTCAGCACAGATCAGTTTTGGCTTCGTATTGGCATCAATTTTGGTGAAGAAATTCTCAGATCAATCATTGTTAAGGGCAGATTTATTGAAACAGACTTCAGATCTAAGTCTGAGCAGGCATTTTATCACATTCCAAACATCCACAGCTTGGCCTTACAGCCTCAAGCAATCAACCAAGTCTATTTCAAGCTGGCATGAGGGTTTAGTAGTAGCAGACATCACAAAACCAGAGAATTCGGGGTGTCGTCAGCAGATTCGATGATAGCAGAGATCAAAATTAGTAGTTGCAAGATAAAATCAATTCAAATTTTGTTGCTAATACATACACCAGAACAGTACAGCCAGGTATAGCTAGATTAGAAATTATTTGAATAAAAAAATAAGTTCGGAATTTAGTCTTTTGGTGTGATCTATTTTATTGATAGTTTCTTCCAGTATTTTGTCCATTTTCTAGCATTGCATTTCTATTCCAAAAAATTACAAAAAAATAATCAGAAAAACTTGAAAACCCAAAAAAGAAAAATTGAAAATTGAAAAAAACACAGTTCAGAAAAATTTCAGTGAAAAACAAGCAAAAATCAGAAAATTCAGTCTAGAGATGGTTTGGGGATCTTCCATAACCTAGGAATAAGATGCAATAAGCCTCCCTGGAACCTGCAACCAAATTAGATAATAGTATAATCATAATACATGTGATACATCCATTTTTAGGTTTAGGGGAGAAATACACTTATAGCACATAATTCTCATGGGCTCAACCATAATGAGGATTGAGACAAGGACGTGATGCGGTGCCCTAATTAAAAAAGCTATCTCGACCCTGAACAATGATAAGTCTCTAGGAGAAGATGAATTGTCCATTAAGTTCTACAAAACCAATATTGAGTGGTTAAGTAAGGACCTGCTACTAGTTTATAAGGAAGCCCTAAATAAACAGTCTCCAAGCAAGAATTAACTAAGGCATCATAAAAATCTTCCCAAAGGAAGGTGATAAGACTCTAAACAACGATAAGAGTCCGGGAGAAGATGGATCGTCCAATAAGTTCTACAAAACCAATATTGAGTGGATTAGTAAGGACCTGCTACTAGTTTATAAGGAAGCCCTAAATAAAGAGTCCCCAAACAAGAATTAACAAAGGCATCATAATAAAAATCTTCCAGAAGGAAAGTGATAAGACTCTGATCAAGAATTGGAGGCCTATCACCGTTCTGAATGTTTCATACAAGATTCTTAGCAAAAATTTGGCTATGAGACGAGTGGATGTGCTCCAAACGTTTGTTAACAGTACCAAAACTACATTCAGAGGGTAGGTCAATTCATGAGAATCTGATTACTAGTTGACAAGCTATGGAGTGGGCTAGAATATCCAGCAAAACTTTGCCATGCTCCTCCTGGAATTTGAGAAAGCATATGGCAGGGTGGAGTGGCTTTTTTAGTTGATGAGTTTGGAAGCTTTTGGGTTTCCTAGTGAGTCTTGCAAGATGTTTAGCACCCTGATGAAGGATGCCTCTACCCAAGTTAATGTGAACGAGATTTTAACTAATGCTTTTCCTTTGGAAAGATCCATCAGACAGGAATGCCAATTGGCACCTGCCTTGTTTGTAATCGCCTCAGATGTTGTACATTATTTACTTCGAAATTGTGGAAAAGTTCCCAGAATCAAACGCATCACATTGCCTGACAACAATGAAAAATTGAATATTCAATTTACAAATGACACTATGTAATGTCCCCATTTTTAGCAGGTCATTGAATTGATGGTGCCAGGTCATTATTGCGATCCTCGTGGTCTGGCGAGGTGTTTAGAGGGTCATTGGTGTGAACTTACTATTTATAGTAAGTCAATG